>CM068824.1:43617118-44138405 GCA_028554795.2 Sinohyriopsis cumingii
ACCGAAGTTTGGTTACCACAACAAAAAAAAGTATTCCGATGATGAAAACCCCAACAAAACTGATTACGAGGATAAAATCGCAAAAGATCTTGACAGAAAAATAATCGGTAAATTCACCCAAGGAGGATCATATGATCATAAACGATATTGTACAAGATTGATCATGGACGATGCTGAGTTAGATTTTATAATCGCTGATACAACAAATAAAAACACGTTTATAAATCGAGAAATAGCTTTCTTACCAAAGGGAAATAAACTAGGTACAATTGTGAGCTATATGGACGGTGAGTCACCTCAATATACTCATTTAAGATCATCAATGTTAGCGTACTTTTCAATAAATTTATTATCGATGATAAATAAGGTTTCTGAGTTTGCTGTCAGAGTCGCTACGGATTCATTTTATATCAATAAAAAATATTCAGGATTATTGGAAAAATTAAATATAGACACTTGTGTATCGTGGGGTTCGTGGAGAATAAAAAAGGAAAATATATTTAATTATTCCGAATCCAATGATGTTGCGGTTAAAGATATTTACCTGATATAATCAGGCAAAAATAATCAAACATTAAACCTATCGTCTGCACCATCGGTATAAGATCCAATAACTAGAAATAAAACGGTTTATCTAAACGGACCTGGCTGTTCCGGTAAAACCACTAGAGCGATCGAACTATTTCAGAATTCAGATATGATCGTACTAACACCTACACACAGACTTTCGCGAGAAATGAAACAACGAGGAGTACAATCATGTACTTATCACAGCTTCTTCAGATGGAAGGGTGATGCATGGACTCCTGATCGAATGGGAGAAAAATATATTCCGAGGATTATAATATGGGATGAAATATGTACAGTATCATCAGAAACATTAAAAACATTTCTTGATTGGTTATTAACAAGAAATACCGCTGTGATAATGTGTGATGATCACGGTCAACCACCGCCTATAGACGGACCATCTCCACATGATTGGCTGAGAAATTTTGTTGATTATTACGAAGAAATAAATGATGATCATAGAGCACTTGATGCAGAATTAAAGGAATTAAAAAAATTAATCAGACTACAGCCGAATAAAATTCAGTGTGAGGTAATGCGCGAGGTAATTTCAGAAACACCCATGAATGACTTTCTACAAACATGGAGACCAAACGATTTGATAGTTGCAAGTAGAAAGATAGTTCTTGATACACTTCAACGGGAGTTGTTTCAGTTACAACGAAATAAATTTCCAACGTTGCCAGTTCCGTTATGTTATCGACCAGCAGATACGCGACGGCAAAATATTGACGTTGATATACCAGGACAGGGGAAACAGAATCTTGTGTTGAATGATACTGTCGCAGTTGATGTTGATGTTGTTGAAGATGCTCTACGTGCTGATAAATCCCAGTGGACGCTTGGATACGCGAGGACGATTCATTCATCTCAGGGATTAACTATTACTAATACAGTTGTTTGGATCGTTGATGATCGTATCGAATGGTCGAACTTAGTTTATCTTGCAGTATCTCAAGTTAGAAAAATATCTCAACTGCGAAGAATCGTCATGGACTCGTCAGTAATCAATGATGACCTCGATAATAACATAATAAGAAAAAATTGGTTGGTTATAAACAAAGTGACAAAAAAAAAAAATAAACGCGATTTTGATCTTGATGTTGAATTTATTAATGCGCTGAAACAACAACAGAATAATCATAGTGCAAGTTGTAATTGTTTAATGTTATGGTGGTATCTGAAAAATGATCCAAGACAATTTACCGTAGATAGAAAAAATAACAATCTTGGTCATACACGAGAAAATACTATGTGGCCCTGTCTTGAGTGTAATCGACGTAGAGGTGCTAGTTAATTGATTTGGGTGGTAATTGTGTTTCCCCGGGAATTATTTCTAATTGTTCACGTACAAATCCACGTTGAGGAGCAGTTGAATTCAGTCTGTAGATTGCTGGTCTAACAGTTGATCTTGTTACGCCAGATATCTTGTGCGTCGTAATATTCCAAATAGGATCAGTCGCACTTTTTATACCACCTTCAAGTTCACGGGGTTCATATAAATACCTGACAGTGGTATTACCTAATACTGGTTGTGTTGAAAAATCACGTTGTTGTGTAGGTATATTTTTTTGTGATCGTGTTAATTTGTTTTAAATTTATTGCTCGGGTTGTTTCATTATTTAATGCAGTTATCACACTTGGTCATCTTTTAACCCATTCACGAGATCTTTTATCTTGAATAAATTCCTTCGCGTATTGATATCCAAATAACCGCTCAGCGAGTGTTCGATTAAATCGTTCAAAAATTGCCTGATCAGGATGAATTGCAGTATGTCCTCGTCGTATTTTGACATTATGTAGCTTCATCAACGATGATACTGGACCAAGAAATTCCTTGCCAGGATCAACCTGTAATAGTTGTGGCCATCGTAGACCACCTCATTGATAAATTCGTTCAAACGCATCGGCTACCTCAGATGCTGTTTTAGTTGATAGCGGTTCTGCATCTTTGTATCTACTTGCAACATCAACAACAGTTAGCGCGTATTTGTATGTTATTTGACGTCGACTAATTTTAACGGTATCATGTGGTAGAAATAATATATAAGCTTGATGAACTTCATTAGGAACACTAACATCGAAATGTGCAAATCGAATTTGCTTAGGTGGTGGTAGATAAATTTGCCATATTGCTTGTTTGGATAACTACGCTTTAGCAGTAAATTGTTTAACCGCTGCTGCATTAGCGAGTTTACTAATTGCTGCTTTACCCCTCCAGTATCCAATTGGGGAATAATAAATTGATTCCATTTATACATTACCAGCCCCTAGCGCTAATTTACCTTTCATCGCGGATCTTACTAACCAATTAGCTAATGATTCTCTTATATTTTTATTTTTTAATAGAATTTAATGAATGAATCAATTTCGCATCTGCAATATGTCTGTCTTGTAGGTTTTTGCTTTTATAAGCTACATCATGAACATGACACACTTTATCAACAGCGTTTATTGGTTCCTCGCCTGGTTTTGGTTGATCCTGATTATCAAGCCTGATATCAAGTCGGGTTCCAGGGCCACAGTAATTATATCCTGGTAGATGTTTTTCTCCAGAGTATTTAGCCCAGAGAGTGCCTGGGATCTTTGACATTAATTTAGCAATATCACCACCATCATTTTTAGGATAAAAAGAAAACTTTTGTTCTGTTACATACTGCACATTTCCCACCATATGCTATTCTCGCATTTTTTGTTGTAACCGTGGATAGATCATTAGTTGGGGTTTTAGTTCTACAGCGTAAACAATATAGATTCATATGTTTATATAATATGTTTATAATTGATTTCTCAGCGACTCGAAAACGAGAACCTGTCAAACATCATCCTGCGTTACCGAACTCGATTAGGATGATAATAATAGGACCATCTGGAAGTGGAAAGACACAGTTGTTACTTAATCTTATAATGAGATGGCTAAAATGGGATAAGGTGTATTTGGTAGCCCAGTCTGTAGATGATCAACGATGTTATGATGTGCTTAAAGATTTTAATGAAAATGCAAGATTATTGGATAAAGATAACGATGTTATCGAAATTATAACCGATATTGATGAAGCACCATCTGTTGATTCTATTGATGGATTTATTAATAATTTAGTTGTATACGATGATGTGATGTTGGACAAACAATCAAATCCTGCTAGGATTTTTTCTCGAGGTAGGCTTAAAAACACTGATGTGATTTATGTTACTCAGCGATATACACAAATACCAAAAGTGATCAGAGACAACTGTAATATTTTAGTTGTTTTTAATGGGGTCGATACTCATACGTTGCGAAATATTCATCACACTTGGTGTGGCGGTGACATGGATATAAATAAATTTAGAAACTTTTTTTCACGAGCGCAAGCTACTCCGCATGGATTTATAACAATAAATTTACATGATCCTCGAACAAGATATCGAATTGGTCTCGATAAAATATTTGGATAAATTAATAGCAGTAGGAAGGGCGCGACCTCATATATGTAAACAAAGAACATACCTTTTTTGTATGATGTTTTGTTTTAAGCAAATTATATTTCAACCAAGTGGTCTGTTCGCCCTCCCTGCTGCTGATGCCGTGCATAGATTAATTAATATTTCACTTACATATTACTGTTATGCTTGTTAATTGAGTATGTTACAGTTGGTCTGTTCCTGAGAGAGAGAGAGAGAGAGAGAGAGAGAGAGAGAGAGAGAGAGAATTCTGAACCTGTGCATAGTGACGATTCCGGTATATACGTTGGTAGACAAAAGACTCTGACCAAACTGTCTAGTAGTTTATACAGGTAGGACGACCACCTAACCTAGCACTTGACAGCCATTTGATGTGCAAGGGACGGTTTTGCACATTTCCCAGCTTAACTCTATGATGTGAATGTTTCATTTAACGTTGAATTATTAAATTAGGTGTTTCGGACTTGTGGTAATCTTGTAACTGATCCGAGGCATGTACGCCTCGTATAGTATTCAGAGAGTGAAAGACCAGTATCAGCTAGGAAGAAGAGCTAACCACCTGTTGCAGTACACACGAAGGTTCGACGGCAAGTAGAATTCCTCAAAAAAAGGTTTTGAATTCCATCAAGCCATTTAGTACACAATATTAACATGAGACAGGGCTTACAACTTAGGGTTGAGGTGCATACACTTCTTTGATATGAGCTTCCTATGACCAGCCAAGTCATGCTAATGATATTATTATGTTTTGTTTTATAATTACTATCCAGAAATAAGGATCTCATTTATTTCTTTATAAAATTTTATATTAGGCAGGTTAATGCAGCATCAAATCTGCCCCTTGCGCCGTGAATCGACCCCGTAACACTGAGCTTCAAGACGTCGAAGTCATTTCTCAATATGTTTTTGAAGCGCTTCGCTCCAAACACGTGAACAAAGATCTGTATACGCTATGTATGCATATGTATAAGTTTACACACTGTCAAGGATACGATCACCCTGCCGCTCGGTGGGATAGCTAGTGTACCTGCTCATTGGATAATGAGATCATATCATAAGATCTTATAATTAAAGCGGGGCCCCGAGTGGCCGAGTGGTCTAAAGCGCTCACCGTTACGGATCACTGCCATCTCACCTCTGTCTGCGTGGGTTCGAGTCTCGGATTCGGCTAATGTAGGTATGTGAGAAAGCTTGCCAGTAGCTTCTCGTGGGTCGGTGTTTTTTTCCAGGGTTTTCCCGGGTTCTTCCTCCACCATTAATACTGGCCGCCATGTATAGCCTATCGTGTGCTGAAAAATGGCGTTAAACCCTACAACAACAACAACAACAATATAATTAAAGCCGATATTTGGAATTTGTTTTCAGCAAATACAATTGACTTGTACTCGGATAATCGATTTGCGATTGGTCTGACACTTGTGATTTGTCCTTACTTGTTTAATTTTAAAGTGCTTTAGCAGCATTGCTATATCAGATTTAAAAAAAGTCACTGTTATTTGCCGTATGCATGCAATCAGGTGTATAACATATGTACAGTAATGGAATCACATATACTGCCATAAAACTGCAGTAACGGCTTTGTACGATAAATTGATATAAATGCAAAATGGCAAGCAAATCTTTTGACACCAGATTACTATTGTAAATGTAGAGTATTAATGTAGTTTTCATTATATTATTATGTCATTAATATTGGCAATGTTAGTTTTCAATACAAATAAAACAGTTCTGGTAAACTCAAGCATATAAAACTCATTTGTGATTTCTCCACCTTTGTAATCTTAATTTCATATTGATGTATCATTGTCTTTGTATGCATATACATTTCAGTGTAGGTAGCGCATATGAGGATCATAAACTGAGTTGGTATAGATATGTTGAGTGAGAAAATGCATCCCATACCAGGCCCGGTCCCCTCGACCACTTCCTGCTGCTATCACCATAGTCTATCTTGCCTGTTGTTTTATTTTTTAAAGATGGAATAAGTTTGATAATTAAAATATATTGGAAAGTCTATTTAATTGTGTCATCCTAATGACAAAAATGACTTGTTAGTATGGAATTTCTTTTTGTTTTTTGCTAATAAATAAATGCTTATTCCGAACCCAAAAACTGAGACCTGTGATTGTACCCTTTGTGAAGGGAGAATGTGTACCCTCACCCACCCCACTCCCAGGACTCTATATCAGTGGCACTTTATTCTTTTGAGTATGACTAATAAGAAAAGATCATAACAATGGATAATATTAAGACTTTATCATCTGACGTGTCAGGTTTTTAAGTCTGTTCGCTGATGTCTATCCGCTAATTTGACAAAATGAAGAAAAAAAAACTCAGTCAACAAAGGCTTTATCTTGCCAATATCTAATTTAAAGCCATGTATTTTCGTAGGTGCAGGAATCTTAGGAATAGCTATATGAGCTCTTTTCCATGTGCCACCCGGATAGTTCACCTTATTTGCTGTTCAGCGTTCTTTCTATAAATGGGAAGATCGGGTATGTCCACATTGTGGGACGGATTCAGTCTTTCATCAACATCATCTGTTGAAGGATCTTGATTGACTTACCTTTTCCTTGTTCGTCAAATGCGCTCATGCTTTGGACATCCTCTGTATTCATATATGAACAGGACTGTTGCGCACAACTGGTGTCGTCACCCTCGAGTAATTTCACTCAGGGTTTATTAGCATGTTGTTTCCTGAGTCTGTATTAAACAGGATAGTGACGGTCTTTAGCTTGAGGGTATCATGCAGTTACATAAAGTGTCAGTGTCAGGGTTTCTTACCCTGGTTTTGTTATAGTCCTTTTCTCTGTCTGTCTAGCATTGTAGAACTACCCTCGAATCTGGTCATTATTTTTGAGTTACGATTCTGTTGTCCCTGTAGCTGAGCCATCTTCTGAAGTCAAATGAATGTTTCCTGTCTGTCCTTTAGCTTCATTGCCAAGGAATCATGTTGTCATTTGTCATGCAGGATTGATGTGAACTGCGTCTTTTTTCATCATTTGTGAGGAAATCTTTGATGATTTTAGCTTTTCGCAACATGTTTTCCGTTTCGTCTCCGTTGACTTCAGAGAGTCAATTATGTACGCGTTTGTGCTGAACAGCACATCTGATTTCGTTAGCATTATATCAAAGACCTTGTAGCTGATATGTTAGAAGTTTACAGACACTTTTTCAAGCAAACGAATTTGCATTTCTATGAAAAAAAGTCGACGTTCTTTCTTCAGTACATATATCTGCATTCTGCACATATCTGATGAGGTACTGGTAACCTTTAAACTTGTTTGTTTTGGCAAGTAGTCTATTCACCGTTTTAGTGTTGCGAGGAGGAGAGTAAGCTAAAATCCCAGTTGCTAAGTCAGGACTTTTTCAATGCGTGACATAACACTCAGGGAGATTTCACTCTATGTCTAGATATAAAGAGTGTTCAATACTTTCGTGACAAATGGCACTTCATGAATGGTTCCACTGTAATATTCTGCATTGCCTTCAAGGCATTGGACCACTTATTTATTTTCCATAAAATTGAATGTTAACTGTAAAGAAAAAGTTTCCTTATTTGATTGGCATACAAACACCACCTGCTTCCGTTCATTAGAATTAGAAAATTTTGTTTCAGCATTTGAAAAGCAGGCATTTTACTGCATTTTCTTGTGCCTAGTGCTGCTAAACAGGGGGCCTGCACATCAATCTTAGCTTCGCACGAAGGGACCATGTGATATTTTGTCAGTGAGCAATTAAGTGCAGGATATCACAAGAAAAGTAGATAGTTTGTTGTATATTATACAGACTCAAGTTTATGAAATGTACAATGGAGGGAAAAAATCCATTTAATAGTCAATGGGTGCATCTTAACATATTTAGCACTCTATGTTTAATTCCCCACCAGTAGACTGGTTCTCTAGCTATAATAATTTTTTAGTCCAATACGTCTATTCTTCTGCATCATAACTCTATTTCCTGTGCGTATTGGCCCCTTTACTTTCAGGTCATTCAGCAGCTGATCGACATTGGCAAATTTGGAGTGAAATACTGAAATGCGTTGGATTTAGAGCAAACTGTATGGCAAGTTTGTTGGAGAGCTTTGTCAGGTTCCGGCGAGATTGTGTAGCTTTCATAGTGTCCAACCCTGTTGATGTGTGTGATTAATTAATCACTTCTGAACAAAAGTCGAGGATGGAAGTTTCCATTAATAATGTTTCTGCTCTGCACATGTCTTGGCCAGAATGTACACCAGTCTACTTACTTTTGCCGTGTAGCCATCACATTTCCCTGATATGAAGCAAGACATTTCTGAATCTGAAACGGAATTCCATTCAAAGCGATCAGTTACTTTGCAGTTCAAAGCCGTTGAAGGCAGTCATTCTTTTCAAGGTCTTCAATAACTATATTCTGCAAGTATATAAACAACCTATGCTACCGTATCTTTTATACCATGTATATTGGTAAAGTTCACTGCTAGTTCAGTTCTTCAGCACTGTTCAGAACTGAACACAAGATAGGTACTTAATATGCCTTGTTTGTCAAGTTTACAAAATGACGTTTCTATCTCTACACGTCACATTTTTCTGAACTAGCCATCACATTTTCTCTTCTGTTCTTTGCTTTTGGGTATTATTGTTTTCTGCAAAGTAGAGAAGCACAGCTTACATAACTCGCTCAGTTGCATGATTATTTGATCATTTATAATGTCTCTGACGGTCGATTGGAAAGTTTGGTAAAAGCCTAACTATGTGCCTCCTCAAGCCTGGTCTGCTTGAATTTTCCTTAATCATCTTAACTCTATCAGTTAAATGGATCTTGAACATATTTATTACATTTGTTGTAAAACTGTACCTCACAGGCAATTATGCCTCAATCTCCTATTCTGGTGAGAAATTACATCTTCAAATGTGGTCTGACACCTATAGTTGGGAATATTTTCAATAATCCACTATCAATAAAAGCCAAAGTAAAGCCCGCAACAAAACCCTTCAGATTCGCAGACGAAATAAGTGGCTGCGCGTTAACGCCATCTCCGACGAAGAGTTCAAACTTATGCTCGATAAAGGCAACAAATACATTGCCATGCACAGCTATAAAGAATCAAACTATGAAAATGAAAATCTCTCTGTGAATTAATCATGAGCTGTGTTTTGTTAGCAGGAACGACTAAAATGTGTTCAAGAGAGCATGCTGACTCATCAAGACATATTTCCAGCCAACCACCAATATACGATTCAGTTGTTCGGTTACATGACAACACTGCAATCAACTCTAATGGCAATTCATACGCAGAGGATCTACAGCAGCAGATGGTTAATTATAACGAGTATAAAAAGTATCTAACTTCGAGACTTAAGGACTTTGCAGTTGAGCCAGGACAAAACGATGAGTTAGTTATTCGTTTATAGAAATGATTATGCGCATGACCAATGCAACACAACACCAAATCGCACACACCACGTAAGTTTAAGTTTGCAAACATACGCCTAAAACATTAAATCAATCAAACTTGAAAACTTGACAGCTTCCAACCTCAAGTATGTTTCGATGTTTGTTGTGCTCTTCCTTACGGCACCTATTCTCATTGAAAGTTCCAGTGTGCATTAAAACAAAAAAAATCTTTACAAACAGTTATATCGATCAAATCGTAATGACGACAGCAACTAAAGTATGTTAGTGTCTTCAAAGTCTGTGCTTTGACGGGTAATATTTTTATGTTTCTTTCCATAATCAAAAGGTAGAAAGTGCTTCATAGACCAAAGCCGGCGATGGGTGTGGGGTGAGAAGTCTAGTACGGATACCCCAGAGATAAGCGTAAACATGAATTTTTCATTTTGCTATCCATTAAGGAAGCACGTTGGTCAAACAGTACTTTCCGAACTTTTTATTATTTTTTAAAATATATTTTATTTGTTCTCAGTGGGAGCCGTTTTTAAAAGTTGTTAGACGTTTGAGGCATGGCTGGGAAGAGTAGAGCTCGTATTTTAATTGGGACGCATCCCACAACATAGTCTTATTACCTGACCCTCTTGTTTTTGACAGGTGGAATGGATGATAGTGTAGTCGAAAACAAACATTCGTTGAACTTGAAGTATACGATATGTCTTAAGTATTTAGTATCACACGTGCTGCGATGTAGACATGAGCTAAAATAACGCAGAAGACATGCCGAAGACCTCCGACCTTGGTTTGACCTCAACTTCTTTTTCCACCTTTTTAGACTGGGATCAACCTGCTTCTGTATAGGGGCGACGCTGTTGTCCTGACTTGGTAGCTTTTTTATATGCTCTGCTTCTTCTCGTATAATCAAATTTTATTTTATTATACAATTTTGAAATTTTGAAATGGGACACAAATTTTTGAAGAATATCATTTAAATCACAGTTCAACATAGAAATGATTATGATTTAATTTTACTTATACTTTTATTTATTCCTGGTGCTATAAGATACCAATTCGTGTGTGCAGAACATTACAAGTATACACGTTGAAAGCGTAGACAGTCTGGAAACGAAAGGTAAGATGAATTGATCTGCAAAGTTTAAAGCGTATTTTGTACTCCAAACAACATTTAGAATGTTCCTGTTCCATATCTATACATATAATTCAAAGAATGACTCTTCCAGGAACTGGTTATTTTGTCCCAGTTAATAATACTTTGGTATTAACAAGGGCAGCACAGCACATGGGTGGCCCAGCTGTCAGTGATGTTCTGACGTGAGGAAACATTCACCATCGACAGCTCGAGTCAAAGAAAGCCATCAATATATGCCCAATTTCGTATTTTCATAGTTCTACCTATCCTGCCTTGGATAAGGTTATCCTCTGTAACACTTTACTCGTTTATCATTTCAACTTGTTAAAGTATCACTGCTTAATTGATGCCTTTTCTGCATGTAATTATTTATTGTATATGCATTTATTTAGCTTTTACGTGACCGTTACGGATATAATGAATATAATCAATGATTTTATGTTTATTAAATTTTTAAGATTTTGGTTATTTGTCTTCTTAAAGTCCATATAACAACTCCAATGACCTAATGTATTTAACTGTATATCACTCACTTACTTTAAATAAGCCATGTGTTTCAACTTGTTTCAGTTGTAGGTTCAATTTAAATCGTCCATATAGTACAATTTCAATGAGTGATTTTTTACTGTCTGCTTTGTTAATCTTCCTAATTCATTTAATGGTTAATTCTTTCTTTGGCAATATGCATTGTCCTTGTGTTTAAGGACTGTCACCAAATACCTGAATGTAACGCCCGTTACAACTTGGGGCAGAAGATTCACGCCGTACCACCATAACCCTAAGTCGTCAAAACGGACAGCCAATGATCAAAGTGAAGCATCTTTATGATCAGGGAATCGCCATATATGCTGTCCAGATTGTTTTTGTGCGTTACGAAACGTAGGCTTGTCGTTTTCAGATACTTGCTAATGTCAGTAGCACTGTGAAATAGAGAACTTTCCTTGAAATCAGAATATATGCTCGTTCTATCCAGTGGGAGATTAGTATACTCTGGGTAAATTCATCCGAAGAGGGAAAACAATCGATTTGTTTGTTACTAAACTTTTGGGCAGAGTAAAACTTTCGATTGTCTCTTCAAGTTGTTCTCCAACAATACGTAGATTATCTATGCATTTATTTAGTATAGCGGAATGCAAAGAAACATATACTTTCTAGGTTCATTCATGTCATTCATAAAAACAGAGGTAAGCAGTGAAGTTCGAATTGCAGTTTCATTACATGTGAACTACTACGTGAACCAAATGCATTTTGGGGTTTTTTAGTTCTTAATTTTTCTAAAGCAAACTGGGAAGCATTTGCCAAAAACATTAAAATTAAAACTTCAATTATTGAATTACGAATCTGTAGAGATAGTCCATCTTAAATCGTAACATTGCATGCAAAAATGTAATTATGGAGAATGAGGACATGCATATTTATTCAATTTAATTACCTTATCTCATGCTTTTACTTGCATGTCTCTTGCTACCTTTCTCTGCAAAACCGTGTTCATACGTCAAATCGCTCCTATGACTTTCGAATGTTTTACTGTTGATTTTCCAACATTTATTAATAGTTTTTGGACAATATTGGTTATTGTTTTGTAAATTATATTCAGAGGAGTATTTTACACCAGAATAATAATTATCGCAAAACTTTCTCCATTTCCAAAAATTAGGATGATATCCACTTTTTTGACTTATTCGTTTCCCTGACAAGAGTATATGGAATACTACTTTGGGTAATATGTCGTCATGGTTTCCACTAATCAGTTGGCAACAAAAGTATAATTACTACACATATGGAATTTACTTGCAAAATTGTATTGTCAGACCTCGAGCTGTTCAAATGAATATTACACGGTATGAGTTTTGCGAACTAAGTAAAGAAGTCTTACGTGATTATACATTCTAATGTGTGTATCCATGAATAAAGTGAAGTCAGGATCATCGATTTGTAATAAAACGATAATCTGCAATGAAAACAGCGAAGATCACACATGTTGTGTGAATGTTGGATGACTTAAATGACATATGTAATAGGACAGATCAATGAGAATATTCCGTGGAATAAAATTAAAATGTCAGAATTATGAATTTTTTAAAATCATTTTATGTTGTAAAAAGACATTGCATGCACATATATACGAACATACATAATTGCATAAATAAATACCTGCCTACACTACAATGACTATAATTTAATACTCATTTGAAATCAAACATCAGCAAAATCTAATTAAAATAAAACTGATAATTTAAAATATCACCATACTCCTAAAAGTGTCTCATGCTTTAAGATCACTTAAATCTAGCTTCTCTATTTCTGCCGAATATAGCTCTGCCATAATTATTATGTACGCTACACACTGCGCGAACTCAACTGCAAAGAAGAAGACAAAAAGAAGAATGTCAAACATGTTTCCAACATGAATCCATCGTAATTTCCTTGACTCCTTAGCATCCACACAACAATTAGGCAATGTACAACATGTACAGCACATACAAAATAGGCAATAACATACGGCCTCAAGACAACACGGGAGTTGCTCTTGCTGGTTTGTGGTTGACATATGTTGAACCCGATTAGAGCGATAACTGCAGCAACAACGTCCACATTCTTTTTTATTCTCTTCTATCTTTTTATCGATGACCAGAGTAAAGCATACGACAAAGTTTATAACTCCGCTAGTGATCATCACCCCAGTAAGGTAGTACATCAAAACAGAGCCGCGTTGTTGAGGTGTAACAATAGTGTTCATGAAGACCACAATAGCCAAGAAAGACGTTACAGAAAATCCTGCTCCCTCTCCAGATTTTCTCGTTAAGATGAAGACAAATGGGTTTAATCCTGACAAAACTGCAACAGGAAGAAGATAGTTCAGGACGTAATTTGTTGATTTTCTTCTTATTATAATTTGGAATTTGGCGTAGGATTTTGAATCCTGGTATAACGTCTCTGCGTGTGTCTTTCTTAAACTCCACGAAACGCTGTTTTCAAAGTAGTCTGTTCTGAAACTGGACACTATTAGTATCAGCTCACTGGAAGTGTATGCTTGTGTGGTTAATTTCACTGAGCAATCATGAATGTCAAACGGATACAAATACACGTTCGGATTACATGTCGCTTTGAAAACAACGTTTTCAGTCAATTCACATTTACCTGTTTTCAAGTGTATTCTCACATGCGATTGATCTTGTACTATGTCTGTGCCGCCTCCCGCTGAATTGACTAATATCAATGACGGCTTCCAGATGCTTGCTTGCTTGCTTGATTGATTGACTGTTTATTTTTTAACGGTGCATCAGCACTTTTAGGCTATTTAGCGCCAAACAAAGTGTTATTTGTATAATCTTTTAAAACTTATAAAAGGTCCTATATCGACCAGCGATATAAAAGAACAAATGGTTGAAATTAAAAACGGTAAGATGGTAACGGTGCAAAATAAAGCTTCCCGATCAACGGGAGATGTAAAAAAGATGAATAGGTATTAAAATGGGACGGTACATATATTGCATAAAACTGCATAAGGTGATAGCATAAAAGTCAGAGTTTAAAGTAAATATTTACGGCTTTCAAGAACTCTATAATACGAGTGATGTTTATATTATCAAAAAGTTCTTTCATGTCATGCACAATGTAATAACGATCGCGCGTAGGTTGTAGGTCAAAGCACTCTATCATAAAGTGCTTGACAGTGAATGGTTCATTGCAAGAAACGCACTCTGGTGGGTCTTCACCTTTTAGTATGTGGGTGTGGGTGATATAAGTATGACCAATTCGGATTCTTGCAATGACTACCTCATCCCTACGAATGGTTCTGTAGGAAGGAGTCCATTCTCCTAGAGCTGGTTTGATTGCGTGAAGTTTGTTATTTACAGCATCATTCCATGATGCCTGCCACTTCTGACGTAAGAACTTTCTGATACAAGGTTTAAAATCAGTATATGGTATTTTAAAATCAGATGGTTCTTGAGAAAGGGCCATTTTAGCAGCGCGATCTGCTTTTTCGTTACCTTTAATACCAATGTGGCTAGGTAACCAACAGCATAATATATTGTGGGAGACACTCAGCTCGGTATTTTTTACGAGTAGGTTTTTCAATAATGGGTTCTCCAGTTTTCTATTGTGCAGCGACTGGAGTACTGATACCGAGTCGGAGAAGATGATACTGTTTAAAATACGGTTCTTTTCTATATGTTGCAGAGCAAGGTCTATTGCTCTGATTTCGGCTGTAAAAATTGATGCTCCATTTGGTAAGCGAACTTGCGTTGTGTGATTTCCACAAACAAAGGCTGATGCAGCCTTTTCCTCATCCTTTGATCCATCAGTGTAAATTCTGGTGTAGCTTTTAAATTCGGTGAGGAGTTCATGGTAAGAGTTGTGGAAGATAGAAGGGTTTGCTTCGGACTTTTTCCCATCGTGTAGCGTAAAACGTACTTTTAGTTGTTTAATTAGCCAGGGTGGTGTTTCGGAGATGGATGTTTTCTGAATTTTTGACAGATCTATATTTGTAGTGTCAAGGCTGGATGATATTCTAATGCCAAAGGAAGGTATGGCGTTTGGTTTATTTTCGTATAAAGTTTTGTATTTGGGTTGAAAAACAGCCGAAAAAGCAGGATTCAGAGGGTTTGATTTTAATTTGAGAGCATACTGTGCGGAAAGCATTTCTCTACGATGCGATAACGGTGGTTCATTCACCTCAGCTAGAAGGCTTTCACACGGGGATGTTTTAAATGCTCCCAGAGCCAGTCTTATTCCCTGATGATGAATTGGATCAAGCATTTTAAGATACGATTTTCTGGCAGAACCATACACAACGCAACCATAGTCTAGTTTGGAGCGAATAAACGTTCTGTATAAATTTAGGATGACTTTTCTATCAGCACCCCAGTCAGTGTGCGCTACTACTTTAAGTAGGTTAAGTGCTTTTAAGCATTTAGCTTTTAAGTTCTTTAGGTGTGGAATAAAGGTCAGTTTTCTGTCAAAGATTATACTTAAAAATTTGGTTTCCTCAACAACTGGAATAGGTGTTCCATCCAGTGTGAGGTTCGGTTCATCGTGATGTTTTCGTAACTGACAGAAATGCATGCATACCGTTTTTGATTTCGAGAATTTGAAACCGTTTGCATTGGCCCAATTTTGAATTTTGTTTAGATTTTGCTGCAGTTGTCTTTCAATTGTATGCATGTGCTTTGACCGATAACATATTAGAAAATCATCAACGTATAACGAACAATCCACACCAGGAGTCAAACACTTGGTGATGCTATTAATTTTGATGTTAAAGAGCGTCACATATAAAATACGGCCCTGGGGCACACCCATCTCTTGCTCGTGCTGATCTGAGAGGGTAGAGCCCACTCGTACTTTGAATTCTCTGTCGGAGAGAAAGTTGGATATGAAAGAGGGCAGACGGCCTTTTAGACCTAGATCGTTCAGGTCATTTAGTATCCCGTACTTCCATGTCGTGTCATAGGCCTTTTCTAAATCAAAGAAAACCGCTACTAAATGTTCTTTCTTAATAAATGCATCGCGAATGAATGTTTCTAGTCTAACCAGATGATCATTGGTGCTCCGGCCATATCGAAAGCCACTTTGGAAAGGAGATATTAAATTGTTAGTTTCCAAATACCAGACAAGCCGAGAATTGATCATTCGTTCCATTGTTTTGCACACACAGCTTGTGAGTGCAATTGGTTGATAGCTGTTGGGGTCTTCGCTATCTTTACCGGGTTTGGGGACTGGTATTACAGTTGCTTCTTTCCAGATTTTTGGTACATTACCAGTAATCCATAAATCATTGAAGAGTTTCAAAAGAGATGTTAATGATGATTCTGGAAGGTGTTTCAGAAACTGGTAATGTATCTCGTCAGGCCCAGCGGATGTATCATGGGCCTTATCTAAAGCCTCCCTAAGCTCCGATAGTGAGAACAATTGATTATAATTTTCCGAGTTGTTGGATGTGAATTTTAAACGTGACTTTTCTTTTTGAGTTTTATGTTTTCGGAAGGCTTCTGAATAATTAGATGATGAGAAATTTTTCGAGAAACTGTCAGCAAGAATATTTGCAATGTCACGTTTTGAACTAAAGTTGTTATTGTTCAGTGTCAGATGTCGGAGAGGGTTTTGCTTTCTCTTTCCGTTTATTTTGCGTATAGTGTCCCAAACTTTTTTAACAGAGGAACGAGAGTTTAAAGAAGAAACATACTTCTTCCATGTTGCTCTTTTACTTTCTTTGATTATGCGGCGAGCTTTGGCCCGGGCAATGCGATATATATTTAAGTTTTCGGGCGTCGGTTGATTATTAAATTTCCTTAATGCTTCTCGGCGTAGTTTAATGGCTTCCTTACATTCCTTAGTGACCCAAGGTTTTTGGGTTCTTTTACAATATGGCGAGGACTTGGGAACGGATTCTACTGCAATCTCTATTAAAACAGATGTAAAATGCTGAATGATGTCGTCAACATTGAAAACTGTATCCTCATTCAGCCTAGTTTTACAGAGTGTTTCAAACTTGGCCCAGCCGGCCTTCTTTAAATTCCATTGTGGAATTACTTCATCGACTGTAGAGTTAAGATTTACAAGAAAGATTGGGAAGTGATCGCTGCTGTGAAGGTCATCAGCGACCTTCCATTCATAGTCCAAAAGCAGAGAAGGAGAACAAATTGTCAAATCGATGCTTGTGTATGTACCAGTGCCTTGGTGTAAATATGTAGGTGTTTTGTATTATATAGACACAGATCGTGTCTAGAAATAAAGTCTTCAACTTTGTGACCTCTGTCACTTATATGATTTGATCCCCATAAAATGTTATGGGCATTAAAATCCCCGAGTAAAAAAAGGGTGCGGGAAGCTGTTGAACAAGATTGTAGAGTTCGTTTGGTACTAGGTTAGTGTTTGGTGGTAAATAAATAGAGCAAAATGTAATCACTCGATGTAGAGTGACGCTAACAGCAATGGCTTGTAAATTGGTGTTTAAATGAATGAAGCTATGAGGAGCTCTGTTGTTCACAATAACAGAAACTCCTCCTGATGCCCTATCAACATTTGGAGAGCAGGTGTTAAACAGGGAGTAGTTTTTAAATGTGATTTTGTCCGTATCTTTCAAGAATGTTTCTTGAAGGCATAGTACCGCAGGATCATGTTCGTTTAAAAGCAGGAGAATATCATTGTAATTTTCTTTAAGTCCTCGACAATTCCATTGTATGATAATGTTTTTCATTATAAATTTAAATTAAAGATTGTGGAGCTAGGTTAGACCTTTCGCAGAGGGAATTTGTTTTCTTATTTCTCTGGAGGAAGTACGGGGGTGAATTTTTTGTTTGTAGGTCTGGAGTTCCCTTGGGCGCATGGAGCAGATTCTTCTGCATCCATGCTCTCGATGTCTCCAAACCTGTTATAAAGTTTGATGGGGTCATCTGACCCCTTTTGTTGCCTGTTTCCGTGAGATTTTTTACTCTTTGGTGATTTAGGTTGTTGGCTATTACTAAATGTAGTCTGAGTAGATGTCGTGTTTTTCTGTGCTTGGTAATGGGGGGGGGGGTGTTTGAATTTGGTGTTGAATCGGGTGCTTCTGTTTGTGTTTGAGCGTCCTTCGTTGTTTTAGGATTGCTCTTCACTACAGTAGAGAAGGATGGGCCGGGATGGGCTGTTTTTGCCTGTACAATTTTTCTGGCTTCTGGATAGGGAATATTATTTGTGTATTTTACCCTCTGAATTTCCTTCTCCTGTTTCCAGGTATCGCAATCCTTGGAATTTGCGTGGTGCTCTTTTCCGCAGTTGACACAATGCGGAGTTGCTCTACAATCAGATTCCTGATGAGCATTGTCTCCGCATCGGCCACCTATTTGGCTCTTGGAGCAGCGGTCTTCGTGATGGCCGTATTTTTTACACTTATAACACCGAAGGGGGTTGAGAATGTAAATCTCTACCTTTACTTGCAAAAAGCCAACTTTTACCACTTTGGGTACAGTTGGCCTGTTGAAGGTGAGTACAATGGTGTTGGTGTCCTGCAGATTGTTATTACGTTTAATACGTATTCGTCGGACTGCAGTGACACCTTCACCTTTCATTCCTTCGATGATGTCAGCGTCGGTGACTCCAGCCAAGTCACGGCAGCGAATCACGCCTTTGGACGTATTCAGTGTGGTGTGAGCGAATGAGGTTACTGGGATATCAAAGAACGTTTTCATTTTCCTGATATTGTCTGATTGACCTCGTCGCTCACACTCAATAAGAAGACAACCCGATTTCAACTTTTTAACACTTTTGGGTGTGCCAATCAATCCTGTGATAGTCTTTTCGATGACAAATGGAGATAGTGCGGCAAGCGGTTTCGTGGCATCTTTTGACTGTATGACCATGAAGCGTGGAAATGACTCCACACTACATGGTTCATCGTGAGACTCTGATAAGGGTTTCGATCTTTTATTTTGACTTTTTTTTAAATTATCCATGATGGCTAGATTAAAAATTCAGCACCCGTGCTCCCCACCCACCAAGGAGCCCAACAAGGGGACACTTTTCAAGTGCCAGGGATACACAAATGCCATACTCAGTTGATAAAATTACCTTTGATTGACCTTGAAGTCGCCAGTTTCTAACGTCGGTAAAATTACCCCCCGATTGACCCGTTAAGCCACCGCCTTCTAGGAAGCCTTCTAAGACTTGGAAAAGGGAAATATAAAGGAATAGAATATAGGGGCAACGGTGGTATCAAGAGAGACACAAGGAGAAAGAGAAAGAAGGTGAGAAAGTTAATAAAGACCTCCTAGGGCTCGGCCTGACCAGCCGATTTGTCGGAACCGGGCCCATCCCGACCACCCGTCTAAGAGAAGTAGAGGCCAAAGTAGTGTATTGCAGGGAAAGCCTCTGCTCAACTACCAGGATCCTTTCCTCCCCCGACACGGGACGCAACCCACGGCAAACAGGTTGCCTCTACTTAGTCGCCTTTTACGACACGTAGCGAGGCACGTCGGGCCAATTCTACAACCCCGGACCCGCAGGGGGACCAGATGCTTGCAGCCGATATCGTAACTGATGTATCAGGGGCATTTGAACCATAGGCGTTAGAATAAATTTCTTCTGTCCACTGAATAGAGAGATAAGTGTTTATATCTATGATCCCCGCAACATCGTCAAAGTCATTTATTGCCAGGAGCTCTAAATCCAACAAAACATACAATGTATTGGACGTGTTTTGAAGTGGAATCATGCCTGTCTTTCCCTGATATACCGTGGTTACTTTTGCAACCTCAGCCGATACATCTGACCAAGAAGCGGCATAACCTTCATCAGCACAGGACAACAATAAATAAATGATCATGAAAGAAATGGATATATTCATGCCAATTACGTCTGAAAGCTTGCTGATCTTAACTCCACTGAGGTAACACTGAATGGTAGTTACCTAATAGCAGAACTAATATCACGATATTAGCAATAACTTGAGCATGTGCAGATCTAGAGTGTTGATATAATCTGTTTTTGAAAAAGATTGATCATAAATGTCCTTATGTTAAATATTTTATGTTACACTATTCCAAAGCATTTGTTTGTGTAGTATGTTCGTAATGAATTAAATACAATGGCCTTTAGAATACTCATGTTTGTCTATCCTTGAAAGGCAGATCAATTTACACTGTGGGGAGTATTTACAAATCAGGTTATAAATAATTTGAGAAAGCTAAAAGAGTAATTTGTACACCTGTTTTCGAGTAGTGAATAGCCAATAGTTGACACAATAGAAGCTTACTAACGCTTAAACTGTTTCTCCCAAATGTTCTTTCACAACCATGGTTCATTATGTGTTTTTTTTAAGTCGTATTTTTAAATTGACTTTTAAGGATAACTTTCTTGGATTTCAAAAGACGAAAAGTACTAAATGGATTTCTAGTCCATAGCAATGAATTTCAGATCTTGCATAATTTCAAAGACTTTGAATGTAGGCGTATTAGTTTATAACGGAAGTGTTAACATGTGTCCTTCGTTTCTTAAAAATGTTCAATGAGAACATAACTGCTTAATATGCCAATGGTGTAACGTTTTTAATCATCATTAATGACTGTGCACACACGTTTGTAGCCATGCTGAGATTGGTAATTTCTTCCGTTTTTTCTTCCATTATTTAATTGTTCTTATCGACTTCGTTACACCGATTTAAACATTATGTATGTGTTGCAGATATTTAGGACTTTGACTAGACGACATCAAAGACAAGATAAGGGGCACACATAACATCTTGAAATGTAATATGAAATCTTCCTTGCCTTGTAATGTATAGTCCATCTACACCAACACACACACATTTAGGAAGGGGTTAGAATTTTGAAAAAGATATGTATACATAGCAGCAAATGTTTTAAATCCTCAGGTTGGTAATTGACAACAGTTGTTTAGCCGAAAATAAAAAAGAAGTATTACATTTTCAGAAATATGTGATACCTTCACCATTTTATAATACAAGTTGTAATTCTTATAATTTTTATGTTCAACATACGTATGTCAGATGGATCGATACAATAATGAGATAAAGCAAATTGGAAAACCTGAGTGAAACAATCGAACTTTAATGCCTTTCCCAATTTTCTTGCTTTTCTGCTTTAGTTTCAAGTTACGTCCGCATAGTCCAAAATCACTGCCCTGTCCTGAAAAGGTATTCTAGTGTAATTTGTTTCTGTTTGCGCTTATTTTTAATTTCCCTGATCATATTGTAATTGGTGACTAAGAAATTGAAATACTGGGCTATTGGGAAAATTTTGTTTATGGTCTTCAAAGCGGTGGTAAATACATTCGATGTATTAAGTAGTACGTGAAGACGCTACTAGGCATGAAAAAGCCAATTGAAAGCGCCGACACTATTAGAAACGAAACATAAGATCAAATCGTTTACAAAGCCAAAAGCTTACTGTGAACTCCAGAACCCACATACACAGTGTTTGTTCCATATGTATAAAAATAATGCACCCCAAGTTAATAAATACATGCTTTTCAGATGACCACACTTCCAAGAACTCGCTAAGTTGTCCCAGCAAATGTTATTTTCCATATTAACATAAGTCACGCAGCCCTGTGACTGGTATTGCTGACTCACAGTTAAACGAGGGGTCTAAGCTCGTCTAGGTCAGTGCTGTAGTGACGTTCAGCAAGCAAATATCATGAACATCTCAAGTGAACCCTGCCATAAATGTATACCCTACACCACATGCACGTCTCTTATCGATCCTTTATTCACTCCGAAGTAAAGAACCACGTGAAGCTGGTGTTGGATTGGCCATTGAATCATAGCTAACCTCAACAAGTCACCCAAAAGGCGTGAATGACTAACTCTGGAATACGAGAATAAGTGATTACCATCAGTGAATATGCACCCACTGTAACCAACACAGAGAAGATCAAGGACACATTTTACAAAAGATATTGACTATATTTTTGCAGTAGTGTCAAAGTCAAATAAACACATCAGCCTAGAAGACTTCCAGTTGAGTTGATACATGGCCAGTCGTCAATGACAAAAACTGTTTTCTTAAATGCAACAACAACGGGCAGCAAAAGCGCAAAAATATTTCTTGTATGCACCGGCGCTCTAAATAAAGGCATCTAATTCAACGTGTTATCTTCATCAAAAAACAAAACCTCTGGATCATTGTCTCTCAAAGTTTCATGAGCACATTTCCGAACTCAGTTGTCGAAAAAAATTGTATGAAAATATAAGCTTGCTCAGTTGTGTCCAAAATAGTTGCTATAAGGGCAAAATAACCTAATGCACTTGTCTCATAAAAACTTGTTATAAAATCAGGCCTACCGTCCCCGACTAACACTCAAAGTATTTCGAATAAGAACAGAGTGATCGGCCCATTGCAATCCATACGCACAAAACAACACTAGCCCCGTCGGTTGTTATTAATATTATCTTCTATGAATATAACAAACTATAAAACCTTTTATAGAAATAAATATGGAATTCAGAGTTTAGAAAGTCACAAGTAGCACACATTACCCTTGTCACTACAATCCAGTTTAAAAGATTTACCGAGGACTGTCACGGATTTGTATAAATCCCTTTATTTATGAAATACACGTAAATGCGTTTCGTTTTGTTTTGTATGCAAAAAACCCGAGGGTGATTTATGTATATTGTATAATATTTCGAAACAGTGAGTTCGGTTCATTCTACGCCACACGTGCGAAGAGCTTTCGATGTGAAAAACTGAATTCTTCCAGCGCACAGACGATGTGTGGCTTCATTGTCTGTGTATACATGCCTCACCGTAAGACTAAATCTTCACATTACGGAACGTCTTGTCCCGGAATGGTCTACTTAAGGACTTGCACATCTTCAGCTGAAGAGGTATGTGAGTTATTTATTAATTTCTTACGTATATTACAAGTTATAACTATTGTTCTGCTACGTTTATTTTTTGTATGTTTTCCATGTAGCTTCGGCTTACGTACTATAATGCAAATATTTTCTATTCGTGTTTGTGACTCAGCAAGAGATTTATGTTGCATTTTTAAGAAACCTTTAGTACCGTAGGATTCTTTTCGGAAAAGCGTAGGTTCACTTCTGAACCTGTTTATTGCTTTGCAATTATTGTGCCGCTAATGTAATCTGTAAAGCTTACCGTATACAACGTCAATGGTTTATCGTATATGCCCGTGTCATGCATAGTACACGGTGTTAGATGTATTTTCAGCTGATCGGAATCGACATGGTACCAGCTGTAGAGCTAACCATAGAAGTTGACAACAGCAGCGGTAAAGCTGAACCATAGCGGCCGTAGAGCTGAGTGAACAGTGTTGCTGGTGAAGTAGTAGGTGATCGGGCGTTGCTGACCGATTGGTGGGCGATGATTGCTTGATTGACCAAGAAATTGAATGGTGGTCGATGACTACCTGGAACACCGACTGCTTGATTGACCAGTGTGACAAGTAGCAAACTGTGCTGGTGACGGATTTTGTAACTCCACACATGTAATCTTTTAGCCGTGTGCTAATTTTGGGGTTTGTAATACCCAGTTTTTTGCGATTGTTAAGCTATTTTGTACGTTTTCGTCATTTTACTATTTGAGTAAAATACCTCATTTTTCACTATTTGAGTGAATTCATTTTACTATTTGAGTAAAACACATCATTTTTTTTTTGGTCGTGTGAAATTACTGTTAACCATTCACCTTTGTCCTTGTACTGTGTAAAGTCATTCATTTGTATTTTCATTTGTTGCCATATTAGGTTCGTTATGATTATGTTAAATTGTCCAATATTTGGGTTTTATACACGAACTTTTCTCATTCAAGTCATTCATCATCAATTATTGTATTTGTATCACCATCAAAAGTGTTCTGTTGTAAATCCGAAATCCACAAGGACAATATGTTATAACAGGTTGAATTCCGCATAACAGATGGATATATGTTAAACAGAAAATGACAATTGTGAATAAATTACATTATAAATATTTTTAAAACAATATTATTTTAAAATTGTATAGTAGTACTGAATCAGTGAACATATTCAGGGTACAATGTGATATGAGAATTTGGCTAAATCAGTTAAACTGGGCGGTATGGATGGCAATAACAGTTTTGGTATATCTTGTTCACGTGTAATAGATTTGATTATACCAGACTTAGTAAAAATCAATATATTGGTGTCATTTGTCGTTCAGATCAGAAAACCGCTACCTAAATCCTCAATAACCATAGCACTTGTTATTGAATTTTGATCTAAGAAACACCAAAATAGATCTAATTAAATTTGAATAGATTTATTATTACTTTAATATCTCACCACATGTATGTATGTATGTATGTATGTATGTATGTATGTATGTATGTATCTATGTATGTGTGTGTATGTGTGTGTGAGTGTGTGTATGACATAAAGACTTTATAATTATTGTTAGTATGATTTTGTTTTTAATTTTATGGTGTTTGTTTTTGCAATCCAGTAGTTGTTTATGTTTTTATGTGTTATCTACTATTGTAATGGTCTTAGAGCCTCTAAAAATTTGGTGCTGTACTAAGTCTACATTATTATTATTATTATTATTATTATTATTATTATTATTATTATTATTATTATTATTATTTACATTTACAAATGCACTTTCCAGACTCCCAGGACAAGCTGAAATTCTTTTCAGGCAAGCTCAACATAGAATACAACTTGCCCACCGCAAGTATATCTGCAATATAACAATGTCTAATCTATATATCTACCCGAGTTTGTAAAATATATAACTTTATTAACCTTTAATTATTGGAATATGATTTCAAAGTACCATGAAAAATTTACAAAAATAGTTTCAATAAATATAAGGTGATTTCCTTATGATAATTGTACCATATTGTATATTATAGTTTTGTTCATGTTGGGTAATTATGTTTTGGACAAGCTCAGATTTTCTAACGGCAAGTTCAGTTTTCCAGTCGACCTGCCTTGAGCAAGCCTGCATTTACAAAATTTTAAAATCGCTTTTATATAGTTATGATTGTAGATATTTGTGTCTGACACATTTTCAATAATTCCTTTAAATAATCTTTACCGAACATTAAAATAGATAACGGACAGAAAAATGCACATACGAATCAACGGAGATGTCGTAATGGGATTGTCTAATGAATCATTCGATGAAAGAAAATTTCCAATAACTGTACAGTATTTGTTGTCAAAGACAATTAAAACGTCTATCAGGAAACATACTCTCCAGTAGATGGAATATGGTATGTCTAATTTTACACGTATTTGATCGTTTGAGAATACGGGCAACCAGACATGCCTAACAAATTAATTTTTCAACAAGCTGGTTAAGAACAAACATTATCAAACACACATTTCCAAGGCTCTAGTGATGTAATATGTCTACATTTACCACTTTTTAGTCTTCCATTTAATTATCTATTGATTTTCTCTCTCACTCTTCCTTTCTTTTTGTCGCTCGTCCCATGGCCCTCCCAAAATGCGTTTCAGTTTAAAATTTGACTAGTTTTTCAGTATCGATTAATTCGTTACCGATGCCTTTCTGTTTCTTTTCCTCGAAAGATATAAATGCAAACAGAAGTTATTTTTTCGTAATACACATGATTATTATTAACTATTCCATCCATTTAATATCAAAATAGGTTTAGTTATATGCAAATATATTCTGTGTAAATATATACAAAAGGATGAGCATGCTGGTAGCTGTACACTATTAGGATCTCTCTCTCTCTCTCTCTCTCTCTCTCTCTCTCTCTCATTCTTACATAAATTAAACAAGGCTTTTTTATACTAATATAGCATCCTTTACAAAACGTCAGCATAGTTACAACGTTTGAATATCAGACACAACAAAGCACTGGTATCACAACATAACGCTGATGTGGATGGGCAACTCCAGACAGTAAATCTTTATAATTTGTCAGTTAAGTATATAAAACAGGCCCTGACAGATCGGCACATCTATTTCACCACGTGTAAATACGTGAATCTAAATCGAATAACTGTTTGTTTGACACCTTTGTTATTTCCAAATATTTGCTAGGTATTGCAGTCCATAGTACGCGTTTAAATTATCCTTGCAACTTTAATTATTCCTTTAATAGAATGAATTCAAAGGTAAGTCATTGCTTTTTCAAGGATATTTGTATTGATATAATTGATCTTGTTCGGTGAGCTCTCACTTAAGTTTTTTTTTTTCATTAGCACAGGCAAATATATTTCTGAATAAACCCTGGCCTCCTCTGATGTAAGAACGATGATTGATTACAACATTCGAAGAAGCAAGGTTCATTTTGACGGGTATGTAATTTGCTAGTCGATGCTTCACATGTGTATGAAGCCGTTTTCTGATTGCAACTGCATTGTCATGTATGCCAAATGAATATTTCTGCGGATTTTAGTATAGAAAAGTTGCTTTGACTTTAATGTATTTATCTTGCATTTAAATGTGCATTATGAATTAATTATGAAAGTAGAAAACTGGATAAGATTGCTTTCTTGCAGTTTAAGAGATCAGAAAAGTATATATATCAGTAGGGGATTGGGTGTTTTGGGATTTTCGCTACTTTTCTAGGTCACAGAGTCACATGACCTGAACAAGCAAGCCTTCCACATTGTCCAACACGTGGGCTATTAGCGTTAATAATCTCTCATCCCTTCATTTTTCCCACCACCACCTCATCTTCAGCAGGACATTTTTTCTTCTTGTTCTTCTCTTTTTCTCATCCTTCCATCTATTTTTAGCTTCACTTTGTAGAAAATCCTATGGAAAAACCCAGTATATACTTATAGCCTCAGTTTGTGCGACGATCCTGTTTAAAAACCATAGCATCTATTTATAGCTTCAACTTGTGGAAATTCCTATTAAAAAGCCGAAGCCTATATTTATAGCCTAAATATTTCTAGGTTCAATGACGTCACTGTACTGGGCAATATGGGAATAATGGCAACAGTGTTGCAGTAGATGATCTGAATACGCGATACTGTAGGTAGGTAGGTAGGTGAAATGAATTTGATAGGGATAAAGGGAGTTTAATAGGAACAAAGGCCAATAATACATAAACACGTACACGCACGCTCACAAAAAAAAATCACACACATACACATACACACACATGTAGGCGCGCACACATGCACACACATACACAAGGTACGCGCATGCACACAAACAAAAATACATACATAAACGCGCACGCACACAACACACAAAGACCAACACACACACACTCCAAACGTTATGTGTCAGCTTATAATGTAAACGATGAAGAATAAATCACAAAATAGCTATCCCTTATACCACAAAAAATTGTATCCAATACACCCACTATACCATCCATTATATCATACGCGCTGTCCGAACGCCTGTGTTCGGTTAAAATGTAAGAGAATGAGATGAAATCTCACAAAATATATACCCCTTACACCACAAAAATACTGATCATTACACACACACTATACCATCAATTATGTCATACTCACTATCCAAACGCCCTGTGTTAGCATGAAATGTAAGAGAAGGAGAGAAAATCTCATGAAATAGACTATCTCTTACACTACCCCAAGTATAATGTATGGAACAACGTTAGTATCTATTTATAGTCACCACTGGAAGGAAATTCATTTGGAATAAACCTAGTATTTCTTTTTAGCTACAACTTGTGGGAAATTCCTATGAAAAAAACCCACTATCTATTTATAAACTCATCTTGTAGGAAAGTGCTATGAACCGAGTGTATATTTATTATCACAACTTGTAGGAAATTCCTATGGAAAAAGCCTTCTATATTTATAGCCACACAATTTCTACCTTCGATGACGTCACTGTACTGGATACAAATGAATAATGGCAACAGTGTTGCAAGTGGCTCACCCGAGTACGCGTTACCGTAGGTAGGTAAAATCAATTTGATAGAGAAAAAGGGAGTTTTATAAGGAGAAAGACCAAAACATATACACACATACGCGCACGCACACAAACGCACAAGACAGACACACACCTACGCGCACGCACACACAAACAAAAATGCACACACGTACACAAACACAAAAATACAGACAAACAAAAATACCCACACATATATACACATACACATAAAGCACATATGTACGCGCGCACACACAAACACACAAAGGCGACTACACACACAGACATATACACATACACACACGTAAGCGCAGGCACACAAACACAAACAAATACACACACTCACGTAGTCGCAAGCACACACACAAGCACATAAACAAAGACCAATATACACACACAAATACACATACAAACACACGTACGCGCACTCACACTAACACACACAAATACACTCATGTACGCGCGCACACGTACACAAAAGTACGCACACACATTCACCTACATACAAACGTACGCGCGCACACATGCACACACAAAAAACACACACATACACACACGTACGCGTACGCACGCAAACACATAGACTAATGCACACAAATACACATGCACACACGTACGCGCACCCACACAAACACAAATACACACACGTATGCGCACGCACACAAACACAAACAAATACAAACACAGGTACGCGCACGCACACAATAATACCGAAGGAGACCGTTTAGGAGCCTGGACGGACGAGCACCCCAACGACAGGATCCTAGGTTTTGCTAGTGGCGATCCCATAATTATTGCTACGAATACCGGGACCACGAAGAAGAAGTGCACACCGAGTGTAAACTGAAAGGATTGACTCTCAATTATCGCACCAGTCGAGTTGTGAACTTTATGGTATTTGAAGAACCCTTGCAGTCTGGAGAGGGTCAACATTTTAAAGTGATAACCTACCAACCTCACAAGATTGTACGTTTAGCCATAAATCAAATCGTATGTCAGCCTTTGGAAAAAGTATCAAATCGTGTACCAGAAGCGAGTGAGAATTCCAAACCAATTCACATTGCCGTACGGACACGCTGGTATAACAAATATGGTTCCAAGACAATAGCCATCAAAAAGAAGGATGACTTCGACAAAACAAAAATCGATCAAGGGTCCCACTGAGTACTCCAAGTTTAAACAATACAATTTTCATGTCTTCGTGCCTGACTATTTTGATTGTGCCAGTCGATTGGAAACGTTTACAAAATGGCCCACGAATAGGAAAGGATTATCTACTTCGCATGTTTTACCTAGAAAAGCATTTGTCTACTTAGGAACTGAGACTGGATTGGGAGACGAAGTACAGTGTTCCAGTTGTGGTCTGAGGATGCGTATGGATCTATATATCTATAAAGATTTAGGTATTCGGAAACATACTCGATGATCTCCTCACTTTCGTTACCTTTCGATGGCGTATCCACCCATCAAACTACAGTACATATATGTAGATACCTTAGAGAAGGTAGTACCGTTGTCCAGGAAGAAAAAAAGGAAGACTTCCAAAACTAGGCATACAATATGAAAGATTTACAAGCTCGATACTTCATTACGACTAGTATAAAAAGGGAAAACGTCCAAAATCGATAGTTCGTTGTAACTACAAATACCAAGCGAGAAAGCTGAATCCTAATAAACAGACACCATTCAAGTTCGGTGATTCTCAAGTGGAGTGCAATGATGTGCCTTGTGATGGCAGGGATGCCGTACGCTTTGACCTCAACGATTTAGTACGACATCATGGGGACTTTACTATGACTACTACTACTACTATAATACCTACCATGGAAAATGATGCCGTGCGTGTCGAACCTGACGGATGCGAAAGCGATGCCACTCGTTATCGTACACCTTATCACTTTACTGGTTTTCATTGTCGATGTCATCCTCCACGTGAAACCATGCGGCTACCGCTCTACGGATCTCATCCATGCCTGAACAAACTACTGCTGGTTTCACCGTACCCTAATTGAAATCAATCTAAGAAAGAAGAGTATTCGTTCCTTGTGCGTTTGTCTGAATACTGCGACTTTGAAAGTCGATTCCAAACTTTCTAAGGAAAATGGCATAAATATCTTGGTAGGACCTACCCACGAAGAATTAGCCAGACCCGGATTTATCTAATTGGGCGAAGGTAATAAGGTCAAATGCTTCATTTGCGCTGTGTCAGTTCACGAGTAGGAACCTAAATATTCCGCTGACCGGGAACGTGCTCGATGGTCTCCGCACTGTTACTACCTACCTTTAGAGGGACGACCTCAGTAATCTCTTGATGGATACTTTACAAGAGCACATTCGTGGTATGTCTGTGGAGTTGAGAGAACACATTTACCGAGAGTGTGTCAAAATACAAGTGAAACACAAATTCAAAATCATTTCTCCATTTTTAAACTAAGCTCTTTTCCAAAGTTAACGAAGACTGATTATGGGTAGATACTCCTTCAGTCACAGATATGAACCAGGCTATTGGCCACGACCCAGAAATCTTTGATTCTTGGAGGACACTATTTTTATTACTTACAACAAAAGAGGTTATAAAAGCTTGCTACCATGCCACGACCTTTATTATTAATCATACCACAACTGCAGTGGATGGAAATCAATGACAGTATTCAGATTGTGGAGCATTACCAACGCTGTTTTCAAAAACTGTATCCAATGAATTTGGGTCGTCGTATGCTGTGTGTCTTAGTGACTTGCTTTCTGGGATTTTGTTTACCAACCGATTCCTCGTGGGCTCTGTACGATCTGTAGTGTGAGGTACCACCTGAAAAATGTAGGTGGTATCTTTAAATATACACGAGAGATTCATTCTGATAAAAGCCTTGAGCTTTCATCTCGATACTTATCGACCTGTACGGGAAAAAAGACTCGCCAATTGTTAGTCACTGAAGATGATTACAAAGATGTGTGTAAGTGTGTGTGTAGCTTGTGACTTACACCCTCACTGCCCAGATGTACATGACTGGAAAAGCTCGGGTTTCGAAGCTTGGACGAAAGAAACGACAAACTATGTCCAAGATTTGTGCTATGCATTCAAAGGGAAGTGTTAAAAGGAACGTTTTAAATGCCTGAGTTACAACGTGTGACCAGAATAGAAGACGAAAGCATGCTCGATCGAAGAACCTGTAAAGTGGGAAAACGACGTGTCAAAGAAGTCAAAGTACGTTGGAAGGGATATCCTTTCAGTTTTGATTCTTTGATCGACGCTTCGCAAGTCATCGACTATAAAATGAAGTGACCATCACGACCTTCAACATAGCCTCAACCACGACATCAGTGACCATGCCATCACCCAGTTCTTATGTGCTGGATCTACAAAAGCAACCCTTGTGGGTGTGGTGTGGAGAACGTGTGCCTAAAAACAAATCGTCTTTTTTGGCCAAATTTTGTGGAGTTCTGTGTCATCAGTGCTGCCATTGCCAATTTGGGTTTGCAACAAGGAGACCATCAATTGTGGACCATTTTACTGAGCAGTTGCATCAATTACCTTAGATCCAACCCTTCCTTAAAATGCTCTAACGGTAACAATGGGAGGCTTAAGCCCAACGTCAGTCACCCTCTCAACAGTCACCATCAAAACAATACTCTTTTAGACACTCCTCTGACCTCCAATGACCCCTCAAACAGCAGAACTCTGGAATTATGAATAACCAGTTTTACTTAACTTTACTAAGTAACAGTTCCATGGATGTGTTTTCCAAAAACACATTATACTGTTTCACGGCGAAAGTACCTCAGGCCATCCAACTGATAATTGGAAAGTGGGTTTGTCGAAATGATTCACCATACACAAATCCTAAACATCACTGAAAAGCAAAACTATATTGAGGTCGAAGTTCATGACGACCAAGTGCAACAATATTTGAATGAACACGAAAATGTTGATGACTCTAACAGACGAACAGTACCACGCAGTACTTTGTACATCAATATATTGAAAATTCCCCCAGGCTATTATTTTCGTGGTCAACATCTGGTGAATACAATTGCTGCCAGGTTCAATGCACTGCTTGGCAAAGCCTTGGAGAGAGACAAAATAAACGTGCTACCATCAAGTACCACAAAATGGCTCGTCGTCTACTGATGAAATTTGCGGAGCGCAAAGTGTTGAGCATTCTATTTTTTGACGATTTGTTTTACATTTTGGGTGTGCCGAAAAGGTCAGATTAAAAAAAACCAGCCAGATACGACAACTTGAGTTTTGCGAAGTATGTTCGATCCCCTGTAGAACTGAACCAAGGATTCAATTTGATCTTTGTGTACTCCGATGTGGTGGAGTACAACGTGGTGAGACACACCACCATTACCATTGCTGCGAGTTACTCATTTCAAAGTGGATTCTGCCACGACTGCTGACGAGAAAGGTCCAAACAACTATCACGTTCACCGCGAATTTATACATCCTCGCTATTTGCCCGTCAGTACGTCGTATTTCGACAGGGACATTATTATAAAAGGAGATCTGGGACCAAATTTTCCATTCACCAAAGGGAAAGTCACAGTGAAACTACATTTTCGAAATCGATTCTCTAACGACTTGCAAGTCAGGTATACAGTGTACATAGGAGTCGCTCGACAGCAGGGACGTGGTTTAAGATATGTTGAAATCGCATTTTGTTCAGTGGCCCCCGTTTTGAAACCGATGGTGACACTAGGATTGCACGCCTTGAAAGATGCAGCTTTGACGCAAGGCAAAAAATTTCTCCTAAATTTCATCATCGACAAACAAAACCCCAAAGAAGATTTCTTGACAGCAGGGAACAATGCCTTGTTTCAAATGGGCAAAGACATTTTGGGCCGACGAAAAACTCCGATTAATGCCCACGACGCTGCCGAGTCATTCCTGCTTCCCTGACGACACAGAAAGGACAAGGCAGAAAGAGACGACGACAAAAGACACCCCTCTAGAGGCCTTCATACCCCTAGAGCTAGAAAGACCAAGAAAAGAAGAACCGTCCGAGAATTAGACTTTTTATATTATTAAATCACAGAGAGAAATAACCAATGATGCACGAAAGTATTGCGCATATTCCGAGTCGGAAGTTGATCTGTTTGCCATTCCCATCAAATTTTAAATGAAAGGACAGCCCGAAGATTACATCGATCTGAATAGCAGTTACTTGTACTTGAAAGTCAAAGTAGGCGAAGGGAACGATGATAATGACAATCTAGACGACGATCAGAAAGTAGCTCCCGTCAACATTTCCAAGCATTCCTTGTTCGGTGGAGTGGATTTGTACTTCAATAACAAAATGGTCAGCAGAAGACTGGATACTTACCCTTATGAAGCGAACCTGAAGTATCTCTTCACGTACGGAAAAGGAGCCAAAAACACTCATCTGGATGCCTACGTGGTATGGAAACCTGACACAGCGGGAAAGTTCGACACAATATCAAATGTTGATAAGGGATTTAAAGACCGTAAAGAGAAAATCAAACTAAGCCGTAGTTTTGAACTGATGGAACGCTTGCATTCGGACATGTGGTTGCAAGAGAAGTATTTGCTGGGTGGTGTGGATGTTCGCCTGAGACTGTATCGCAGCAGTATCAACTTCCATTTGATGGTTAATGCTGACAATTACGAAACTGTCATCCAAGAAGCTCGATTCTACGTGCGTTGCGTGAAAGTGTAACCTAAAGTGGAAAACAACAAAAGTCACACTTTGAGCAGAACGACCGCCAAGTATCCGATACGACGCCTTGAAGTGAAAATTCTTGAACATTCCCAGGGGACAGAGATCCATGATAGAAAATCATCTGTTGCAAGGACAGTTACCCAAATGTTTAATCGTTGGTGTCGTCGAGAATGAAGCCTTCAACGGTCTCCAACAAAAAAAAATCTTTTCAACTTATAGCTCTTCCACGTGTCTAATATCTAAGTCAGTCGTGATGGCAAGACGTCGTTCACGAGACACCTGGAACCTGCCTTTAAGCATAACAATTACTGGAGGTCATACTGGTCCCTGTACGAAGCTACGGGACAGCTAGGGACCAACACCAGCCACGGTATTACGTACGATGATTATGTAGGAGGCTATGCGATGTGGATTTTTGATTTCACTCCAGACCTGGGCAATGATGAGGGACATTTCCACCCTATAAAATCTGGTCAGATTCAAGCGGAACTTCAGTTAGCAGAAGCTCTACCCGCAGGTAAAACGGTGAACGTCATCCTGTATCCAGAATTTGATAATACGATAGAAATCAACAGTTTGAGATAAGTCATTATAAACTAATAGAAACAATGGAAGACTCTTATCCCTCTTTGAATAGTAGAGAATCTTTGGAAATGGAATGGGAGGATATAGTGGAAGCAGAACCACCCACCAAAAAAGACAAAGACAAAGACGAAGAAAACACGGTGATGTCCAGATCGCAAGAACAAGAAGAACATTTATTCTGCTGTTTTGTCAAACATCTGGCAGAAATAATTACAGCGTTGACCAAGAAAGATTGCTATGGATGTCAAAACGATCATCCCAATCAAATTCAACACGATAAATATCTTATGAGTCAAGAAGAAAAATTGGACGAGTATCTGGAGAACGCTTGGAGTCTCATTAGTGGTATAAAGGCTTGCGTGATCATTCTTTCCCTCCATTGGCTGCTCTAGATATCCATCGTATCGAATCTCTCTTGGCCCAGAGTACAGAGACGAAGCAAAGAGACAATTACTTGACAGTGATTTTGAAGCAAAAAGTCAGGATTGAATTGATGACTTATCATTACCTGTGAAAGAAGAAAACAAAATAAACAAAACTGATACAGGGAACTTTATTACCTTTTGAAAAACAGTTTGTACACCGTTGTACACCGCTTCTTGGAATCCTATCGTGTTCGCTAAAGACGAACTGGCTCATCGCAAACCTTAAGACCATCAAGCTTATGTTATCAACACTGACGACAGTTATCTACCAGGAAACCACTGGGTAACCGTCTATTTTCCCAAAGATGGTTGTGTGGAGTATTTTGATTCGCATGGATTACACCTTTGGAAGACTTTATGAGAAGAAATGCCCAGACGGCATGCTTAAATATTATGAAATTACAAGGAATATATTATATGGTCTGTGGACAATGTTGTGTGTATTTTTTTCATCAATGCAGTCTTGGATATCCCTTAGAACATTTAGTGACTTTTTTGATCGAGACAATTCTAGAAACGCTGAAAAGGTAGAGCGATGGTTTTGTAATCATTATGGATATCTCATGTCCTTAGCTAGGAAACGTAGTGTTCATCAATTGTCCAAATACTTCCATCCGTGGAAGTCTAACATGACTTCATAACGTTGTCAACCTTGTCAAACATATGTTCGTTGATATTGTATAAACTGATCTCATATGATGCGTCGGTTAATTGCTGGTTGAATAAAAATGTTATCTTTTGAAAAAAAGTGTTGGTGGTTGGTTTAAAAAAATATTTTCACTATCCAAGCTTTCTGATTTCTCTCTCTCTCTCTCTCTCTCTCTCTCTCTCTCTCTCCATCCCCATAAGATAAGCTATGTAGCGTTCCGAGCCTCAAGACAAACGTATGGATGTTTTATATCGCATCCGCGCTTGAGCCCTATAAAACGGGGCGGTCTCTAGTCTGGCCTTCCATTGTTGACTCAACATCCTATGAAGATGTGTTCAAGACTAGGTAAATTGAACTAAGCCCACGTGAATTTACATCGTGTAAGGCAAAAACTGACACCCAAGCCTGATGCGATTGAAAATGTCAGGATGCTGAAAGTAGCCCAAGAAATGACAGAAGAGATGTTTAAAGACGAAATCAAGAAGGAGCAAGAAGAGGGAACCGAGAAGTACAGACTTCAGAAATAACTAAAAGAACAGCAGCAGCATCAACAGCATCCACAGGAAGAACGCAGAAATGTGAGGGACAGACACTTCAGAAGCAGCCTCCGCACTCCCAACTACACACATCAATTGGGACAACGACTAGAGTAGGAAATGTGTGTCTAGGTCAAGACCTAGAAGATGTCATCATTAAACAGGTGCATCTGGAATTACAAAAAAGACCTTCTCATAGCTAACCAGATCTCTAGAAAAGAGAGAGTGATCAATTTCCCAAAATATTTTAGTTTATGTGCGTGTGTCTGTGTATTTTCTTTTGATTGTATGCACGTAAGTGGGTGGGTGCGTGTATTTCTTTGCGTGTATGTGTGCGCGCGTGCGTATGTTTGTGTGTATTTGTGTGTGTGTTTGTGCGTGCGCGTACGTTAAATTGCGCATATTTTTGGTTGTGTTTGTGTGACTGCGCGTTCGCGTGTGTGTGCATATTTTTGTTTGTATTTGTGTGCGTGCGTGTACGCGTGCGTGTGTGCATGTATTGGATTGCGTGTGCATTGGTCTTTGTGTGTGCGCGTATGTGTGTATGTATGTGTTTGTGTGTGTATGTGTATGCATGTACGTTTGTTTGTGAGCGTATGTGTATGTGCGTGTTTATTTTTGTTTGTGTGTGCTTTTGTTTGTGTGTGCGCATGCGCGCACGTGTGTATTTGTGTGAGAGTGTGCTAGCACCTACGTGTGTGTATTTTCGTTTGTGTTTATGTGCGTGCGCGTACGTGTGATTGTGTATGTATTGGTCTTTGTCCCTATAAAACTCCCTTTATCCATATTAAATTCATTTTACCTACCTACATTCCTACAGTATGGCATATTCAGGTTAGCCACTTGCATCACTGTTGCCATTATTCCCCTATTGTCCAGTACAGTGACGTCATTGAAGCTAGAAATTTTGTGCCTATAAAGGTAGACTTGAGTTTTTCCATAGGAATTTTCTACAAGTTGTGACTATAAATAGACACTGGGTTTATTCATAGGACTTTCCTACAAGATGAGATTATAAATATATAGTGGGTTTTTCCATAAAGTTTTCCCACAAGTTGGAGCTAAATATACATACTAGGTTTATTTCAAAAGGAATTTCCTACCGGTGCTGACTGTAAATAGGTACTAGCGTTTTTTTTCATATAGTATTCTTGGTAGTATAAGAGATTTATTTTATGAGATTTTATTTCCTTCTCTTACATTTTAAGCTAACACAGTTCGTTTGGATAGTGAGTATGATATAATGGATATTATAGTGGGTATAATGGATAGTATTTCTGTGGTGTAAGGGATAGATATTGTGTGAGATTTCATTTCCTTCCCTTACATTCTAAGCGAACATAGGATGTTTGGATAGTGAGTATGATGTAATGGATGGGATAGTGGGTGTAATATATAGTATTTTTAGGTGCAAGGGATTGATATTTTGTGAGATTTCATCTCCTTCCCTTACATTCTATGCTAACACATAGCGTTTGGTATGTGTGTATTGGTCTTTGTGTGCTTGTGTGCCTGTGAGTACGTGTGGGTTTTTGTGTTCGTGTGCATGCGCCTAAGTGTGTGTATATGTGTGTGTACTTTTGTTTGTGTGCGTGCGCGAACGAGCGTGTGTGGATCCTATGGTTTTTAAACAGGACCGTCACACAAATTGAGGCTATAAATATATACTGGATTTTTTCATAGGATTTTCAACAGGTTGTAGCTAAAAAGGAAGGATGAGAAAAAGAAGAAGAACATGAACAAGAAGAAAAATGTCCAGAAGAAGATATGGTGCTGGTGGAGGAAAAGAAGGGAAGACAGAAAATGTAAGAAAGATAAACGGCTCTTCTCATGGCCTCTCCACTGCCTCGAAAAGATTTACTCTCTTGCCATATTTGTGCATTTGTTTGCTTGCTTTTATATGTCTATGTCTGTCTGTCAATATTGTGTTTGTTCCTATACAACCCGTGTCCCTTTAGAGTCCCAATACATTTTCATTTGACCCCTATACAATCCCACCATGTGAAATTCCCATGAAATTCCAAAATAGTGCCCCTTATAGTCCCACTATGTTAAATTTTCCTTGTCCATATAGTGTCCCACCCTATTCCCATGTGCAATTTCCCTTTGTCCTTATAGTATCCCACCATGATAAAATCCCACATTGTCCGTATAATACAAAGACCATATCTGTAATGCTCATTGCCATTGTCCGTATATTACAACCCACCCACCCACAAAGTTTAACATAGAAGTCCACGTGTCCGTATAGTAACCTTGTTACTACTATTGAACCGTTTCAACCAATCCACAGCAACATTTCTATGACTATCAACGACTGGCATTGCATCTTGTTTAGCATTTGGTGTGGAGCGCGATGAGTGGGCTGTCCAGTTTCCATAATATGTCGCTTAAAAGCGGTTTCTCGCGTTAACAAAGTTCACAGGTCTCCGACATCAATGTACCATTGTAATTTTATATTCAAATGTCAGGCCTGTCTGTAATGTACAGTGTATCGTTTCTATTGAACTTCCAAGATAAAAATCATGCCCGCTTTGATCCGCAAGTGTAAACCGAATGTTTGTCAACCTCATGTTTTGACATGGAAGATACACAAGTGCCACAAGCGTATTCACTATCAAATCAGCCGGTTCATATGTTGATGAAAATCCAAACAGTATGTAACCCTGAAAAACTACGCCTACCGTTTCAAACATGTTTTCATAACTTACCACTGATGGCGTCACAGGTTAAAATGATCTGAGTTCTTGAGGTAATCCTCACCATATATGGCGCTATATGATATCCTATGCTCAAAAATAGTTTGTGACATGAAATGTCGTCAGGCTAACATAGAACTGATCTTACTGACGAGGTTTATTATCAATCGCCATTGTTTGAGCTCCTATTGCGATGACAGTACTGAGTGTGGGCTCATGGTACATATATGACAGCTAGTGTCTTTGCCTGTCACCAATGTGATTCTACGTCGAATATGTTAATTATTTGATTCCAAGTCGTACGCGCTCAAGGGAGGTTTAATAATAGTGGTGGCACAAGTGGCTGCTGACAACAGAAATAAGTTATTTGCGGGCAGACCACCAAACTGTTGTCATCGGATATTAAGCGAACTAAATTAAGCGAATAAAATGTCCAGTGTACGTAATTTCACCAGCGGTAACATGTGTAAAAGAGTTATATTTGAATTCTGATTCCATTGATGAGAATATATTCGATGGTATGTACAACAATGCGGAGCACACCCAGCGTCTCAGTCGTTTCAGAACACATTATATGAGTTACACAAGATAACATTCGCTGTTGCTATCATGGGTGAACGCGCAATATATATATATATATATATATATATATATATATATATATATATATATATGAATATATATATATATATATATATATACAGAAAAACGTTTACGTTAGCAAAACTTTACATGGCTGTTCAAAAGGAATTAAACCTTTAACTTTACTATGTTCTAACTAGTTTATTTGATCTTGTTTCTGATGCTGGAAAATATTTGTATTGACCTAGATGAGCCATAACGACATCTGTTATTTATGTAAACTTATGTAAGGGCAAATTATATCCCGGATATGTCATTGTTATAGTAGTCCTTATAGGCTATTATGCAAATTTAGTGAATTATTTAAAAGTAAATATATCGGATGCGAAAGATAATTTTATTTGTGCAAGGCTATCTTTTTCTGTTTGTCTTTGTTTGTCTTGTCTATATTTTGTATTTGCATTTGAAAAAAGACTCATTAAAGAGTCGAAAGTGCTCAGGCTAGTTATATACTAGTTTCGCACTGTTCGTTGTCAGTTTATTGCACTTATCTTAATTAATTCCTGACACACGTTATCCCTTGCATATATATATATATATATATATATATATATATATATATATATATATATATATATATATATATATGTGTGTGTGTGTGTGTGTGTGTGTGTGTGTGTGTAATGTCATAGGTGAGCAACCCTTAACAAATCAACGTAGCCTCATTAATGACTTCTGGCGCATTGATGCCTTCACAAACTGACCCATTAAGTGTTTGTAATCGATCCATGAGGTCGTTAAAATGACATAGTCCACCAAGGACTGCTCATTGTTGGGTTGTTGCTTTGTTTCAATATCTAGTTTCTCATTTGTTTGTACTCTCTTAATATTTTCGCCTTGTGATTCACGTTTTGCCTGGTTATAGTTGCACGTGTCTCTTCTATTTGTGCCTTTACAGGTATAGATGCGGGTGCTGATGTTTGCATTTGTTCTGGTGTTTTAGCACGTTATTCCCGTGTAAAGTTTAATGGTGCTGGCATCGATAACTCTTTGCTTCGGGGTGTAAGTTTTTGTTATGCAAGTGTTGCACCTTTCAAAATTTTGGTTTATCTTGCTGTTGTTATTTCTCTCTCTCTCTCTCTCATATTCACAAGATCTTTGTTCCTTTTATTCCTGTTGTTTATCCATTTCATATGTTGTTCAACATGTCTGTTACACTTCTTGCTTTGTTGAATTTTCAGTCATATCGGAGGGAAAGAGTGGTGCTGATGACATAGAAACATGTTGTGTTCCAGATATAAATTTTGTTTAATGTATTTGCCATAGAAGTTCATTTTCTTCAGTAAGTTCGCTCTGAAATGCATTAAGCGCCTGCTGAAAATAAACCTACAATTGTCCAGCTGCCTGTTTCTTTCCAGTAAACTACCTAAATTCCCATTTTAGGCAATTCAACGTCATATGTTAATCAGGTGTCTTTCATGGCATTTTTATCAAGTGATCGTTCCAGCTGGGAAGTCTGTAATAAGCGAAACCCACAGGATTTTCAAAGATATCATTACGAGCTACTTAATTAATGAACTGAGTTTAATTTTACAACTGCGACTTATATTCGGGTGGCACATCTGATAACATGTGAATTGCCTTTCTAACAACTCATCAAGTGTACTGATTTCCTCTACGATACCAATAACCGACATTGGCATAAAAATCTGGTTTCATTATCTCCTCTTTCTTTCTTAATATCCTTGGTCGCTTAAGGTATTTTACGAATTGTTGCGGCTGTAACATGTCTTTGACACTTTTGAGGCCTTCTGTGCTATTACAAATCAGTTTTGGTGTTCACGAGCGATTGAATACAAAGCATCAGTGTCAATGTCAGATGCTTGATCGATGAAATCGATGGGCGCTTTGCCACTCTTGTCATGCAATGCATTTTCAAAATCGTTTAAAACATCATAACACCGTTGATCATCGACCAATGGCACAATCACATAAAGCCGAACCCACTTCACGCACCGTACAGTTAGATTCAGCAACGTCAAGTAGGACCAATGGGTAACGCACGGCCTGAGCTTGGCAATGCACCACCATGCTTGGATAGTTTAGGTATTATTTATCGCGGAATAGCCAATGACAGGAAAATCTACGATTTTTCTGAAACTATCAAGTGTAAAATTTCGTTTTCGTGATGCCATTGAACATTACTGTTGTTCTGTAATACAATCATGTCTTTATATTGCGGTTTCCTAACCAAAGTTAACCGGGATCACACGGATAAAATATCCGTGGATACAATTACTGTGGGCCTGGTACACGACTTGATATACGGCGTGATTCTAATAACCAACCAGTGCCTGATAAAGCATCCATCAATCGTATTGATTCTGCATGTTACCTACATGAGCTTGCGTACAAAACATCAAATGATGTCTGTGCACGTCAACGCCCTGGCGTGGCCCTCATCCATGACTTGAATGCGATTAATCAAACACTCGGAGAAGATATCACAAGATGGGTCATTCAAGGAGAAATGAAAGCCAAGATTGTTATGGGTGATGGACAATGTCCACTCAGCAAACCTACCGTAGTGACCATTAAAACCAAACTATATTTAGTGTAACAAACAAACATGGATACAAAAGTCTGGATACTATTAAAAACATACTACAACTCGAGTAGGTATTGTAAAGGTGAAGTCGCCACGGGAAAGTTAGCACGGTAAAGGACAGTCATGGGATTCCTCGAGAATGGTACCTACCAGTACCAAACATAATTTCACGTGGGTAGTGTGTGTCCGTAAGCCTAATGAGGTTCATCAAGTCGATCTCTGATTTCTTCTACTTGATCGTGTAAATGACGCACCTGCAAGTACACGTTAACCATAGCCTGTGTTGCCAGCAGATATAAAGAAACTGAGCCGTTGACGTCAAAACGTTCAGCAGGTGTTGAAGATGCATTGCAATGCATTTATCGACGCGGACTAAGCACATGGCCACAGCTGTTACAAGTGGATCCTATTAAAGAATTTATCGGGTCTATAACTGCGCTATAAGTGAAAGAAAATGTCATAATTCGTATTGGACATGTTAAATACATCGTATAACAAACTATTGCATAACGGTTTAATCGTTGAGATCGAAACGATTATTTAGACATTACACAGGAATTGTTAATAAAGTATCAGCAGCCTCACCACTTCAATTAATCATAGCAGCATTGAATAACGAAATACACACATGCTTGGATTAAAACAAGCTAATGATATTCGGCAAATGATATTCGACAGTCATTGTTGTCGTGTCAGCCATAAGATGATTCACAATTGCATGATGGTCAAACGCATAAGTGGTGATTTCTTCGCGGAGTATCCAACGCTTGGTATCATCAAGTGACTATCTCACCCTGTTGCATCGGTATTAATCCATACCATGTTTCCGACACCATGTTATGTTTACCGTGTGAGCAGTTCATGTTGGTCTCGATGACATTCCACGAATATATAATTGTTTGACACCTTTCTACACAATAACCCGTTGAACATATTGTGCTCTTTGTAATGTTCTTGGAGTCACCAACTACAATCGAGTACATTCTGGTGTGCAGTCCAACATACCCTTTGATTGGTTTACCTTAGCATTCGCCTTTGAACGTTCCAACATTTTTGTTGTTGCTGTTACTAAACACCTAATTGTGTTTTGAATACTCGCTGTTATCAAAGGCTTTGTCCAAACATTGTTCGACCGTGAGTCTTCCAAGTTAATCATGTTCAGTCTCACGGGAAAGATTTACACGAATTCGTTTGAGCAGTTTCTCTATGGTTGTTTCAGAGCAAATCATTGTTCATGGGTTTAAAGAACATCCAAACAATCGATAGTCGATAGATACGTGACACACGCCTACCAATCGCAAATACAACTAGAGGTTTTCTACGTGCAATACACCAGTATGTCTTGTCCTGAGACTTGGAGTCAGCGTGGTGCATTTAGTGGACTTGCGTCCGAAAGAAAAGTCATTCACGATTGTTCACTGATATGGAGACAGCCACACACCAGGCAGTGACATCGCTTCTGCCGCTAAGGAAAAATAGCTGTGCACATCATGTAAATGTTCCTGATAATGTAGTTCAACTTCAAAGAAGTTAAAAGCTCCATCACAGATCTAGCAATGAATGGCTCAGAAAAATTCACGAATGCTATCACGACTTATAAACATGACTGTGGGTTAACTGAGCAGTTGTCGAATACATTTCGCTGTAACTTCAATCGATTTAAGAAGTACCTCAACCAAATCACTACCACGATACAACATTGGTGGTTCAGTTTGCCCGTCGCATCTTACTGCTGTGTAAAAAAGTCAGCATGGGACTTGTTCAACGACTCGTTTTGTTTGGTCATTGGATGGTTCGCATCTTCCAATGAAACACTGAGATAAAATCCGCTTAGATGATACACGGAACTTTCATCTTTCGTGACAGTGCAGTGAATTTCAAACTATTCTTACCATGGTTCTTTCTGCGTCAGTTAATTTCGAGGTATTTTCGAGGTTGATCTGTATCGTCACAAGCCAAATAAAATATAATACGCTAAGGAAACTTGATAACTTTAACAACATTTACCCTGTTCCAACACAAACACGCACTATACATGTCAATGCTCGAATATTGCTCGTGAGACACGTGGATTCTGTATTAAAATCACACTCATACGCACATACTGAATGTTATTGAGCAATCTTATAATTTGTCTCCTCGTGTATTTTTAATCTAATTATGGTTTCCTAATTCACTGGTAAACTTCCACCTTCATAAAATCCGATTGACCGTTACGTGACGCTTACTTGGAACCGGATAAACCTCTACTTTCACCACTCACTCCTGCCCCCATCCCCCGACCTGTGGCAACAAGCCTTAGAATAAATGAAAAACAATACCGCATGTTGAACAAACTTTAATACTAATCTAATTTAAAAGAATATATTAGTTTCGATAAATAGCAATTGAAAATAGAATGTGAATTTAGACAATTTAGAGACTAAACTCAAGAGTAATGTGCTTACAATTTTAAAATATATTTGTACTCCACACTCTACATAGAAAGGTTCTCTTCCATATCAAATAACAAAGAATTCACTGCAATGCAATAAATATGTGCAGTACACATTATGACACTTGCAAGAACTCTTAACATTGTCACAGTAAATGTTACTTTCGATTTCAACATAAGTTACATTGTCCCAATAAATGTTACTTTCGATTTCAACATTGGTAGCGTGGCCCGGTAAGATTTTGTACATTGATCGTTTCAATTTTTTACACTGTCACTGCTTCATGAAGAAGTTTTCTGCTCGTAACTATTTATTGTATAAACATATATGTGTTAAAATGGAAATAACTATAGTTTTTACATCACCATTACTAAAATAGTTGATATAATACAACGTTTGTATGTACGATAATAACAATAATAATAATAATAATAATAATGTTTTGATGTCAGTGATGCTATTGAAAATAATTATTTTATGCTTAATGTCGATATAACAGATCCAATGACGAAAGTGTTTTGTTGTGTTCCACTAACTGATTATAATAAAACATGTGCTTTAACTTGTTCAATCTGTAGGTTAAATGTATCTCATCAATATATTATAGCTTAAGGGGCGCTTTTTTAGGGTCTGACAAATGAAGCTAGTTCTAAACGAGATTTCAAGAGTAAACCTTTTGTTGCGATACAGACTCCTACAAGTTTTGAATAAACCACATATTATGCACATTTTCAAGGTTTTGTTTCATCATCTCTTCTTTTTTGAAAGACAATTCATTGTGACCCTATTTATCTACATTAATTTAATCGTTAAAGTTCTCTTTGGCGATGTGCAGTGTCACTGTGTTTTGGCATGCTCACTACTCGACGTTTTTTCCACGTGTACATAAGCGGGAGTAAAACCCGGTAATACTTTTGTCAGAAGACTGAAGTAACACTACCTTAACCCGATTCGCCAAAACAAATAACTCATCATCAAAGTGAAACATATTTATTGCCAGAGGATATCGCTACCCAGATTGCAGATATGTGCTACGAAGCGTCTGATTCTCCTAATCAGAATTTTTGCTAGCGTGCAATAGAGGATCAGTCTCTAGATCAGAAAGTATGCTCCTGCCATCCAGATCAAAATTATTTTGCAAATATCGAGTGTAATTATTTCTTCTTTATGTGACATAAGTAGCCGGACAGATCAATAATAATATTATGTGGCAATAAAGATTAATCAGTTCTTTGGAGAATATTTGCATGTATTAATAATTTCATGCATACGCTGATTAGTACTTGTTTTAAGTGAAACACAGATATAATCTAACTCATATAAAACTCCAATAGCTAAATTCTTATCGCATGATGCTTCTAATATTTTATCATGTATGAACAGGTTATACATCCAGCTTCAAGTTTTCTGCTGAATATTGCTGTGACACGGGTGCTAGGTACGCTGCACTGAAGATAAACTCTCCCACAATGAAGAAGACGAAAAAGAAAACGTCCAGAGTGTTTCCAATCTGAACCCATCGCAATTCCGATGACTTTTTAGGCAACATACAAAACATACGACGAAAGAACCACGCAAAACCCTGAAGACATCTTGGAGGTCGAAGATGTATTTCATCATCGGCAGAACTTTGAGCTTCCTGGTTTTGAATTGATATATCTTTAACAGTAGTAAAATGATTACTGGATGGTTTGGTATCCTTTCCTTTTATTTCTTTTTTCTCCTTGTTATTTTTCGTCTTATTTTTATCCTTATTCTTTCCATCCACCTGGCTGCTTGTATTCTTCTTCATCTCTGCCTCCGTCTTCTTCATGGCATGTTCCTTCTCCACCTTTCTATCAATCATCATAGTGAATAGTACGAGGACAGTTATTACTGCGCTAATGGTCATCATCACCGTGAGGTAGTACACTAAAACAGAGACTGGTGCAGAGGACTTTGGCAAAGTTGTGACAATGGTGTTCATGAAAACTACAAAAGCTAAGAAACAAGTCACAGAATATCCAGCTCTCTCTCCAGAATTTCTAGGTAATATGAAGACAAATACATTTAAGCCGGACAATATTAAAATAGGTAGAATGTAGTTTAAGACATAATTCAATGACCTTCTTGAGATAGTAATTTGGAACTTTACGTGCGATTTGGAATCCTGGATTAACGTCTCTGAGGACGTCTTTCTCACATTCCACGTAACGCTCTCCTCAAAGTGATCCTTCTTGAAACTAGATGCTATCAGAGTCAGCTCACTAGAATTGTATGCTCGTGTGGTAAATTTAACTGAACAATCATGAACATCAAACGGATAAAAATAAACATTCGGCCTACATGACGCTTTGAAAACAACATTTTCAGTCCATTCGCATTTACCAGATTTCAAGTATATTCTCACCTGGGATTGCTCTTGTACGATTTCTGTGCTATCTCCCGCCGAATTGACTAGTATCAAGGACGGCTTCCAGATGCTAGCTGCCGATATGGTAACTGACGTATCAGGGGCCGTCGCACCATATGCGTTGAAATAAATTTCCTCTGTCCACTCCATCGAGAGATATGTGCTTATATCCATGATCCCCGCAACATCGTCAAAGTCGTTGATGGCCAGGAGCTGTAGACCTATCGAAACATTCAATGTTTTTGACAAGTCTTGCAGTGGAATCACGCTGGTCTTGTCCTGATATTTCGTGAGTATGTTTACAACCTCAGCCGATACATCTGACCAAGATGCGGTATGGCCTTGATTAGCATTGGACAGTAATAAGAACAAGATTGCGGAACAGATGGACATATCCATTACAATTAAGTCTGAAAGTTCGGTGCTCTTTACCTAACTCAGCTGAGGTAGACCTGCTATGGCGTTACCAAACAGTAGAAGCTATATAATAAGTGTACAAGAGCATGCGCTGATCTACAGTCTTTGTGTAAATTTGCAGGTGAATATTTGTTTTGATGTACTATTCTTAAAATCATTATTTGCTACAACATAGCTTGTAATCGATTGTACGCCACTCCATAGCCTTCTTAATAACCATACCTGTCTAAGGTTCAAAGGTAGATCGATATATTTTAATTTATAAGTTCTGAAGGAATGGGCCTTTTAGATTATTCGTACAGCGTGTTATATGTGATTTCATAACGATGAAAGTGGAGTACTTGAAACTGTCAACAAATATTAAATGAAAAATGTCTGTCTCATTAGACAAATATGAAGAGCCTTTTGTTGACGCAATCGAAACTAACAAATACTCCATCAAATCCTATTCCAAAATGTGCCTTACAGCCGCCGTTTACTATGAACGTTTTATTTGAATTTTATTTTCAGTTTAGTTTTAAGTAATGTTTTGTTGGATTTCGAAAGAAAAAATGTAGTAATGCAGTACATTTGTATCACTATGGATGTCAGAACTTATGTGATATCAAAGAGTTTGAATGTACACGAATTAGTGTGTTAAGGAAGTATTACCAAACATGTAAAATTATTCGTACCACTGAGAATATAACCTTTCTATAACCCAGGAATTTGACTCTTAATCCTCCTTAATGCTGCTTGCAGACATATTTAAAGTGCTAATGTTCACCCGTTTCTGCGTCCATCATTTGATTCTCTTTATGAACTTCGTTTGTGCCGATTTAAAGAGGATGATGTTATTGGGTAAGATGTTACTGACAATTAGTAAACGACATCAAAGAAGGGTGAGGGTTAAAAGTGAGATTTTCGAAAGTATCATGGATCCGTCTTGTAAGCAACTCTCCATCTACACCGATATACCATCTCACTGAGGGTAATTGGATTTGGAGATAAATATGTATAAGTAACAGAAAATGTTTGGGATCAGGATTGCAGCCTCTAGATAAGGAGTAGTGTTGCGTTGAAAATGAAAAGGAAGTTTAACAGGTTCAGATATATGTTATGCCTTAAACCATTAGTAATATATTTATAATTCTTACAGTATGTTCAATACAGGTACCATTAAAGGCTCAGCTGTGGAAATAAAGCAAATTGGATAACCTTTCTGAAACTACCGACCTTGGATGTCTGGCCGTTTCGTATGCTTGAGCTGGGGATCAAACCTATGTCCGCATAGGTCCAAAGAAGTCTGGTAATCGCTGGGCTGTCCTGACAATATATTTTTTCGGTATCGTCTGTGTTTATCTGTATGATCTTATTTGTAATTTCACTGACCTTGTTGCAGTCGCTGGCACATAAAAGAAAACAACCCCTAAAGCACTGCTGAACAGATAATTGAGAATTGTGAATTTTCCCAGTGTACTCTCTTCAAAACGGTTGTAAATACATTCAATGTGCTATGCAATGCGTTATGTAGGTAACGGGGCATGAAAAGAGTCAGTTGAAAGCCCCCACAATTTAGAGACAAAACGCAAGATGAATGTGTTCACAACTTCTATACATTTTTCTATCCCCCGGAATACAAGGAACGTTTTCTCTACTCCATATTTATATTTATAATTTGATTATGTTAATAAATATGTGCACTGCGAAAATAATACAACCTCCATGAACTCGTTACATTGTCCCAGTATAGTTGAGATCAAAGACATATTCGTCGTCTTTGTTGTGTGTAGTGCAAGGGTTGGGCGCAGATCAGAAGACATATCCATTCTTCATTGACAACATCGACTTTTTAAAATACAAAAACATGAATATCTTCCTACTGAGGAAATACACTGAACACGACCTTCATATCACCAACAATGTCTTAATGCTACCAAAGTGTAACAATACGTCTTATATATACCAGGTCTCCAAGAACTTTGCCGTATAATACACATATATTCCTTGCAGCTCTATCTTCTTGGTCTATTCCTTTTATTACCATCTTCTATGTAGTGTTACACACCACTATTCTTTCGATTACTATGTTATTGTCAGACGATACACTTCGATTCCTTACATTGACATGCACTTCGTTAACGTCCTGTGAAAACCTCTGGGACAAATTTTCATGAGCGTTTGTTCTATTGGTCGCCAGAACAGTTGTTAAACCCAAAACACCATGTGTTACATGTTTTCCGTATATTTATTATAATAACAGAACCATCGGCCTATCGTTCTTATAACTGCAGAGCCATTGGGCCAGGGTGGCCCACACACCAGAAACAAAAGGATAAAGAACAGCGCCTATCCCCAGCCTAATATTAATATTTTTTTTCCTTTCTATGAACACAAACAACAATGATAATTTAATGACGAGATACTGTGTACGTTTTGACATGAACCTGTGAGAAAATGCAGGTTAACTCGGTAATATCGGATTGCAAAATAGAAATGTGGATTATTGTAACCCATTTTAATAGATGAAATAATAATAAATTTAGTAAAGTCAATATATTGGTCTCATTCGTCCTTCGTATAAGAAATGTGCTCTATAACTGCTCAGAACCATTAGAATATGATAAGTCATTTAATCCAATAAACAACAAGAACGATCTAATTAAATTGGACTTAATTTTGTAATAAGTTTAATATCTCACTACATGGTGATTGAAGATATATTAATAGAAAAGTAAGTAGTATCTCGTTTATAATTCATTTCAAAAGATTAATACAAACTATTCTGGAGTTAGCACCGAAACAAACAAAAAAATCTCGGTCAAGGGGTTACATTATTTGTCTGCACGAGAGGAATGCCGATTGAAGAGACACATAATGTAACCTTGCGACCGAGATTCCCTTGTAGGTTATTTTTTTCACCCAATAATTTCCTTTAAAGTAAATAGAACTCTTCACGTTTGCAATATAGCTCAAGCCCAATTTTTTGCATGCGGCGCATTAATACAAATATGTTAATGAGGGCTATGGCGTGACCGTTCCATCCGAAGTACATAGTTTTACGTGTGAGCAAAACCTAACAACATAAAACATTTGATAGTATTGAGGTATTATCACGTTTAATATATGCATGTTATATGAAATTAACAATAAATAATTAATATTTATCGCAAGAAAATGTTCATTTTCATCAGTTCCATTTTAGAAAAATTATTTTGTAAATAATGGAACCATACTGGGTACACAGCTCTAATTATGGCCATAAGGAAGAGTAACATGTAGCATGAGTGACAGTGCTTGGATTATTCATTGGTAACTAGAGATCTGTGTCACTATTGTATATACATTTCCTTTCCTTTCTATGAGGTGAACATGTGTGTGACATTATTGATTGTAAAATTACCCCCATGTATGAAAGACCCTCCAAATACAAACCCTAGCTGATAACCATGTGCTAAACGTTCGAGTTCACGGTTTCTTGGAAAGTTTATATTCTCTGTATTGGAAGAATGGCAAGAGTTGCTATTAGTAGTGAAAGGCCCCTAAAGTCCAAAGTATACTCTTTTTCTCCTCCAAAACTTATTTTAGTAAATTTTCCTAGGCGTTGGCGTTTGCTTGATTAGAAAACAATTCACTGAGGCCAAGCAGAATACAACAATGGTTGCTAGTCCTTAACGCGTGGAACCATGACAGACGACTCGTCTGAGATTTAAAAAAGACTGAGATATGAAAAATAAGGTTAGCAAAACAGGTAGATTTCTCCATCGCATGGGTGAGAAGAAATGAGATCAAGTCTTCGGAGGAAATACACCAGCTGTTTTATCAAGTTCTTACATTAGACAAGATTACTAGACTGGAACATTTTTTCAGAAATTAATAAACTGGAATCAGCCAATGCGAAGATAGATTATTGAGCATATACTTTTCTGATTTAGGTGCTCAGGTACAAAAGAGAACACATTACACATGTTTCTTCTATACAAGACGCTGTCAAAAAGTTATTTTTACTCTTAATTCCATGTAAATCATATGCAAAAATCTCACAAATAATTTAACAATCCATTCCGGAATCAGACGCTAGGCTGCGGTATGTAGCAAATGGTAAATGCGTTGTTTTGATACAAATGATAAAAATCAATTCATTTAAACTAAGAGTTCCTCCTACTATAAAGACTGACGTGATAAACATATAATATAATTCGGTAGTTAATAAGTAATAGTTAGTAAATCTTTTATGGCTCTTTTTACTAAAAAATAAAAATTTTGGTATAATTGTAGAGAACACGCCCATTAATGCAAGATTTACCAAATAGCAGTATCGTTTCTAATGAAATTGATTATGTGGCTGGTGTTAAAACCAGTTTAATGCACTATCAAATCTGCAAAGCAATGCTGCAGCTACACTTTATAATAAACTTTAATAAATATTCAAAATTAATGTTTATACAATTTGTTACCCTATCGACGCTATCGCTTCATCGCTTCACACTGCTACTTCTTTCACAAAATGTGCTATGAATAGACCAAAGGTTCTTTCTATTATGCTACAAGATGAATTATCTTGAACAGCCATTTTATTAAATGACACCGTTTATTTACTTGTTTGACTCAGCGTTATTAAAATTTTATCATATGTTTTTTTTTCTATACCTGCTACATGGCTCTTTAACTTTGACGACCTTGTAATATCACATTTAATTTAGCTTAGTTAACTTTATATTTTGCTTTATTTTTGTATTCGTCATTTTCGGCAAGATAAGTTACATTTGTCAATATTTTAGAGTTTACAGCATCAGTAACATGGACATAATACTCCTTCTTGATTTGAAAACAACTTGTGAACATTTTCCTTTCTATTTCTCAATCTTTCTGGACTTGTTTTACATTTTTCAATTTAATTTGTAAAATATATAGTCATCATATACATTTTGATGTATTTGTTGTTATGTTAATTACAGATTCTAGCAAATCGGTTTCAACAACACTGGCATCTGCTGCTGACTGTGTTACCTCTAAACGTAGACGTTATCTCCGGCGAATAGATTTATCGCATTATGCAAACCTGTTATTCTTATTTCGAATTTGAACATTTCAAAAGCGTACTCCCGCCTGGTTGATTATATACGTTGCTAAATAATATTTTGAGAACATTTGTATTATGTTACCAATCTTTTCAAGTTGAATGTCGTGATTACCATGATTACTAAGATTTTCTCAATAGATTGTCTTATTTATAAATTTTAAAAAATGTGTTTATTTAACATATATACTCACTTTTACTTACGTAAAACAAACTAATATTTGGTACATTCTTTGTACTGAACAAATATTGACAGGGAAATGAGGATGGGTGTGGGAATTGAGGGTTTAGAATTTCATTCATCGAAATAGGCGGTATTGCAGTAAAATCAGAAACAGGAACAGCTGCCATATGCTTTAAGACAGTCTTCAATCACTTAAACATAACCATTTTCCGTCATTATTCACTATTTAAATGAATCAAAATCAGCATGAAAAGAACAATGTCTTTTAGAATCTAAAAAAAGAAATCGACATCAATACTATATAAGATAAAGGAATAACAGAAGCCTACAAACTGGAACTAATAATTTGTATAGTGAATGGACAAAAACAAGGAATAACTGGTAAAAACTTAACAGATGAAGAGCTGGACACAATAGATTCAGTACAAATAAAAATAGTATATGAACTATCGGTAAAATATTAGCTAATGATGCAATAATATTGTAAGATGCAATAACACTAGTTAAATGTCTGTGATATGTAATACTCCGGGAAATATGATAATAGACAGAGCTAGACACTTCGATAATTGGTGAAAAAAGTTGAACAACAACCATATTACTAATTAAGGTGAATTTGTAGCATTAGCTGATGCAGCTACTGGAACTTTTGTACAAAAACGTATTTAGAGTCAAATACGAAAAGCTTTGAAGGATACCAATCTGAACGTTAATTAAGTATGGAGGGAAGCGACTGACAATTAAAATATATACAGATTAAGACGTGCTTAACAAAATTAGCGACATCGTGAATTAAATTCAAACATAAATGTATACAATCTAAATGAAATAATATTTGACACATTTTATAAAATATCCAAGTACAGAAGTGGAAGAAAACAAACTGATGAATTAAATAACAATGTTAACCAACCAGATGCATATTAACTAGCTTAATGATAGATTGATGATAATAAATTGATTGTTGACTACGATAATTTTTTATAAATCCCATGTTGATCATTATAATAATAAATATATTGTTACATGAATTTAATTAAGTAGTTTTGTTTCAAAAGATATAAACACGAATTCATTACGAAGAGATGGTGGAAATACAATTATTATATTGTTTCTTCAAATTACTTACTCTTTCACATCGACATAAACAATAAATAGTAATTTAGAACAAAAGTATGCAATAGCACTCTTGCTGAAAAGAAAAATAAATTGGGTTTCAGTGAGTTGGAGGCGTTTGTAATTAAAATAAATATTTCCAGTTTTTGTATTATATAAATTAGTTTCTTTTATATTGAATTAGATTAAATAATAAAAAGTAAGATATTAATGTTTGGTTAGTCAGTATTAAAGTCATTTGGATCAAGATTGTTAACTATATTCTTCTTCTTCCGACTATAGTTTCATGTTAGAAAACCGAGCCATTCAAAATTAGTATTTTTGTCAACCTTTTAATGAACAGATATACTGTGTTTAAATTCAATTTCCAATTGGTGCTATTCTTGTCTTTACTATAGTTATAGTTAGGAAGTACAGCGCTATAAGTATTATTAAATGTGACGTAATAAATAATGAATTAAAAGGTAAAACGTGACAATTACATTGCACGTCACAAACAAGAAAACCACAAGATATTACGAATCTTTTTCCAACACATTTGTATTACACACTTCTTGAACTTTAAAAATGTAACAACATTAGCAATTTGTGACACCTAGCCTGGGATAAATACTGTAAGCGTATCGTGTATTATTGTTCAAATGCTTTCGACATAAAGGTTAATGGGATGTAGATAGTGCATTTGCAAATACTCTAATGCAGATTAAGGGTATAATGTTTTCTTATGCCAGTGATGATATTTTTCAACTGAATGATTACAACATTCTCGTTACGTTTTACAGACTATTATCTACCAACATCTGTGCAAAGAAATAATTATAGAGCAAGGTATAAAGAAAGACAAACTGAGACATTTACTTTAGAAGTTATTGCACCTTACTGCAGTTTTACAGGTAGAACATTCGCAACGCCTGGGTCATTAAGTACGAATCGTACATTCATGTATGCCGATAAATGTCAGGGATTGACCAGGCGTTACAAATGCAACAAACTATATTCTCATTCCAAGTTCCTCTGCCAACCCGACGGTTGTACAAATACCGAGTTGCTCCAAATATATTGCGGTTTGTTTTATTATGAAGAAAGTATTGAGTGAACAATATGTTATTTTTCTGCAAATTATTACGCATACACACATCCGAGCCATATTTATTCACTCGCAGAAATAGCCAAATTGGTCCGCTTGATGATTGGATGTTGTAGAATAAGAATATATTCATGAAGTAAATTATAGGCGAAAACCTGATCGCGTTACCTGTCAATAACTACGGACTTTTAAAACATCCTGTAACAAACATACACACTCACACGCTGTCTTTGAAACTCACACGCACACTTGCAGATTTTAATATTTCATGATGATAATATTAATAAACTAATATAGTTTTGCTTCTTCTGATCTCCCTGCATTTCTTAAATCACGTACTTAACCTCTACCTTTTCCAATTGTGCTTTGCTTTTGTGGTCGGCCAAATGAGAAATGGTGACAACATTAAGCAAATGCATTTGCAGTATTATCTGCTGAATGACATGCATCCACAGTTAGTTCTAAATATGCAGTTGTTCGATATATGTACAAAGTATGTGGATAAGTTGGTATGAACACGACTAATAACATCTTTTCTTTTCAGTTTGTCTTTAAATTTCTTTCATATGAATAGGTTTCACAACTCTCCTTTAAATTAAAACAATTGGAGGAACAGCGATGAGAGAAACAAATTTTTCATGGCGATTAACATTTAATAATCACTTCTGTTTCAGCAAAACAGTATTTGGAGAAACCGTAAAGATTCTTCTTTCTGTAGGTTGCTGAGATTGGCAGCTAAACAGAACATAAATGGATCAAAATAGGACGGATTATTGGACAGACGCAGAGATGAAACAACAAGCGCACAGGTCAGCAAAGAACAAACAGACGGGAATTTCCTTATGGCAAAAGGAACTGATGGACAGACAAACTGATAGAGACATTAAAGGATGGAAAGACGTTCGGACAGGTGAGTGAACATATAGCTGACAGGCCCAGACATAAACAAGCAGATGGTCAGATTCTGCGCCAAAACAGGCAGAAATGTACACAGAATAGTTAGCATTTTGGACAAGTAAAGAGGATGTCCAATGAGTATTTGAATGGTAGCACATGCAGAATTACTAATAATCGTATAGTGTAAGCTCCGACAAGTGACAGACCATTAAAATGTGTATCAGACAAACAGATGGAATAGTGTGTGACTAATCCTGCACCCATTCACTCGTTTCGGAACAGGTAAACCCCATATGCAACACAAATGAATTTTTTAAAAGTTGATTCATGAATACGCTATTTCAGAAAAAAAAACATATCCAAGCCTCTATTAATGTAATACCGAGTTTTATTCCCCTCTTTTTTAGTGCCATTTATTTTATCCCTCGCTCTTCTCTACTCTCTACTCTCTGTCCTTGTCCCATCCCCTCCGACAGAGCATTTGACTTTAAAACTGGATTGGTCTTTGGGTATGAAAGACTTATTTTTAATAAAATACAATCAATATAAGGAGAAAATACTATCTCGTAATATGCATGACTATTTATAACTATTCAGTCTAATTAATCAAACTTTCAAAATAATATTGTAAATTGTGATATGCCAACAAAGAAAAATGTGTACAACAGGTAGCATTCATGTACACTGCATTATGACTTCTCTCTCTCTCTCTCTCTCTCTCTCTTGCATAAATTAAACAATGATTTCTTACCAATATAGCACCTTTGTAAAACCTTAATAATACGTTTAAAATACAGACAGAATAGAGCGCTTGTAACACGGCAAAACTACAGTGAACTTGGTTGTCAACTCCAGACCGTTAACCTGTACAATTTGTCAATTAAGTGTATGAAAGGAGCCCGGAGATACCCGCCTAACTAATTTATCAAATAGTGTTAACACGTGATTCTAAATCAACAGACTGATCGTTCAACAGCTTTGGTAGTTTCAAATTATCGCATGTTCAACTTGTCAATGCAAACTCAAGAAATTCCTTAATAAAATAAATAGAAAGGTATTTCAATGGTTTGAAATACTGTTTGTACTTAGACGGTAATTAATCATGTTTGGTGATTTCTCAGGTATGTGCAACAGCAAATACATTTCGGAGTAATTCTCACCTCCTCGGATCTCAGAAGATATGCTTGAAAATTGTCTGTGATGCAAAAGTACACATTCTGAAGAGTGTATATATGAGGATGTGAACCTGATTTGATCTCAGATGAAAATTGCATACTCATTTATGCCATATGAATTTTAGCAGATTTAGTATAGACAAATTGTATTTTTCTCTTTCGTACCTTCGCTTGCATTTGAATGTTCATGCTGAGTATATCTTAAACGTGAACAACAACATATATGCCTTTATTTAAAGTTATATGCCTTTATTTACAGTTATGTATATATATATATATATATATATATATATATATATATATATATATATATATATATATATGTGTGTGTGTGTGTGTGTGTGTGTCAGCTGTATACCAAGCGTACAGATCGGGGGAATGGTTGAGTTTATACTCGATTCTATTAAATACACGTTTAGATACGTTGCAACCTTAGCATTTTAAATATCTCAAAGTTTTCTGTGAAATAAGAAAATGAAGTCGTCTCTCTCAGTTGTTATGTTAAATCAAACTGTTTTTATTTTATGTATCTCCTAAGTTCGATCTAACTTTCAAAACTCACCGCCAAGATAACGTATGAATGAAAAGAACGTATAACACATATTTCATTAATATTTCCTGGACTATTATGATTAAGTAGTCATATTGGTTTCTTTGTTTTAGAAATTTTAGAAATTTACGATGTTGTCTGATTCTGATGTAAACTATCAATATATTATTTCTGTTCCTATTGTAATATTATAAAATGAAAATAATTGTGTACTCGAGGTTGCTTCTCATCATAACAGAAGAGGAAACACCGAAGTAATAATAACCGATTGTTTCATTGGAAATATGGTGTCAAGCTTCAGTACATGTGATCCTCTTTTTGTAGGAATGTTTTGTTGTATTGCAAAAGATATATATAGAATCTATGTTGGGTTTTGGACCGAGTCAAGGAAATCCCAGTCAAAGGGTTACATTAGTTGTATGCCCACGAGGCTTGCCGAGTGGGGAACATATAATGTAACCCCGCGACTGGGATTTCTTTGTCTCAGTCCAAACCCCAACGTAGATTATTTTTCTCACCCAATATCTTCCTTTAAAGTAAAAAGAACTCTTGACTAGTGTGTAATATAGCTCACGTCCAAATGTTTACATCTGGCTCATTAATACAAATTTGTTAATGAGAGCTGTGGTGTGACCGTTTCATCCGAGGTACACAGTTTATACGCGTGAACAAAGAAAAAAACAACATAAAACATCGTATAGTAATGAGGTATTATCACATTTAATATTTGGATGTTCTATAAAATTAACAATAAATAATTAATATTTATTACAAAAAAAAACTTTTATTATCATCAGTTCCAATTTTGAAAAGTTATATTGTAAATAATGAAACGATACAGGGTACTCAGCTCTACTGTAGTTATACTTAGTAGAAGCTGCAACGAAGAGTAATATCATGTTTTAGATTATTCATGGGTAATTAGTGATCAGTGTCACTATCGTATATAGCTCTCCTTTTATTACATATTGATTGTAAAACTACCCCGTGTATAAAAGACCCTCCAAATACGGACCTTTGCGGATAACCATTTGGTAAACTTTCAAGTTCATGGATTCTTTTAAAATTTATTTTTCTGTCTTGAACATATGGCAAGTGCGAGAGTGAAACTTGCTTATCGATGAATGTGTTGACGGATAAATGATTCTTTCTGGCTGGTAAGTACAGTATTGGTCATTAAATATTGTAGGAATATTTTATATTCAACTGGGATACAATGGAGATGCTTAACAAAATTAGAATAGCGCATGTTCGACATAACACATTTCTGGCTGTTACTAAGTTTTCCATAGTTATTAAGAGAGATAGGATGCTATGAAGTGTATAGGTCTATAGTCTGTGTGCAAAGATCAGTGTTTTCTGTCATAGTTCATTTTACACAGCGTTGAGAATTTTATCCTATCTGTAACACAGTCAATTGTCAGGTCAGCGTCATTTATTGTTGCTAACAGTATATAATTTGTTTCACACGAAGTATTTAAATTTAGTTATATAGCTTTAGCTACATTTAATGACGCTGAACTGAAAATGTACTAAGCTAGGTCTGCATATAGGATAAAATTGACCATTTTATGTGGAACGAAGTAGTATAATACCGAAAGCCCGACATCGTGCGCTTGTGTGTCTTTGTCTCTCTCGAAATGCTTTTTTGTTTTGTTTTTTTTGGCGTGTTCTCAAAGATGGATTAACATTACGTTAGTATGTTTTTGTTATATATCTTTTGTTGTTGTTGTTTGATTTTAGAACAGCCACGTCAGGCACAGCAGAAGACAACACGTATTTTTCTGAAGAAAAACTATTAGTTCTGAGCGCGTGGACAGCATGACTGAGACGACTGGTCTGAGATGACTACACTGAAATAAGAAAAGTAAGGTTAGCAAAACAGCTAGATTTCTCTGTTGCATGAGTGAGAAAATATAGTGTATGCAATACTATTTTATCACCAAGGTCATTAGGTCTTATGTAATACCAAAGACGTCGAATGTATACGCATGTGTATATAACGGAAATGTTAAGATGTGTCGTTTATTTCTTCTGATATATAAAGTGTACAATTTGTCGTACCAATAAGATATAACCGCTCTATATGCCAACGGTTTAGGATTATAACCGCACTACATGACAACGGTTTAAGACTATATCCGCTCTATATGCCAACGGTTTAAGACTATAACCGCTCTATATGCCAACGGTTTAAGACTATAACCGTTCTATATGCCAACGGTTTAATATGTTTAATCCTCTTTAAAGATTGTTCCCGCACTTTTGCGGACACGTTAAGAAAATAATCAAAACCACCCGTTCGTGCGTCATTTGATTTTCCATATAGCCTTCTTTACACCGATTTAAAGAAGATTGTGATATTAATAAAGCTGTTAAGGACAACAATTAGACGACATTGAAAGATAATGAAGGTCAACAGTAACATATTTAAAGGTATCATAGACTATTTCTTATAACCCACACTACATATACACGATACAAAAAAATTCATGAAGGGTGGTAGCATTTGGAATGAGAGATAAATATCGTTAAGTGGAAATGTTTGTGACACTGAATTCATCCCCAGTAGTGGAAATCATAGGTCGCGTGGAGTTGAAAAGGAAAAGGAACTTTACAAAGTTACGATATATGTGATGTCTTCAGTCTTTAATAATAAAAGTGTACTTATTAAAGTTCGTTCAGTAATGGTATGCTCGACGGCTTACATATTATAGATCAAACAAGTTTGAGAACCTGTACGAAACCACCGACCTTGGATGGTTCGGCTTTTTTGTTGGCCATTATATACAATTGAGTAACAACTGTAATAAATGACTTAAATTCGTTAAAATCTCAGTTGGACTTACTATTATTTGAAAACAAACATGACTTTTCTCTTTTTGAGTCTAAGTTCAACGAATATTGATATAGATAAGATGTCTGTATTTGTGCCAGAGGTCTAAAGGTAACGATTAACCTTTTTAAAGCTTGGTTGCTGGTTTATAAGAGCCAATTGATAGCATTTTATTATCTCATTTGTTTATAAAAAAGAAATTCAAAATATTCTTAAAATGTATAATTATATGCATAAAGATTGTGGTGAAAATAATATGTACAAAACACAAGCAGTAACACTCCATATGTATCTAAAATATATCATCCACCATCTCCTCCCTCCCTCCCCATACCACCCCACTTTTGCAACCCGTGGTTGGAGTAATATATGGCACGAATATGACGGTATATACAGATACACACTGTAACACAGGGAGAATTTTGAAACATTGTAACAATGTGACTATTTTGAAACAGTATAACACGGTATTTTGTGTGCCTGTATTGTTGGCTTAAAAACAAAGAAGGAATCGGTAACTACGACGTGGATATTCCAAGCCCAGAGTCTAATGCGAGATATAATGGATGGGATTGTGACATTTAAATCAAACGCGGCGATTAAAACTTGCATTATTACATCAGTATAACCTTTGTGCTGGGTTTTTGATATAAGTCGTCCATCATATTACTTTTTTAAATTAACTTGTTGGGCATGGGAATCATTATTTTGCCAAAAAGGAACAAATATGCTCAGAATTAGTCGCATCTAATTCCATCCAATTTGAGTATTTGCTGTCCGATAAACCCTTTAATTAGTATGTCGTTCGTTCTAAGATAAAATGCTATATAATTATTGGAAGTCAACGTCCTTCCTTCCAATCATTCATTTGATTATTTCATTATCTGTCTACCTCGCTCCTTACATACCCCTGTTTGAAACGCTCTTTTTTAATGTAGGAATGATTTCTTCAAATATGGTCGAGCATTCAAGTAAAACACAAATGGGAAAGCGCAGTCACCAATGTACATGATGTTTCATTCTCCTGGCGAAAACGACTGGTACTCCATTGACGTGTTATGCAATCGGGTTTCGTTTTTATAACTTAATTGCATTCAAAATATGCCCATTGTAAACATCACATAATGATCCTTAGACACGCAGTAATAGGCAACAACTTCCAAAGAGGCAAGGAAATTTTTTTTTTATAAAAAGAAGAATATATTCAAAAGAATCTGTATCACACATCAGCCATCCCCTTCCACTTCGACCCACTCACCCATGTCAGGTTTCATGTCTTTTGTACAGAAATCATGCTCGCATATACATTTCACTGTTGATACTTAATAACTCTTTGACATTTCGGACACATAAACACAAACACATCTCTACTGCTATTTAATTCTAGACACATATTAGTTCTCACCAATATTTTCAAGTGATACAATTAACACGATCAGTATCAGTAATAAGGAAGATGAATTAGTGTGCTTGGTGTCAGCAGATCAAATATGTTGGTGAAGAAATGTTAATGTTATTTATTCTACAGTAGTAACTTCAACATCTTTGACCAATTAGCAAATAACAAAAGTAACTGCACGCCATTGCTTAAATAAATCTTTCGTATAAATTAAATAATTTCACTAGGAAAACAATTCCCACGGATGCAACGAGAACGGTCTGTGCCTGACGCAATATGTCTTACAGGGAAAAAGAAATTGTTCGCCATGATTACGAAACTGCAAGACTAAAATTGCTAATAAGAAACACATCGGTTTTGATCAATATTAACTTGAAGAAAAATACGAATTGAATCCACTTGTGCAATTATGTATACGTTGTATTTCACAAAAAAGATCACGAACTTCATAATGTCGTTGCACGTCATTTGAAGTTTTCTGCTTTTGTGACATCATCGTCAATTTGCATTAAAAACACGGCAAAGATTAAAACCAATGTCCGAATCGACACTGTCATATACAGAACCATATAGTATATGTATTCCGAAATAATATCATTAAAATATGATATATGACCGATTATAATCAAACGTCTGCTTCATCCTTATTTTAATTAATATCCTCCAAACGCTGGTAAAAACATTCCATGTGCTAAGACGTGTATGAATATAATAACCAGCTCGACAAAAGCTAATTTAAACAACCGACAATTTAGAGACGAAACTTCAGATGAATGTGCTTGCAAATTCAATATAAAATTTGTATTCACGACCCCATTTAGACCTTTTATGTTCCCTATCAATAAAGATAATTCACCACAAGCTAATAAATACGTGAATTGTAACGAACGATACTTGCAAAATCTCGTTGCATTGCCCCAGTAAATGTTAATTTCGCTCATCATAGGTAGCGCAGCCTGTTGGTTGGTGCTGCTGACTCTGATAGATTAAGAAAGTAGATGATTCCAGTTGCGCAAAGGTCAGTTCAGTTCTGTAGCTACGTTACAGAAATATTGACCCTGTTCCAGTCAACATAGTCATATATGTATACCCAAGCAGCAGAGGGGGCGAATCGGACATTTTGTCCAATCGTTATTTTGCTTAATTATTACTTTCTGCACTCAACGATCTAGTGTCGTCAGCGCCTGGTAAAAAAAAAACGACGACGTCGTTGGGGGATCGTCGCGTCGTCATTTGGTTTAATTAACACCTTCTGCGCGCCGATTCCCAGCGTCGTCAGCGTCCGGTAAGCACGTCGACGACCGCGTCGATGTCATTGCCCCCTCTGCTGCTAAGAGGTTATTTACAATGAAAATTATTTACAACTAACCGAATATTTGGTCAAGTCCGATACGATATCGTGTCCGAGGATCATGTAAATTTATCGTTATGAATCCATGTGGGGTCGACTGAGCATGACTAAAAAAGTTTCGAAAAACATTAAAGTCCATGTCACCGCCGCACCATGTCTGCCAAATATTTCGTAGCGTGTGTGTATCAACGCCGTTGAATACAGCAAGAATATTGCAGTTATCTCTGATTACTTTTGGAATCTGAGTGTATCGTTGAGTGACATATATCACGTCAGTGTTTTTATGCCTGCCTCTGGAAAATATCCTAGCTGGGTTCTTTTGATTGTCTAACATAACATCATCGTACACGACTAGATTGTTAACGTCGCCATCAATATCATCAATACCCGGTGCATCATTGATATCCGTAATAAACTCAATAACATTCTTTTTAGCGATCGCTGATGCATTCTCGTTGAAATCTTTCAACACCTCGTAGCATCGTTGATCATCTACGCTAGGAGCAACCAAATACAACTTATCCCACTTCATCCATCTCATTATTAAATTGAGTAACAATTGCGTCTTGCCGGATCCAGATGGTCCGATGATAATCATCCGGATCGAGTTTGGTAACGCTGCAACATGCTTAACTGGTTCTCTTGTTTTAGTCGCCGAAAAATCAATTATATTCATATCTCTATACATAAATTATGGATCTATATTGTGTGAAGTGTAGAGTGCGTACTGGCACAAATGATATGACAACCGTTACGACAAGAAATAACAGATCGGCGCTTACTGGTAAGTGTGTACAATGCGGTACAAAGAAATTTAGATTTATTTCTATTAGACCCGGAGATGTTTTAAAAAAAAGCGAGGAGGTGACATCGCAGCCAAATTGGCAAAACTCCCCGGAACACCGTGGGCAAAGTATCCAGGAGAAAAACACCTCCCAGGATATAACTACTGTGGCCCCGGAACACGATTAGATATTAGACTCGATGATCAAAATCAGCCCAAACCCGGTGAGTATCCAATAAACGCTATCGATAAGGCGTGTCATGCTCATGATGTTGCTTACAAAAGTAGCGATCTGCAACAGCGTCATATCGCGGATGTAAAATTAATTCACGCGCTAAATGCTATTCCTGATAAATCCGTCAAAGAAAAATTGGCCTCATGGTTGGTAAAATCGGCTATGAAAGGTAAATTAATGATTGGCACTGGTAATTAATAACAATCATCCAAGAAAAACGATGGATTCCATCTATTATTCTCCGAGAGGATACTGGAAGGGGAAGGCCGCAATTGGTAAGCTTGCAAGCGCTGCAAAGGTAACAAAGACCACTGCGGCTAATTGGTTATCCAAACAGGCTATATGGCAAATCTATCTACCACCGCCTAAACAAATCAACTTCTCGCGCTTTGATGTCAGCGTACCTAATGAAGTTCATCAGGCTGATATACTATTTCTGCCGCATGACAACGGTTACAAATACGCGCTAACCGTAGTTGATGTTGCGAGTCGATACAAACAAGCGGAACCGTTGAAAACAAAGTCAGCAACTGAAGTAGCCGATGCGTTTGAGCGGATTTATCGAAGAGGTCCTCTGCGCTGGCCAAATCTATTACAAGTTGATCCTGGTAGTGAATTTCGCGGCGCTGTTTTATCAACGCTGAAACATCATAGCGTCGCGATACGACGAGGTCATACTGCGCTACATCGTGATCAGGCAATTGTTGAACGATTCAATCGGACTCTCGCTGAACGGTTATTTGGATATCAATACGCGAAGGAATTCATCCAAGAAAAACGATCTCGTGAATGGGTTAAAAGGTTGCCAGGTGTAATTGCAGCGTTAAATAACGAGATTACCCGAGTAATCAACATGAAGCCCAGCGACGCGATTAAATACGAGTATATACCCGGAAAATTAAAAATAAATAGCGTTTCTAAGCCGATTCTTGGCGATGTCACTGTTAGATATCTATATGAACCAGGAGAGCTTGAAGGCGGTAAAAAAAGGGCTACCGATCCTATTTGGAGTGTTACCACACATAACATATCAACGATAACACGATCAACTGGTAGACCACCGATCTATAGACTGGATTCAACTGCTCCTCAGCGCGGATTTACACGCGAGCAACTACAAGTGATACCTAACGATACTCAATTACCCCCGCGTGGTCTTAACTAGCGCCGTTGCGTCTATTACACTCAAGACAGGTCAACCTCACATTGTTTTTGACATGACCGAGACTGTTATCGATCCTATCCACGGTAAATTGGCGAGTGTCTTTATCCGAATAACGCCAACTCATTATACAATTGCAACTCGCGCAGTGATTATTCTGTTGTTGTCGTAGCGAGATTATTAATTCGGCATCAATATCAAAACGCCGCTGTTTTTTTTTATCCTGTTGGCGGTAACCCGAGAGTTTTCTATCAATGACGCTTGCATCGATGGTGACTTTGTCGCCGGCTTCGTCGGTGGCTTCGTCAATAACAATTCTTCGAAGCTGATTTATCCTTCGTACTCTGGACACTGCAAGATAGACTAGATTCGACCATTCGATGCGATTATCAACTATCCAAACAATTGTGTCCGTGATGGTTAGTCCCTGCGAGGAATGTATTGTTGTTGCGTATCCTAGCGTCCACGGGGATTTATCAGCACGTAGCGCGTCCTCGACGACGCTGATATCAACGAGCACGATATCATTCAGCACGAGAATTTGTTTTTCTGTCCGACCTGGAATTTCAACTTCAATGTTCTGCCGCCGTGTGTCCGCGGGTCTATAACATAACGGCACTGGACGCGTTGGAAACTTTTCCTTATGCAACGTAAACAACTTCCGCTGAAGTGTGTCTCTGACTATCTTTCTACTCGCTACAATCAAATCGTTTGGTCTCCATGTTTCCCAGAATTCATTTAACGGCGTTTCCGGAATCACCTCGCGAATTATTTCACATTGAATTCTATCCGGCTGTAATCTGATTAATTTCTTAACCTCGCGCAGTTGTTCATCAAGTGCTCGGTAATCAGTATCGGTTTCTTCATAATAGTCCACAAAACCCCTTAACCAATCATGTGGACCCTCGCCGACAAATGGTGGTGGTTGGCCATGGTCCCCACACATGATTACCGCTGTATTCGCGCGCAGCAACCACTCAAGAAACATTTGTAAAGTATCTAACGAAACAGTACATATCTCATCCCAGATGATAATGTCGGGAATAAATTTTTCACCCATTCGATCAGGAGTCCACTCACCGCCGCTGTATCGAAAAAAGCTGTGATAAGTAACGGCGTCAACATTTCGTTGTTTTATCTCTCGCGCTAGTCTATGGGTCGGTGTAAGCACGATTATACTTGCCCGCGTTCGAAATAATTCAATTGCCCGAGTCGTCTTTCCTGACCCGCCACAGCCGCTTAAATAAACCGTCTTGTGTCTACAAATTGGATCAGAACACGATGGTGCATTAGACCATTCTGACAATTTATCACCGCGTAAGTAGTTGTTCTCAACGGTGACATCTGCTGACGGGGAATAATCGCGTCGTATTTCATTTTTAATTCTCCATGTACCCCAACTCTCGTCCGGACTAGTAAACTCGGCTACGTTTCCTTTATACGCTACGTCAACATAAAACGAATCAACGGCTACTCTAACCGCGGTATCGGGGAATCTATTTATCATCGAGAATAAATTGATAGCGGCATATCCCAGCATAGACGCCCTCAAATGTGGATACGCCGGGCTGTCTCCATCGCTGTAGGTAACAACTGTACCCAACCTCGTTCCATTGGACAAGAAAGCTGTTTTGCAGTTCACGTATCTATTTTTTGCCACTGTGTCCTTGATTACGAAATCATATTCTGCGTCATCTATAATCAGCCGTGAGCAATATCGTTTGTAGTCGTGGTTTTTTCCACCTTGTGTGAACTTACCAATTATTCTTCTACCGAGATCTTTTGCCTCGCGGTTTCGTTGGTTAAATACCCTCCTGGACCATTCGATGATATATTCCTCGTCGGCATCAATGTTTTTTCTGGACTCGTCAATTATGCTATCTAGACGCTCCGGTTCTGGTAACCAGACTTCAGTCTGTGCCCGGTATGATATAATCGCGTCACTGACAATCAACGAAACTAGCATGCTACAATCAATCATATACCGTAGCAGCGCTATTGGCAGCCATCTCTTTTCAGCCATGTGTCTACCGATCCAAATATAGCAACAGCGATGGAGTCCTGCCGCGAATTCAAATGATACTATGCGAGCGAATCCGGTTAAATCAAAATCAGGCAGTGGTCCATTAATAGCAACACGAATCATTTCATGACTGGGGTGTCCAAATCGTCTAAAGTACTCAGCGGTGGATCCATACCCGAGAAAACTCGCTGGATAACAGGCAACCATATCAACCGAGATCATAGCGTCGCGGTTGTATTCAGTGTTCCATAGTCCACCGTGATAGTATTCCAAACAACTGGATTGTACATCCGGTAGAAATTCTCTGCGCGTTGGTCTCCACGCATTTTTCCTTGCTGCAACATGAGCTACAACCGATGGAATCGTAAAACAATTTGTTAGCAGTTGTTCATCATGCTCCTCAAATTCTATGGCGGTTTTTTTCATCCTGTTGTGAAATGCTTCAGTGCGATATAATTCACCGTTTGGTCTTACAAACTGATCAAAGGTATCCGCATCGTTTTCAGCGCTGCGAAGTAACCACATTGATACAGGGTCGTTTTTACACAAGTAGGCAATAGCATCAAATAGTTTCCTCTCCGCGAGAAAACCGTCCTTGGAGAATTGTTCTCCCAGGAATTCTTCGGGGATATACTTTACTGTTCTATCCCGTGGAAATATTGTGATCACGGGCGTCCATGCGTGTTCGTTATGATCAATAATTTTGATTGGGGCTCCCTTCGATTTATACTTCGATTCGTATAATACTTCACCGGTTATCGTTGTAACGGTTATTGGAAATCTCAGCGATGTTTCTAATCTCGCTATGTCGCTGATGGTTGCTCCACGCTCTTTTACGGTTAGTTCCCACTGGTTGATTTTGCTACGTCGTAAATCAGTCAATTTGTTTCCTCGACATGCATTTGTAAAATGCTCTATTATTCGTTCTGCTACACAATTTATCCCAGTTGACTGTTTCATCGGTTTCAGTTTTCCGATATCAGGTTTCTTATTTAACGGGTATATTCCATAAACAACTGCTGTTTCAGGATACGCTCGTTCATAGTATGGTTTGTCAATTCCGGTTAACAACCCCGGCTTGGAGTCGCGGCTGACAGTGACTGTTTTCTTGTCGCTGAGAACTGGTTCAAATTTATCACGCATGATCCAATCGCCTGATTCCACCCGGACAATGAATTTTACTCTGAAGAAATACCTTTTACCGTCAAGTTGTGATATTATCATTGCTGCGCGGTTGTCGTTCATGGTAGCATCAACAATGCCATCAATTCGAAATGTTGACCAACTGTGAGATGCGCCATCACGCTTGAATTCATTGATACAATCGCGTATTTTACTCAACAGGGTTTTATCGTTTATTAACGCTTTTGGTGTGTCCTTGAGGACTCTATCGAGATTAAACCTAATATTTTTCCGGGGCTTAATTGCTGCCAATCTCTCGAACTCATCCATATAATTAAAACAAGTATTTAAATGAAAGAATATAGTATAATGAATCACTGCAAATGGTTGATGATTGGGTCGACAACCCCGTGCAATAAATCATGTAGAGGTGAATTCTGCGGGTATCATTTACAAAGCGTTCGTAATGGTTCTCTTGGCCCCCTCCCGTGCTTGGTTTGCCACGTCGGTGTAAGAGGAAAATCACAGTTGTGTATCAATTGTGGCGGAAAGCGATACAGGGAACTAAAACGCTATTATGACAAGCGAATTAAAAACGCCGTCATTAACCCCACCGCCGACTTCGTCATCAAAACCCCCCAAGACTACGTTGAAAGATTCATAATTAAACCAAATAATAAATTAGACAAGTAGTATTATTATACAAATGGACCAAGAATTTCAGCCGCATCCCCTGCTCGTCAATTACGAGGCATCTCGCGACGGTATTGTTAGAAATCGTAGACTGAAGAAGCCGGTTGGATGGAAAAACAATCACGGGTATTTAATGTTTACTGCTGGAGGGAAAAAATATCTCTGTCACAGAATCATCTATGAATGTTTCCACGGATTGATCAAAGATACTCTCGTTATTGATCACATTGATTCTAATTATCAAAATAATAGACTGTGTAATCTGCAAGCCATCTCTCAGAGTGAAAATAGTAAAAAAGGCCAAACTGGTAAATACTCAAAGAAAGCAAAACCCGTAAAGTCATTTGATACAACAACTCACGAGGAAAAAATATTTCAGTCGATGAATGAGGCAGGAAAATATTTTGACATTTGTATCGCCTCAATACAATTTGTTGCAGAACGAATATATCAAACAGCGATCTCAAAAAAGACGGGTCATAGAATTCGATTTTCATATATAACATCAAAGGGAGATAACTCGTTTTGTGATAGCGTCGCATGACAAGAGTTACGTCCCTTGAAGTCTAATTAATGTTGCGTCCCTTGAAGTCCAATTAATGTTGCGATTAATTAATCATTTTACGATGAAAACTAATGAAATACACGCTATTATCTAACAGCTGTATTCTTTTTTTTAATGTTTTATTTGAGTATTTGGTTTCATTTAAATGCCGTGAAACACCATTAATAAGTATTTAAGGATTCAAACGATTCAAGGGAATTCAAATTAACACACACCTTGTGACTGACGCCGCTGTATTAGTCACTTTATATACAAGATGACTCGTTATAAGCCTGGGGCTTTCGAAAGCCAATTCAACTAATCAAAACTAACCCACGCTCTTGACCCGGGCGTGTGGTTGTCTTTTGTTCACAATCATGCAACCGGGTTAATTTAATTGGGTTGCTTTTGATTGGTTGAATTGGCCGTAGAGTTCCGCCCCGCCGTTTTATGTTTGTGCTGTCTTGTGCCGTCCCATCATCCATCAATCATTTCATTGTAAATATATTCATCCTTAATTAAGTACATGTAGTGATGTCCCCCAAGCATATCTTCTGGGCGGTCTACGATGACGTTTGTCACCCTAGGCCTCCCTCCCGGAGATGTATGCTTTGGGGTTCCAAGATGTGAATGTCCTTAATTAAGTATATGTATATGCCTGTAATCTGCCACAACACTCGAGTGGAGATCTACGGCATTGTACTGTCCATGTATGCCTGCAATCTGCCACAACACTCGAGTGGAGATCTACGGCACTGTACTGTCCATACAAAAAACGGGGTCAAAAATGGCCCCAATAATTTTATTAAAATTTTTGATATTAGAAATAAGATGTTTTATAAGAATAATGAATATCGAAGACATCAATAATATATTAACTGAGATTTCAAAATTAAAAAATCAAGGAATTGAATTATCTGATGGTCTCGACAGTGAAAAAATATTATCCGATTATGAGATTATTAACGAACAGTCGAAACGGGGGCGTTTTACCCTGGCCCGCGAGTATTTTTTTATAAAACGATTACAACATACGATTAATGAGAACCTGTACCACAATGACGCAAATGCATTCATTGGACTATTTACTGCCGTTGAAATAATACGAAAAAAACTCGGACGTGTTTATGAACGACGCCGGGAGATTTCTAGTAAGATCAAAAACATTAGAAGGATTATAGACGAAAACTCCGTGGAGCTCCCGATGGTACACTCGGCGGAAAATTAGAAAATTGCGGATCAATTTACAATAATGGTAGGTGAATCACTTACTACTCGGCTAGCCAGAGAGCGGCTAGCAGCGCTTAAAAAGTTTATACCGTTACGAGACAGAGTGAGAGAGAAACTTCAAACGCGACAACAAATGCAAACCGATTTTACTGTTGGAAGCGAACAGTTATTTGCCCCGGTAACTAAAGCGACTAAGGATGTTACGGCGGCAACTGTACCCGTTCTTGGTGCGCTTGAAAAGATAGCGGCAGAGACAAAACAAACAAAAAGGTCTTTAGAAACACTCCCTGCAAAAATAGCGGCTGCTACAACACGGAGGCCACCACCACTCGCTATAACCGAACCACAAGAACCTTATGTTACAATGGCCGACGAAGAAGAACCAGGCGCCACCGCAAGAGAACCAGAAGAAGAAATACCCGAAGAAACACCAGAAGAAGAAATACCGGAAGAAAAAGAGGGGAATATACCCCGTATTGTACTCAAGAAGAGCACAATAGATCAAATTAGAGGCTTCAGCAACAGGGAAGAATTAATTAATTTTACTGCCAACAATTTTGCTAAGAACATACGAGATAAGAAGCATATCAATAGCGGTTACGAGAAAAATATAAAGTCGTTAAAAGACTGGGCAAGAATAGTGTATTTAGCAAGTAAACATAAAGATGCATTACCACATCGTAGTAAATCCGATTACGACGCATTCCACAAGGAAGTTAAGAGTATAACACCAAAAAAAGGAAAAGGATACCCTGTTGGTAAAGAATCCTACGGCGTTACCTGCCCTAATAGTGTTCTCAGTGATATATCACGGCTGGAAGTACTAATCGGAGGAAAACGAGCCGGAAATAACTCTCCGGAAATAATCAATGAGGCCGCTGATATTTGCAAGCGTTTATTTGCAGGCGGTATTATGGACATTAATGCATATCGAACGCTCATAGACGAGCTCGTGGATGATTAATTGGAAAACTGGTGTTTTTAATAAGGATGATCATACACTACAACCATGATAAACCAGTACTCGTCTACGTGGTAAACTCGCGATTGCCTGTTTACCGCGCGTACTATGGAGATGGTCTCGGTAGCACCATTGCGGGGTTATTTACAAGAATGGCTCCAAAAGTAGCGCCGTTAGCCAAACAATTAGGAATGAAGGCTATTGATGTTATTCGTGATAAGGGTATTAGTGCTATTGGAGATGTTGCCGGAAAGGCGCTTTCTGCCGCGCGAGACAAACTAATGTCGTTGGTGAAATCCAGGAGAAAAAAACAGAAACCACCGGTGATGCCATCAACGACAGTGATGCCTGCAAATGTCAGTAAAGTAATAAATAACGCCGTGGAAGAAAAATTAGAGTCGTTGGCGACGACTCAGTCGTTGGCGACGACTCCGTCGTTGGCGACTTCGCCATCCGCCGATGCGGCAACCAACGCGCTCATGAACGCGATAGCGGGGAGTGGTTTAAATTCAAAGAATTTACGACGAAAAAATCGCAATTGAAAACATCAACATGATAAATAATAGAATGTTTGCGCGTACCGCTGATCCCGCGTTTGATATGGATGCCCCAGTGCGCAGGGATGATTCTGTCCGTGATTATCAATATTATTCTTATTATGCAGCGCAACCCGACCTACGATCGCGAATTGAACTTCAGGTCCAAGATACCAGTAAATACTTTCTGCCGTGTGAAGCGTTTATCGAAATTGAGGGAGAACTCGTGACAAATGCCGCCGATAATACACCATACGCAGATGACCATCGTGTTCGAGTTGGCTTCGTCAACAACGGTATCATGGCGTTATTTGAGAGCGCCAGATATCTTATTGACGGGCGAGAAATTGAATCAATAGAACGCGAGGTTGATGTTGCAACGACGATAATTGGGTTGGCGAGATACTCGGATGATTATACAAGATCGGCGGGCCCATCTATGATGTTTGCGAAGGACACCACCAATAACGCTGACCATATTCAGTACATCAACGTGCTGGCGGAAAGAAATACCGCAACTGACCCACAGGCTGAAGCAGCCAATCCAGACCGCAGAGCAAGACCAGGTGCTAATTTTAATATTATAAAAAGCACCAACAATGATTACAATCTAGGATTCGCAGCACGAGTAGGAATGTTGCAAGGACCACGCCGACAGTTTTCATGCGCGATTCCACTCCATCACATATTTGGATTCTGCAGAAATGTCAGAAAAGTTGTCTATGGGGCTAAGCATACAATCGCGCTGACGCGAAGGGGCGATGATAACAATGCAATATGGCGTGCTGCTGGCGTCGCTGCCGGTAAAGTCATTTTAACTAAAATGGCATTGTGGATGCCGGTGCTGACTCCATCAGTTACCACGGAAGCACGATTGTTAGCATTTATGGAACAGGGAGGGAAATCGTTGTTGAGTTGGCTAGCGGTAACAACTGATGCTAAAGAGGATAACGTCGCCGATACGTTTACATGGCACCTGGCATCAAAACAGGGTGTTTCAGCCCCGCGTCATATATTCATAGCGCTACAGAATAGGGAACGATTGGGCAGTCAAGAACGCAGCCATATGATATTTGATCAATTAGGAGTCAGGGATGTTTCGCTGAGAATAAACGGACAACAGGAACCATCCGAGGATATACAGCTTAATTACGGCGACAACCATATCGCACGTGTGTACCATCGATTGCTGTCGTATATGGGTCGTGATCAAAACGTCGACACTGGTTTGCAAATATCACAACTTGATTTTAAAAACCTGTATCCGATTTATTATTTTTCGCTGGAACATCTTGATTTAACGAGACAATCCGTCGTTGATATACACTTCCGAGCTCGTATAGCCCCGGGTGGTGTTAATTATAGAGCGGTTGCTGTCATTCTCAGCGATAAATCAATGCTGCTAGAAGGTGTTGGTGGACGAATGAGAATCGTTGATGCGCCAGTGGAAAACATGTAATTGAAAGCACAAAACGCGTTTACAATAAATGTCGTATAGTGTCGTCAGTGTAGAGTTGACTGATGGTCAAGTCAAGAAATTACGATCAAAGTCGGCTAAACAATGCGGAACCACAATAACGCTGAAGCCGTCGCAGATGGCGGGTGGTAATCATAAGATATCGTTGACGGCGCGTCAAATAAAACATTTCAATGATGCGATGAAGAATAAAAAGGGTGTTCAAATAGATTTTTCGGCCGCAGCAATTAAAAACATGGAAAAGACCGGTGGGATATTTCCGCTGTTAGCTGCGATTCCGGCATTAATTGCCGCGGCCGCACCAGCAGTGGCTAAGGCGGCGGCGTTGGGGGCCGTTGGTACCGCGGCGGGAATGGCATTGAAGAAGGCAACCGGGAAAGGCTACAAAAAAAAACGACCCGTAGCCGGAAAGGGTCTAAGACTACCGGGAACCCCGTATTCATGGTATTCGGGAAAGGGTCTAAGACTACCGGGAACCGTTTATTAACGCAGGAGTCAATGACTCCTGAGTCAATGACTCCCATGTCTAATTTTGATTTAATAGACGCCGCAAACGCGTTAGCGATAAAAAACTTCAGAGGTGTTTTTATGAGGGATCAATTACCGGCGGCCCCAAGGAATACTGAAACCGGTATAATTAACCTCGATGGGTCCTCCGGAGCGGGAACTCATTGGGTTGCATACGCGATTGATCCGCGTGCGATCGTCTATTTTGATTCATACGGGTTAGCCCCGCCGAAAGAGTTTATGCGGTATATCCGGGCGTGTTCAGCCCCGGCGTGTTCAGCCCGGGTTTTTTATTCCACGCTGCCAACACAGCAGTTAAGTGACCCACCGATATGCGGCCGTGAGGTATTGAACGTACTCGCGGCGATTTCATCATCGCGAAAACCACCTCATGTGGTTGTAAACGAATACACTAGTAGGGTCGTAGAAGCTCAACGGATTTTAGAGAATAACATTTACAATAATAATGATTGATATTTGGGGACGACCGGTTTCGGCGCTGAAAGAATCCACGGAAACGGCCGCCGCCGACATAAAAAAAATAATTGAGGATGAAATCGCTGATATGTTGAATTTAACAAGTGTTGACCCGGGCGAAATAGTTGTATTTCAAGACCGCCAGGGTAAATTGAAATCCGGTAATATGTCACTGAATGACGTTTTAACACGACAGCGTGATGCCGACGAGGGCTCTATCGCGTTGTATACCGCCGACGGACGAATCAAACCGGGTGAATCCATCTTGACGATAAATGGAAAAATAAGTACACTTGGCGACAATTATATAACCATGTCAAATTCGTTAAAGGGTTTACGTAGTGAAATTAAATTATATGAAGAACGGATCGTGTTGACGCTAACGCATTTCGACGATGTGCAACACATTGTCGAAAGATTTTTTCGGGGATCCACGACGGCAGACGAACCAAATCTTGTAAAAATAAAAAATACTATTTCGGATCTTATGGAGATGTCGGCCAATTTACCCCCGTTGCGAAAAAATGTTAACAGGATCGATGACAACTTTGATAAATTCTTTGGTAAAAAAAATACCAAGCCGGATGAGATTACAATAACTATAAATGATATCACTGCGTATGGACAGGAAATAAAAACAATCAAAACTGATGTTGCAACAAACAAAAGGAGTGTAGACGCGCATGAACGGGAAATAGAAATAATCGGCGCTAATGTTGCAACGATCATAAATAATGTAGACTCGCATGGACGGAAAATAGAAACAATCAAAACTGATGTTACAACGATCATAAATAATATGGACACGCATACACAGGAAATAGGAACAATCAAAACTGATATTGAAGCGAACAAAAAAAATATAGACGCGTATTGGCGGGGAATAGGATTAATCAAAACTGATGTTGCAGCGAACAAAAAAGGTATAGACGTGCATACATATGAAATAGGAACAATCAAACTTGATGTTGCAGCAAACAAAAAAAGTATGACCGAGAATACACGGGAAATAGAAACAATCAAAACTAATGTTGCAGCGAACAAGAATAATATAGACGCGCATTGGCAGGAAGTAGGAATAATCAGAACTGATGTTGAAGCGATTAAAGACGGGCTACCGAGAGTAGCAGAGCAATTTGAAAAAATAAAAATCCCTCATGAGAACATCATCAACACAGTATACACAATTCGGCATGGATCATTCGATTGGACTCCTACACAGAATACAGTAAATATCACCGCAACTGTTAAGGGCATTTATCGATTGACACTGATTTCAATGATGCAGTTTAATATATTATCGTCGAGTTCATCCGGGTTTAACAATACAATATCAACAATTATAGACAAGAACGCAACTGAACTATTTACAATTTATGCCGTTGATAGAAATCTAGCCGGGGCAAACATTACATGGTATGTGGAATTTGTAGCGAATCTAAGTAATTAAAAACACTAGTTCTTTTAAAATAAAAATGACCACCAAGGAAATTGAATCAGAGGTATCACCGACGTCACATCAATATCGATTCGATACCGCAAAAGAATTCTCCGCGAACTTGAAAACGCTTTCCGAACAATACCGTGCAAAAATAAAAAAATACCGCCGAAAAATAACCGCCATCGACGCGGTCGTGTACTCGGTGTCGGGTATAGTGGCCGGTACCGGTGTTATTTTATCCACGGTGACCACGATAGCCCCGATCGCTGTTCCAATCGCTGTCTCCGCGATGACAACAGTTGCTGGAGTCGCCAACGCAATCACTAGGAAGATATCATCGTGTTTTCAGAAAAAACTCAACGAGTATACAGTAAAACATCAAATAGTATCCGACGCATACTCGAAATTATCCGGGTTGATCTCGTTATCGATTGATAATTTGTTCGTATCCGATGTTGAATTCTCCACGATGGTCCAGTTATATAGCTCCGCGATGTCAAAAATCGAGGATTTTCAACTGGAAGCCGAAACCACCTGGTTGTTGAAATTAGACACTAAAGACAACAAATAATAATAATGTCGCTGAACCCCGAAGGGTTTCAATTACTTCAGCGGATCGCGGAGAACACCACTCCGGTACAAACAAATATGATATCAATAACGTCAACGAAACCCGAATTCAGTGTGAACTTCCCGTCGCCGGTTCCAGTGAAGGAAATAGCGCTGGCAAAATTGCGAGTATATCACAGTTGGCCTAATATTCGAGCGGACGCATTTAACGGACAACAACCTAATAACTCGCTGGTTTTTGCACGGAAAAATAAACCCGATGGGACCCCAGACTGGGAGGAGGTTACAATACCAACTGGGTCATACCAAATAGAGCAAATCAATAAAGAATTTCAACGCAGAATAAAATCGATCACAGGAAAGGAATCAAAAATCGCTATTACGGTTCATGAACCGACGTTATCATCGACGATTGAAATAAGCACACCGGGGTATATGGTTGATATTTATAACAGTTCAATAAGAACCATACTAGGATGGCCTAAGAATCCACCCGCGGATTTGCACACAAATGTGCAATCGTATCATGAGATTAATCCCAGTTATCTGAATGATTTGTCTATTATAAGAAACACGTTATTACCCAGCGAGTTTATATTTCAAGACAGGAATACCATGCAATGGTTTTTTCCGTATAAGAAAACTCCTGAATTGTCAGCCAAGGTCACAGTTCGTTTAGATGATATCACTGGTGCGTTTGCCGAGATTAATCGTAATTACCAATCACAACTAGAACAGCTACGGAAAACAAAAGCACGAAAACACGTTGAGGTGTTAAATCAACTTATATCAGACATGGAATATATTAATGAGCGAATCGTTAAGACAATATCCGATAGCAGCGATGATAATAAACAAAAATTCCTAACCGGGTATAATATCACAGAAGCCGATTTACCCGATTTCAAGTTTCCAGGATACAACGCGCCTGAACTAAGAAAGTCTCTTAATGATTTTCTCAGTCCATCAACTTATATCCTCAGACACGATAACGGGGATGATGGTATGCATATTGCTCCATACAACGTAAATATCGCATCGGTGATAGCAATCAATCTAGTGTGTGATGTTATCGAAGGGAGTTACCAGGTAGATACCAATCAATCAAATCAAGCTCAACAGGGATATATCCTTTATTCATTTTCACCAACAGCCCCTCCGGGATTTTTAATCGTTGAGAATCCGATTAATCCGGTCTATATGCGATGCCATGATCGGTTTTTAACGAGAATTAATTTTAAACTCACCGATCAGTCAAATAACCTAATTGATCTACAGGAGGAGGAGTTAGTGATCACTCTGTTTGTAAGATCATTGTAAATAACTTCTTAGCAGCAGAGGGGGCAATGACATCGACGCGGTCGTCGACGTGCTTACCGGACGCTGACGACGCTGGGGATCGGCGCGCAGAAGGTGTTAATTAAACCAAATGACGACGCGACGATCCCCCAACGACGTCGTCGTTTTTTTTTTACCAGGCGCTGACGACACTAGATCGTTGAGTGCAGAAAGTAATAATTAAGCAAAATAACGATTGGACAAAATGTCCGATTCGCCCCCTCTGCTGCTACCCAGTCTAGTAGTTCGATAGTCCTATTCCTTGTACCGGGATAATAGTATCTTCTGCAAGGTTTTATTTGTTCCTCATAAATGTGTTTTCCTCATTTAATTATTTATTGAATACATATGCATGTGTTAAATTGGAAATCAGTTTAGTTTTTACGTCACTCTATTTAACATAAATATAATACCTTGTTTTGAGGTCAATTACGTTTTTGAAGATAATTACTGTTGTTATTGTGGACTTAGCGCCATTTTTCAACACGATAGGCTATACTTGCCAGCCAGTTTAACTGGCGGAGGAAAACGTGGGGGAGAGCCACCGACTCATGGGAACCTACTCGCAAGCGTTCTCACATACCCACATAAGCCAAGACTCGAACCGAACACATGATTCTCCTTTTCAGAAATTTTGCTGACATGCAAAAAGTCCTGTGAAATAGAGAGGCAATCTCGAAATCAAAAGGTATCTTCGTACCATTCAGCGAAAGGTACGAACGCTGGTTCAGTTTCCTCCACTGGATTTGCGTCCAACAAAGCATCCCGTACTATCTGTAGCTCCATCAAATCAGACAATATTACTGAGCACAGGAAGAGTGAAATTTTCGATTGTCGCTTCAACTTCGGATCTAGCAATTCGTACATAGTATTTGTTCCTATTTTAGAATAGTAGAATACAAAGAATCATCTAATTTCTGTCGCTTAACATTATAAAACCAGAAGAAAAATAAACAGCGAATCAAAAACAACTGAGTGTTTCATTTCAAATATGGTCAAATTGCAGCACATGTGATCTGCTACTTAAATTGAGAACAATTTGGGTTATTTCTTCCTACGTTTACAAAAACAAACTGGGACACATTTCTAATAATATTCAAGTTGCCTTCTTAACTTGAATTGAAGATCTACACAAATATTCGGTATAAAATCGTAGCATTATATGTAATGTCGGTCGACAATTACATGCACACAGGCAGAGGACACCGCGAAATTAAAAAGTGTGTTTAATTAGTTTAATTGCCCTATGAAATGTTTATATTTGCAGTGTTATGCACCATATTTCCTACCATAAATGTGCTTTGCTTAAATTTCACATTTGTTTCCATAACGGTGTTTTGCTTAAATATCAGATTTCTTTGCATAAAGGTGTTAACTAATGCCAGCTCGGTCAAAAGTTCGACTTTCAAACGTGTCAGTTTTGTTTTTGCACAGACTAGATTATTTTTGAAAAAAAATTCAAACAGATATTTTGCTTCTAAATCATACATGTGGCAAAGCGTAATCTTTTAAAAACAAATCAGTTGATAATCACTCGTTTGCCATTTTATATTTTGATATTATACATATTAATCATAAACTAATGTGCTTCACCTTAAAAAGGAAACACAAAATATGTTAAACAGATGTGCTATACCATAATAAGTTTTCTTATTTTTTTGTAAGTGTACATCCATTTATACAAGTAGCTTAGATTTATCGAGATTTCATACAAGAGAGGCTCACGGTAATTTACAATGACATCAGTCAATATCACAGTTAATTTGTGAATGTTGGATGTAGAGATTTTAGTTTTCACTGACGTAGTCAGATATATCAATAAGAATAAAACAAAGCTTAAAACTGAAATTTAAGCTAAAAAGAATATTGAACTTGGTCAAACATCACTTTCCATGCAATTTGATAACTACATAAATGTGTGTGTGTGTGTGTGTATGATTTGAATTTTTAACGTAACTTTTCAGTCATTTTGCTAGGATGTCTGCAGTTTGGCAGTTTATAGTGATGCCTAGCACCGAGGCATCATGCCGCATAAATGCAGTATGATGGGCCACCCAGTCACATTCTCCTGACACCAGGCCGACCATTCCTAACACTAACCTCTTAATGCTGAGCGCCAAGCGAGGCAGCTGTTAGTACCATTTTTGTACGTCTTTGGCATGACTCGGCCAGGGTTCGAACCTACGACCTCCATCATCCGAGGCGGACGGTTTAACCACTAGGCCACCAGAGCGGTGAACTACATAAATACAGATATAAATAAATGCATACATATGTACACCATAATTACTACGATCAATACCTGCTTGAAGAGAAACACGGCATAATATTACTCATTTAAAATTCAGATAAGTATTCGCAATAAATTCATATGATTGTCATACATACTATGACTATCGATTCATTTTCATGACCAAACATCCGAATACTATTATGACACTGGTGATAGGTAGGTCATACTGAAGATGGCCTCACTTACTAGGAAGAAGACGAACTAGAAGACGTCTTTTCCACACTCCACGCAACGTTCTCTTCAAAATAATCCTTCTTGAAACTAGACGCTATAAGAGTCAGCTCAATATAATTGTATGCACGCGAGGTAAATTTGAATGATCAATCATGAACGTCAAACGGATAAAAATAAACATTCGGCCTGCATGACAGCGTTTTCAGTCCATGCGTATCTACCAGATTTCAAGTAAATTCTCACCTGGGATTGTTCTTCTATGATTTCTGTGCTCGCTCCCGCCGAATTGACTAGTATCAAGGACAGCTTCCAGGTGTTAGCTGCCTATATAGTAACTCATGTATCAGGAGCCGTTGCACAATAGGCGTTGAAATAAATTTCCTCTGTTCACTCCATCGAGAGATATGTGCTTGTATACCCCCAAAATTGTCAAAGTTGTTTGATGCCAGGAGTTGCAGACGTAACGAAATATTAAATGTTTTGGTCAAGTCTTGCAGTGGAATCACACTGGTCTTTCCTTCAGATATCCTGAACATGTTTACAGCCTCATTCGATAAACTTGACCAAGAAGCGGCATGGCAGTCATGGCGCCCGTTGATCATTACATCATCGAGTATGAGGTGACACTGCAAGAACATTACTAAACAGGAGAACTAATATCATTGACAATAGCAATATTTTTATCATGCACTGATCTCGTGTCTAATTCTGTATAAAAATTATAATGTCCTTAATTAAATATTTTCCTGCATTACTGATTACCTTTCATTCTCGTATAGTATTTACTTTTGTAATAGAGTGTATATCATAAAGCAGCAGAGAGGGCGATCAGACCACTTTACGCGTCAGGTACGTTTTTTAGACAAAAAAAATAGTGACCCTGCATAGAGGTCATTAACATTACCGCGTCATTGATTGACCCAGACAAACAATGGATGCGGTCCACACCCTTTCTGCTGCTATGTTATTCTGAATAACATCAGAGTACAATCATTCTGAATCTTCATCAGAGTAATCTTGAATACTTTTATCATCATTTGTTTTGTTCTTCAGGTAATATTCAAGTTCTGATGGTGGTTTTTCCACTCTTGGATTTATGTTCTTTCTTTTTCTGTAATATATCATTAAACTTCTATATCGATCTCCACCGAAATTTTTACAAATCTTATATAATCCTCTAACGCCGTTGTTAATTCCAACACAATGTCGTGAACCAGCATGAGAAGTTTTTGATAAAATATAATTATGTCTCCTGCAATATTCTCCATGGCACTTTTTGTTGCATTTATTTGTTGTTCCTTGACGCAGCCACGTACAATTGTGCATATATTAATGATATCTGTTTAATTAAATTTATTAATTTATCCAAATATTTTATCAAGACCTACACGATATCTTGTTCTAGGAGCGTGCAAATTTATTGTTATAAATCCATGCGGAGTAGTTTGCGCTCGTGAAAAGAAATTTCTGAATTTAATTATATCCATGTCACCGCTGCACCAGGTTTGATGAATATTTCTAAGTGTGTGCGTGTCTACGCCATTAAACACAACTAAAATATTACAGTTATCCCTGATTACTTTCGGAATTTGTGTATACCGCTGAGTAACATAGATCACATCTTTATTTTTTTATCTGCCACGAGAAAATATTCTAGCTGGGTTTGCTTGTTTATCCAGCATCACATCATCAAACACAACTAAATTATTAATAAACCCATCAAGATCATCTACGGACGGTGCTTCTTCCATATCTGTTATAAAATTAATAATATTTTCACCGTCATTTATTAATCTTGCATTTTCGTTAAAGTCTTTTAATACTTCATAACACCTCTGATCATCAACGGATGGTGTTACCAAATATAATTTATCCCATTTCAACCATCTCATTATCAAATTAAGTAATAATTGCGTCTTACCCGATCCAGATGGTCCTATGATAATCATTCTGATGGAATTAGGTAACGCGGGGTGGTGTTTAACTAGCTCTCGTCGCCGAGTTGCTGAGAAATCAATTATATCCATATATTTTATATCATGAATCTATATTGTTTAAGTTGCAGATCTAAAACTCCAACTACTGATTTAGTTACGGTTACAACAAAAAATAAAAATAGCGTATGCTGGAAAATGTTCTGTATGTGGTAGAAAGAAACTTTCGTTTTTACTAATAAGCGCGGTGGTGATATTGCTAATTTGATGTCAAAGTTTCCAGGTACTCCATGGGCTAAATACTCAGGAGAAAAACATCTACCAGGATATAATTATTGCGGTCCTGGTACCAGACTTGATATCAGACTTGATAATCAGGATCAACCAAAACCAGGCGAGGAACCAATAAACACCATTGATCGAGCTTGTCACGCTCATGATGTTGCGTATAAAAGTAAAAATCTGCAAGACAGGCATATTGCAGATGTGAAATTAATTCACGCGCTAGATTCTATAAAAAATAAAAATATCAAAGAAAAATTAGCTAATTGGTTAGTAAGATCTGCAATGAAAGGTAAATTAGCGCTTGGGTCTGGTAATATATAATGGAATCGATTTATTATTCGCCAGGAGGATACTGGAAAGGTAAAGCAGCAATTGGTAAACTTGCTGATGCAGCAGCGGTTAAACATTCTACTGCTAAAGCGTGGTTATCCAAACAAGCAATATGGCAAATTTACCTACCACCACCGAAACGAATTCAGTAAGCGTATTTCGATGTTAATGTTCCTAATGAAGTTCATCAGGCAGATATTTTATTTTTACCAAATGATACTGTACGTAGAAAAACATACAAGTACGCGTTAACTGTTGTTGATGTTGCAAGTAGATATAAAGATGCAGAACCGCAATCAGCGAAAACAGCATCTGAAGTAGCCGATGCGTTTGAACGAATTTATCAACGAGGACCATTACGATGGCCACAGCTGCTACAGGTTGATCCTGGCAAGGAATTTCTTGGTCCAGTATCATCGTTGATGAAGCAACATAATACCAAAATACGACGAAGGCATACTGCAATTCATCGTGATCAGGCCATTGTTGAACGATTTAATCGAACACTCGCTGAGCGGTTATTTGGATATCAATATGCAAAGGAATTTATTCAAGATAAAAGATCTCGTGAATGGGTTGCTATATTACCAAGCGTGATAGCTGCATTAAATAATGAGATTACACGAACAACCAACATGAAACCCATTAATGCAATTACAACAAAAAAAATATACCAATACAACGAAAAGATATTGAAAAACAAAAAATACTGGATGATGTTACAGTTAGATACTTATATGAACCGGGTGAACTTGAAGGTGGCAAAAAAAGAGCTCCTGATCCTATTTGGAGTGCTACCACACACAAAATATCCACCGTGACAAGATCCCCAGGTAGACCTGCAATCTAAAGATTAGATTCGGCTGCTCCTCAACGTGGATTTACACGTGAACAATTACAAGTAATTCCCGAGGATACACAACTACCACCACGATCACTTAACTAGCGCCGCGACGCCGATTACACTCGAGACAGGTCACCATCACATTTTCTCGTGTGTGACCGCGACTACTATCGTTTCTGTGTACAGTAAATTGTCTTGAATCATTACTCGAATACCTCCACAGCATTATACAATTACAACTTGCGCAATGATTATTCTGCTGTTGTTTTAACTCAATAATAAATTCAACATCAAGATCAAAGTCGTGTTTATTTTTTTATCAGATTGTTTGTATCCGATTAATTTTTTTCTTATTATATCACCGTCGATGATGTTAAATTTATTAACGATTTCAGGAATTATAATTCTCCGTAACTGAGACATTTTACTAACCCTTGATACCGCTAAATAGACTAAATTTGACCACTCGATACGATCGTCTACTATCCAAACTTGTGTGTCAGAAATAGTTAATCCCTGAGAAGAGTGGATCGTCATAGCGTATCCCAATACCCATGGAGATTTGTCAGCGCGTAATGCATCTTCGACCATACTGATATCAACAGCGACAATATCATTTAATACGAGATTTTGCTTCTCAGTCTGTCCTGGAATATCAACATTAATATTCTGTTTTCGTGTATCTGATGGTCTATAACATAACGGTACGGGCAATTCTGAGCATTTTTCTTTATGTAGCTGAAATAACTGCTGTTGTAAAGCGTCTCTGATTATTTTCCTGCTTGCTACTATCAAATCGTTGGGTCTCCATAAATTCAAAAAATTACTCATTGAGGTTTCTGAGATCACTCCGCGTATTATTTCACACTGAATTTTGTTTGATTGTAATCTGATTAATTTTTTAAACTCTTTTAAATTTGCATCATCTATGATCATCATCTATTCCTTCGTAATAATCAACGAAATTTTTTAACCAGTCATATGAAGATGGTCCAACAAAAGGCGGCGGCTGACCATGATCGCCACACATTACAGCGGTATTTTTTCTCGGCAACCAATCAAGAAACGTTTTTAATGTATCCAATGAGACCGTGCATATCTCATCCCAAATAATTATTTTAGGTATGTATTTTTCTCCCATTCGTTCAGGAGTCCATGTATCCCCGCGCCACCGAAAGAAACTATGATACGTACATGATTGTACTTGCCGTTGTTTCATCTCTCGTGCAAGTCTATGTGTGGGTGTCAGCACGATCATATCTAAATTTCTAAAAACATTAATTGCTCGAGTCGTCTTGCCGCATTCACCAGGTCCATTGAGATATACTGTCTTATATCTAGTTACTGGATCACTCACTGACGGCGCTTTCGACATTTCTGATATTTTATTACCTTTACGATAAAAATTTCTCATCGGAACATCTGCTGATTCTGTATAATTGTGCAATATTTCTTTTTTTATTCTCAACGAACTCCATTGTTCATCATTACTTGTAAATTTCATAACAGACTCTAAATATTTACTCGAAATATAAAACGAATCTGTTGCGACTCTGACTGCGGTCTCAGGAAATCTATTAATCATCGATAATAAATTTATAGAAACATAAGCCAGCATAGAAGATCTTAGATGAGTATACTGTGGGGAGATATCATTTATGTAACTAACGATCGTACCCAATCTTGTTCCGTCGGATAAATAAACACTTTCTCGATTTACAAATATATTTCTCGCTGTTGTATCAGCGATTGTAAAATCGTACTCGGCATCATCTAGAATTAATCGTGTGTGATGTCTTTTATGATCATATGCACCACCCTGAGTAAATTTACCTATAATTCTTCTACCGAGATCTTTTGCTGTTTTCAGTTTAATCTCGAGAATTTTAGGAGCTTCTTTGACAACATCATCTTCGGAAACATCAGGATATTTTTCCTTAAATTCGTTAATAACTTCATCGAGACTGATAGAACCTGGCATGAGCAACCAAACTTCGGTCAGCGCGTGATATGATATAATCGCCTCACTGACAACCAACGATGTCAGTACCGCACAATCTAGCATATATCGTAATAAAACTATAGGTGCCCAACGTTTTTCACAAAAATGTCTACCAAACCAAATATAACAAATTTTGTGGAGATTTTCATTAAACTGGAATGATTCAACACAAGCGAATCCAGTCAGATCAAAATCAGGTAATGGTCCATTAATTGCCACTCGCGTCATGTCGTTTGTAGGGTGACCGAATCTTTTAAAGTACACAGAACAATCTCCGTATCCTAGAAAACTTCCCGGATAACATGCAACCATATCAACTGAAATAACATCATTGTAATTATATTTGGTATTCCATAATCCACCGTGTCCGTATTCGACGCAACTTGCGCGTACGTCCTAGATTAGATCAAATCGTGTGGGTTTCCATAAATTTTTTTCTTTAGCAAAATGAGCCGCAACAGATGGAACAGTAAAGCAATTAGTTAGTAATTTGTCAGTATTTTCCGCGTGCTTGCACTCTAAAAACTTCTCCGCGAGATTTTTCATCTCGTCGTGGAGATATTCTGTTCGATATATTCCACCATTCGGTTTAACAAACTGATCAAATTCGCCTTCCTCATCACTTTTAAATAACCATACCGATACAGGATCGTTTTTACTTATTTTATTAATAAAATCAAACATGCCTCCCCCCATATCTGAGGGGTAAAATCTAACAGTTCGATCACGTGGAAATGTTGTTACTGCGCTAGTCCATGCATGCGCGTTATGATCAATAATATTTATTGCAGCTCCTTTCGATTTATATTTTGATTCATATAGTATTTCTCCGGTAATCGTTGATACTTTTATTGGAAATTTTAATATATTTCCTAGTTCAGCAACATCTTTTATTGTAGCACCAGTATCCTTAACTGAATCAGCCCACGCGTTTATTTTTTCACGTCTTAAATCAGTTAATCTGTTTCCACGCATCGCGTTTGTAAAGTGTTCTATTACTCCTTCGGCCACACAATTTAATCTTGAAAATTTCATGGGTGCCAGTTTATCAACGCTGGGATTTTTATTTATCTCATAGATTCCATAAATAACTGCTGTTACAGGGTACGCTCGCTCATAATACGGTTTATCAATACCAGTCAACAGACCCGGTTTGGAATTTTTACTTAATATGACAGTTTTATTATTACCAAGGACAGGATCATATTTATCACGGATAATCCAACTACCTGTTTCTGTTAGTACAATAAATTTTACTCTGAAGAAATATTTTTGATCACCCTCGTACTCAGTATTATAGTTAATGATAGTTGCCGCTCGTTTGTCATTCATTGTAGCGTTCTTGACAGTGTTGCGAATAATCTTGAACGTTTACCATACATGAGATGCACCATCTGTGTAAAATTCTTTCTTGGCATCGTGAATTTTTGAGATCAAACTTTTATTTTTCGGATCAACCAGATCTCGTACTGGTAAGTCAGGAGATAATCTGTCGAGAATAAATTTATATTTAGAAGGCCTAGTTTGGGATAATCTCTCGAATTCGTTCATATAATTAAAACAAATATTTAAATAAGGAATATTATGTGTATTTGATGAATCATTGTACTTGGTTCATGATCAGCTCAGTAAATCGCTGCAACAAATCCTGTAGATGTGAACTTTGCTGGATGCACTTACAAAGTATACGGCGAAGAAGTCCAGGACCAATACCGTGTCTGCGATGTGGTGTTGGAGTGCGAGGAAAAACAGAATTATGTGGAAAGAGCGATGGAAAACGGTTCAGAGAACTTAGGAGATATTATGACAACAACAAAAAAATAATAATAATGAAAACGTTATAAAATCCGTGGAGGATTATATATCAAGATTTCAGACAAACAATGATTTAAACAAATAATATTATTGTATAATGGAGCAAAATAAATTTGTCCTACATCCTGTCATCAGGAATTACGAATCCGATCGTAATGGTGTGATCAGAAATTGTAGGTTAAAAAGACCAGTTGGTTATATTAATAAGTTTGGTTATCTTAGATTCACTGTTGGGAAGAAACCCTATCTCTGTCATCGATTTACGTACGAGTGTTTCTTCGGAGTAATCAAAGATGGTCTTGTGATTGATCATATTGACGGGGATCCTCAAAATAATAGTTTATCCAACCTTCGAGTTGTTACGCAGAGCGAGAACTCTACACGTGGTAATACTGGAAGATGTAAAACAATCGGAAAGAGGGCGGTAAATTCTACAAACATAGAAACTGGTGAAGAAATAATATTTCGTTCGATATGTGCTGCCGCGAAATACTTTGATATTCACTCGTATTCAGTACAAAAAGTAGCAGAAAATATATATGAAACCGCTTTCTCAAAAAAATATAAACAAAAAATCACCTTTCAGTATTGTTAACTATCATCACCACCTCCAATTAATTTTTTTAATTTATGTCACAGTATTTCCTCCATACATTACTTATTTTTTTGACTCACGAAAGGGAGATTACTTTTGTATTCGTAGATTTCTGATTTTTTTATGGTCGTAATTAGTCAATTTAACTAATTACGTCATAATTAATTACTCGTAGAAGTATATTTATGGTTTTTTAAATATATAAACGTATTTCCCATCACACAACATAGCGGAGTTACTTTTAGATCTGTTACGAGAAATCAGGGTAATTTACAATCTGTTTGGAACCGCTGTTATTGATCCGCAAGGTAGTTGTATATACGCAGAACACGTTGCATTTACAATCAGCTTAGAAACCGTTGTTATGGTACAAATCGATCTGTAGGTGTATTCACAATCCGCTTAGGACCGCTGTTATTGATTTCGCAGGTTTGTATTCGCAGTCTGTTACGAAAAACGCTATTATAATAGAGATATATTCAGAAACCGTTGTTTTAATACAGATATATTCAGAAACCGTTGATTTAATGTAGAAATAGTTATTTAAGGTAGAAACTATTATTATTCAAAAACCGTTGTTTTAGTGCAAATATATGTACCGTAACTATATATTAATTTCTAAAACATATACTGTTAACTGATTCGATAGCTCAATCGGTATCGTATTGGACTGTGACGCTCGCGGTCCAGGATCGAATACCCATGGCTGACAACTGGTCGGTGGTTACGCATAATTGCGATTTTTATAATAATTGGGGGGTACCGCCAAACCCCCCGCTCAGCAGAACCCTCCAACCACATATCAACTGGTGGTTGATACATCTTTTGTATGACCCACGGGCTGATTATTGGGGGGTGTTCTGCTGAGCGTATAAGTTTGTGCCGTCATTCATTCATTATATATATTATAAATACAACTTGTTGTGCTGTCGTTCATTCATTGTATATACTCATTCATTGGATGTTTGTGCCGTCCTTCATTCATTGCATATATGATCTGAGCTCGCTAAAACACTCGATTAGGGTCTCTTCATTCATTGGATGTTGTGTCGTCCTATATTCTGTATCCTCTAAACTTAGTAGAATCCGGTGGCAATCTACGAGTTGAATGAGGATTTTCTTCACCAAACACACCCTCTTGGGCCTCTAGACCGTTGTTTGACGGGTTAGGGGCTCTCACAGGGGGTAGTGTTTCGTGTGCGCATTGAACTTGGTAGAATGCGGTGGCAAGCTACGAGTTCTTGGGTTGTAAATATGTTGTGCCGTCCTTGAAACATCCCGCCGAACTCGCTAAACACTCGATAGGGGTTCTGTAGGGATAAATTTTTTTATTTTATAGACTTATATATTATCAAATACATTATTTCTGCTATTAAAAAATTAGAAGAAAACGGAATTAATATATCTGATGAACTAAATCCTGAAAAAATAATATCTGATTTTGAAACGTTAGAAGAACTTAAAAATGAAAATAAATATGTTCTATCATCTCAATTTAAGTTCATAAAGCGGATTCAGGCAGCTATGTTTCAGTCACTAGCTATGGTGAACGATGATCAAGTAAATGAATTTATTCCTCTTTCTGTTGCAGTAGAAAAGGTCAGATCGGGATTATCCAGCGAGTACGAAACGAAAAAAAACAATCAGTACCCGCATAAGATACTTAAGAAAAATTATGTCAGCGGGTAACGACCAAAGCAACCCTGAGTAGTAATATTTAATTTCTGAAATATAAAATCTGATTAATTTCCCTCATCATGTACATCACATCAGAATTAATAAACTGATTAATTTACTTAAAAATATAAAATATTTCTGAATAATAATAAAAACTTTCAGAATAATAATAAAATATTTTTTGAAAAACTGATTAATTTGTATACTTTTGAGTAGCAACCACCCCATCAAAATTACAAATCTGATTGATTTGTATACTTTTAAGTAGCAATTACCCCATCAGAATTAATAAATTAATTGATTTGTATACTTTTAAGTAGCAATCACCCCATCAGAATTAATAAATTAATTAACATAAATAATAAAATATTTCAGAATAATAATAAAATATTTTTTGTAGTATTTTTTGGAAAACTGATTAATTTACATAATTTTCAGTACCAACCAACCCATCAGAATTAATAAACTGATTGATTTGTATAATTTTTAGTACCAACCACCCCATCAGAATTAATAAACTGATTGATTTGTATAATTTTTAGTACCAACCACCCCATCAGAATTAATAAATTAATTGATTTGTATACTTTTGAGTAACAATCACCCCATCAGATTGATTCATAAAAAATAAAATATTTCAGAATAATAATAAAAATATTTCAGAATAATAATAAAATATTTCTTTTTTTGTAGTATTTTTGGGAAAACTGATTAATTTGCATAATTTTCAGTACCAGTTACCCCATCAGCATTAACAAACTGATTGATTTGTATAATTTTCAGTACCAATTACCCCATCAGAATTAACAAATTGATTGATTTGTGTAATTTTAAGTACCAACCACCCCATCAGATTGATTCATAAAAAACAAAATATTTCAGAATAATAATAAATTATTTCAGATTATACAAAATTGATTAATTTGTGTAATTTATCCCATCAGTGATTAATTAACCCTTACATTTATTTATTTATTCTGAAATATTATTTTTTTAAGTTGATCGAGTTTAATATAGGAGTTTGTATAATTTAGAATCTGATCTCTGTTACAAATGATCTCGATAATATGTTCTCGACGGAATTCATCTACCTGTTCTTGTGTTGATAAGAAATCCTCGTTTCCGTGTTCATCAATAACTAAATTAACGTTAAATTGCTCTGTGTTTTGTGAAAACGCTGTTCTGATGGCGTTTTCAAGTACTTCTTTGTCATGTATAAAAACCTTCACGTGGTGGTACATTACATAATATTTACCTGATTAATTAAGATTTCACATACAGATTTATTACAAATTCTTCTCCACGTAGATCAATTAAGCGATTAAGGTGGTCTGTGAGCTTAAAATTTATTCGTGTTAACACATTATTGTGACACCGCAGATACGCAGGATTAGTTGGTTCTTGCACGATTAAACTTCCAGGGGATACTTGTGGTGTAAATGTATATAAAATATATCCTTGTTGAGCCTGATTTGATCTTCCGAGATCTATTTGATAGCTACCATCAATTACGTCACAAACCAGATTGACCACGATCGTGCTGGTTATATTAACGATTCCCGGAGATAAGTGTCTGCCGACGCCGTGTGGAGCATTATTATATCTGAGAACAGTTGGAGCTGGAGCAAATTTTTTTCCACGCATCGAGCATTTTAGGAAAATATTCATCAATAACATCATTGACAGATTTTCTCCAAGCGTCCGGGTTATAATCAGGGAACTTAAACGTTGCAATGTCAGCTTCGGATATTTTGTACTTGGTTGCGAAGGATTTTTTGTAATCGTTTGATGACTTAAGAACTATATCTCTAATTTTATCATAAATATATTCAGAAGAACCAACTATATAATTTAAAATTTCTATGTACTTAATGATATTATCGCGCGTTAACGTTAAATCAGATAAATACTCCTGAAAATTATCACGTAAACTATTTAACTGTATTTTATGGTCTGAGTTTATTGAAGAAAATATAGAATCGATATTCAAGGCAATAACACGTCTATTAAGATTATAAAAAGCATCCGTAGGATCATAATAAAATCCTTCATCTATCGCCTTTAGTTTTATTTCTATATAATCTAACCAATCTGAATTCATTGTAACTTCGTGACGAGAGCTATTTGTTGACGTAAAATCAGCTCGTTTTGGTTCAGGTAGTCCTTCATGCACTGGGGGAACATCCGGCCAACCTAGTACAGATTTTATCTTGGACTGATAAATATCAACAGCATAATCAGGAGAATGCATCTCAACCGCAGAAGATAGCGTCGGTTCATGAACGCTAATTGATATTTTCGCTTCTTTTCCGGTTATTGATTTTATTCTACGTTGAAATTCCTCATTGATCTCTTCAATCTCATAACTACCAGTGTGTATTCCAACATCTATCCAGTCAGGAGTACCATCTGGTTTGTTCTTGTTAGCAAATACAAGCGAATTATTTGCTGGTGTACCATTAAATGATTTTGATCTGATATTTGGCCAACTGTAATATACCCGTAATTGAGCTAGTGCTATTTCCTTCACTGGAATTGCAGTAGGAAAGTTAATACTAAATTCAGGATTAGTTGAACTTACAGAGATCATCGTTATCTTTGATGGAGTTGTGTTTGTCACGATCTGCTGTAGTAATTCTGTCATTATTAGTACTTGTATCTTTAATCCCGATACCTTCGTCATATATTTTAGTCATCATTGAAAACTCAAAATCAGATATAATTCCATCACTGAGACTCGCTGGTAACAACGAAGACAATTTCGAGTATGCTGCAGTCGTTGTGTGTAATGTTATTATGTAATCGGATAATTTTTCATTCATGCAGGTGCATATTTTTTGTGATGTTATTAAGCACACCTGCAATAGTTGTTGCTGCTGAAATACAAATAGTTACGGCTACTGGTACCATCATTGTCACCGCTGATAATATAACACCCGTTCCAGCAACAACAGCGGATACTGAATAAACAATCACATCAATGATAACTAATCGTCGTCGATATTTCTTTACTTTTACTATATACTGTTCGACTCTATCTTTTAATGCTGCCTGTCATTTACGCGCTTGATTGTACCTGTATTGAGATGCATCGCTGATTGAGGTACTCATTATATTTTTATCCAGTAACCAATTGAGGTGTTTCAGCTACAAATTACAAACACCACCAGTAAGATGTTGCGGTAAATTTCTTAACAGCTGCTTCCAGAATAAAAATCTCTTCGGTTCCGCTATTTAATATAACAGATACAACCCCGGAAAACTTATCAGTTGAATGACGCCATGGATACGTTAAAAATATTTCAAATTTTGCAGCACTGAACACAGACAACCTGTACACGCCAGTGACTGTTGCGGTATATTTAATAGTTTTATTTTGCTGCGACCATGTTGCAAATCCCGATGATACAGTATATACGATGTTTGTGACATGCCTGGGAGTTATTCCGGCTGCGATTTTAATCAAATTGGTTTTATTAACGATCTCAGGAATCCCCGCTACGATGTTTTGTTGTGTTTGTTTGATCGTGTCGATGTTCGTCTTGATATCAGCGAGATTTATGTCAACGGAGTGCGGCGTGCCGAAGAATTTATCTATGGATTCATCGGTTTTTTGAAAATTTCTTCGAAATCTTCCAAAAGCGCCCACGTGAACGTCATACTTGGCCCGCAACGTGGATAATTTACCATCTACGGTGTTGTAGTTGACGTCGACGTATTTTTTTGTTGCTGCGTCTTCGTCGGATGTGGGATCTCTTAAAACTACTATCTTATTTCCGTTCATGCTAAGTTCACCTGTCATTGTGTCGCCGGTGTTTCTTACACGATTAGAAACACTTTTTGCAATTTCATCTCTGATGGTTGTAAACGATATACTTGAATCCCTGATTCTGCCGCTGTCAGTAAACACAGGTATATTATCCGTGACCGCACCAAGTACTCGTCGAACTATATCATTCCATCTGATGTTGCTCGTTTTTAGTTTTCCTTATCGATCCTGAAAAATAACAACCTCATCTGGATCAACTCCAGCCAGGTTCATAATATTAGCAAGTTCATCTTTAGTCGCGTACTTTGACAGATCAACGTCGCCGGGTTTTTTCTCAACGCGTGAAGATCTTCTTCCGTAAATATCAACCATTATATAAGATCTAAGATCTGTTTAAAACGCTTTACGCGCAACGAATCGGTTGCTTGTATAATCATGTAGAACTTTATGTGGTGGTTTGGATGATTTTGATATAGCGTTAAGTACATTAATTACTTCACGGCCGCATATTGGCGGATCTGTCATTGTTTGTGTGGGTAGCGTTGAATACCAAACTTGCGCGTGATAAATTCAACAGGTGGAGCTAACCCGTATGAATCAAAATAAACGATTCCGCGTGGATCAACCGCGCATGATACCCAATGAGTACCGGGTCCTGAATTTGAGTAGAGATTAATAATGTCTGTTTCGAGTTTGTTCGGTTGTTTCGGTAATTGATCTCGCATAAAAATACCTCTAAAGGTTTTTATTTTTAATCGTTTAGCAGCATCAAGTAAATCAAGATTTGCAGCTGGAACATCTAACGTGGAAGCCTCAGACCTCTTCCCCAACGAGATCCCGTTAATCTTAGGTCGCGTCCCGTTTTTTGTACCCATTTCCTGTTGCTTTCTTTAGAGCCATTGCAGCAGCTGTTCCAACAGCACCTAACGCGGCTGCTTTTGCTACAGCTGGAGCGGCAGCAGTTATTAACGCTGGAATAGCCGCAAGAAGTGGAAATATACCACCTATTTTAACAATGTCCTTGATGACGCTCGGAGAAAGATGTAATTGAACTCCGGTTTTTGATTCTAGGGCTTTATTGAAATGTTTAATCTGATTATTTGTCAACGATAATTTGTTTGGACCACCACCAATCTGATCTCGTTTTAGTGATATTTTAGTTCCGCATTTGCTGGCGGTTTTTGATTGAAGCTTTTTGACCTGACCGGGAGTCAGAGTAACATTAAGATGACTATACGACATTTTTATATAAATAATATTTTTCTAAATAACATGATTAAAGGTTTTCCACTGGTGCATCAACGACTCTCATTCGACCACTACCACCTTCAAGTAACATCGCTTTATCACTGAGTATGACCGCGATTGCTCTATAATCAACACCACCTGTATTTAATGTTGCTTTAAGATATATATCAACGACAGATTGTTTTGATAGATCAAGATGCTCCAGTGAAAAATAATAAATCGGATATAAAGTTCTAAAATCATGTTGTGATATTTGCAGTCCAGTATCAACATTTTGATCACGTCCCATATATGACATCAATCGATATATACACGTCCTATATGATTCTGCTCATAATTTAGTTGTATATTCTCTACTAGTTCTTGTTGTCCGTTTATCCGTAAAGAAATATATGTGATACCTAGTTTATCAAATATCATATGAGTACGTTCTTGATTACCTAAACGATTAGTTTCCTGAAACGCAATAAAAATATGCCGCGGCGCAGAAACACCCTGTTGTGATGCTATATGCCATGTAAACTGACCGTTAACGTTAGCTTGCATACTATCTGTGCTTGTTGTTAACCATGACAACAAGGATTTACCACCAGTGTCCATGAAAGAAATTAATTTTTGTTCTACTGCGATCGTTGGAGTCATTACCGGCATCCACAGTGAAAGTTTCGATAATACTACTTTACCAGCATCACCAATAGGTCTCCACAGAGCATCGTTATCATCACCCTTTCTCACAAGAACAACCGTGTGTCTAGCTCCAAAAATAACCTTTCTAAAATTTCTGCAAAATCCAAAAATATGCGATAGTGGAGTTGCAAATGAAAAACTTCTATTGGCTCCTAGCAACATATTTTTACGCACTGCAAATCACAAGTTGAAATTTTGGATAACATTTTTAACCACTGGCCTCACATCAGCATCAGCGTTATCGGCATTATTTCTTGGTCGTCCTATATCATACTGATCGCTTTCAGGGTGACCAGAAAGATCTTTCACAAACATCATTGTGGGACCTGCTCATCTTGTATAATCATCAGAATATCTTGCTAATCCTATTCTTGTTGTAGCAACGTCGACATCTTTCTGAATCGTTTCGATATTTTTTCCATCGATCATATAAGTGGCGCTATCAAACAGTGCCATGATCCCGTTGTTGACAAAACCAACTTTTATTGCATCTGAGTAATTGGCATTAGTTGTTCTTATAATTGTACCTTCTACCTCAAGAAAAGCCTCAGCGGGTAAAAAGTATTTACTTGTGTCATGAACTTGCAGTTCAATTCTTCCACGTTGATCTGGTACTCGTGCTTCATAAGAATAAAACTGATAATCACGTACCGATTCAAATTTAAGGACATGTGCCTCCATATCAAATGCTTCATCGGATTCACGCTTAAACATTTTATTATAATTATTTTCGTCTAACACGAAAACCGGGTTTGGAAACTCCACTCCCTGATATCAAACTTGAAATATTATTCCCTGGTTCACCGAGTCCTTGATCTGCTAACGCCGCTAGTTTTTGATTTGCAGCCTGATTTATTATTCTACTGACATCTGCTGGCATCACTTCAGTACGTGCCACTTTCACTGATGGTTGTTGTTTTCGTCGCATTAATCGTGCTCGTCTATCTTTGATCGCCGAGAACGCCTTACCATCAACATTGACAATTGCTCCAGGATCTTTATCACGAACAATATCAATAGCTTTCATCGATAATTGTTTTGCAATAGGTGCTGCTTTTGGAGCCATCCTTGTAAATAATCCCTGTACAACATCACCAAGTCCATCTCGTAAGTAGCTCTGTAGATTGGTAATCGTGAGTTTACCGCTCTGACCTGCACGGGTTTACGATGATTATTATGTATGATCATCTTATTTTATTTGCTATTTATTTAACACTATAATCATCAACAAGTTCAACGATAAGTTCTCGGTAAACTCAGATATCCATGATACCACCTTGAAATAATCGCCGACAAATATCAGCTGCTTCATTAATTATTTCTGGTTAATTATTTCCAGCTCGTTTTCCTCCTATGAGAACTTCTAACCGTGACAAATCATTAATGATATTATCAGGACAAACAAAATCATCTCCCAGACCACTGCCAGTAGCTCCTTCTCTTGATTTCTCAGGTGATGTCGTTCCAAATATCTCTCTAATTTTCGACATCAGCGGTGAATAAGATTGTTTTTGTTATGTTCGTTGCAGAGGTGGAGGAAGTTGATACTGGGAGGATTTTTCTCGTTCTAGTTGTCTTTTCTCTCTATAAAGTGTTTACTTCTTCATAAAGAGTGATGTATCCCAAATCATCACCTTTAACCTGTTTTTTGTTTGTATATACGCGATATATCCATTTGATAAGATCTTCATTTTTTACTTTCTCATGACGGGGGTTTAAAATACCAGATTTGTCAGATATATAATCTAATATTTTTTCCGGTAATTTTTCTCTTTCAGTATTTCTAATTTCTTCAACAACCCCTTCTCTGAATCTTGCAATCAATTTGATATCTTCTTTTACTGGTTTAGGTTTAGATTCAGGTTCTTTTTCCACGCCGGTGATTTCAGTACGAAGTTTTCCAATACCTTCAAGTATTTCCTCACCAACAGGTGGAGGTTGGGCCGCAACTATATCAGTTGTAAGATCTCGTAAAATCTTCTTTGTCTGTTTCGTTCTTCTTGCTATTTTTTTCAGCTTGTCCTGCTGTTTGTTTTGATACCGGAAGAAGATCTTCTTTGATGACAGTTGTAACTTTTTCAGTAGCTGCAGTGACGGGTTTAAACAGTTTTTTAGTGTCCTCTTCGTATTCAACATGTGCTTCTTGATGCGCTTGTAGATTTTTTCTAAATGAGTCTCGCACGTGAAGAAATTTTTTAATTGCTTCTCGTGCTATTCTTGCAGTATGAGATTCTGGATGTACCATTATTTTTTAATATAACAATTTTTTAATTAATAAATTTAATTAAACATATATCATTAATATATGCACAATTGTACGTGGTTGATTCAAGGAACAACAAATAAATGCAACAAAAGGTGCCATGGAGAATATTGCAGGAGACATAATTACATTTTATCAAAAAATTCTCATGCTGGTTCACGACATTGTGTTGGATGTAACAACGGCGTTAGAGGATTATATCAGATTTGTAAAAATTTCGGTGGAGATCGATATAGAAGTTTAATGATATATTTCAGAAAAAGAAAGAACATAAATCCAAGACTAGAAAAACCACCATCAGAACTTGAATATTGCTTGAAGAACAAAACAAATGATGATAAACGTATTGAATATTACTCTGATGAAGATTCAGAATGATTGTACTCTGATGTTATTCAGAATAACATAGCAGCAGAGAGGGTGTGGACCGCATCCATTGTTTGTCTGGGTCAATCAATGACGCGGTATGGTTAATAACCTCTATGAAGGGTCACTATTTTTTTTTGTCTAAAAAACGTACGTGACGCGTTAAGTGGTCTGATCGCTCTCTCTGCTGCTCATAACCTTTTTTGAATATCAGTACCAGTTTAAGCTTTGATGGTAGATCAATTTGAATGTTTGCTTCTAACACTCGGCTGTTATATATGTCAAAAGAAATTGCTTTCTGAGTGATGTTATTACAAAAGTTATAAAAGAGGACTCCCTAAAATGACAGAAAGCAATATGTACGTATGTATCTATGTATGTATGTATCTATGTACGTAAATATATATTTACGTATATATCTATGTATGCATATATGTATGTATGTATGTATGTATGTATGTATGTATGTATGTATGTATGTATGTATGTATGTATGTATGTCTGTATGCATGTATGTATGTATGTATGTATGTATGTATGTATGTATAGGGTTCCAAGGGTTGTCATCTCCGGGGGCGGATGTGGGAGATAAGCACCCAATTCCCTTGGAAATCTCGCAATGGCTTGCGTCTGATAGAGCCTCTGTCAACCAAATCCAGCTCCAGGCCTTCACGAGAGGCGGAACCTGTTTAAGCTGACTGGAGAGGGGATGACTGGCGAGATTCTGGCGCCTCAAAATCAGATGATTCGGGCAGATGGGGATCGCTAACCTTGGGTGGTCGCCCATCTAGGAGAAGGTAAACTCTGATTTCAAACCTTCGCTGCCTTGCGACTATACCCTCTCATGGGAAAGGTTAAGGGAGTAAACCCCAACAGAAAATCCGGAGACGGAGTCCCTAAGGCGACTTGAGATTGATTTCAGTGTCATTTCGGCAACTCTTCCGAGGCAGCTTGTGTCATGACGTATCAGCTTGTACTTTCCCTTTGATGCATCAGTTGCGTGGAGAGGGAGGAATCAGATGCATGGGCAACAGTTGATTCTCCATATCACCCTGCCCAGGCTCGCGCCCTGGAGAGGACACTCCAGCTTCGCTCCACAGCGTCGACACAACACGGGAAGCAGGAGGTTACCGGTTATAAGTCACCGCTCGATTGGCGTAGAGCCATACGCCAGGAGTTGCATCTGACGGTGGAAGAGACCAACAGGTTTCACTGGACAGCTACCGCCCGCCTCAAACTGGGCAGCCCCCAGCCAATAAGGTGCCGTCCCGCCACAGTTCGCCTGCCTTGCTGGGTGCGTAAGGCTTAAGGTACGTGAGTACCTGACAAACGGACTGCAACTACTGCACCAAGAAATAACAAAGAAAACCCAACAAGGAAACCTTCAATCCTCAAGCTAGGTATCTGGAATGTCCGGACCATGCTGACTGGGTTTTCAGATGATCTCCAGACAATCAGTGATGTTCGTAAAACTTCAGTCATCAACGACGAACTTGCAAAACTCCAGGTCGACATCGCCTCACTACAGGAGACACGACTACCAGATTACGTGTCCATCAGAGAAAAGAATTACACATTCTTCTGGCAAGGAAAGAGCGCCGACGAAGCCCAAGAGTTTGGTGTTGGATTCGCTATCAGGAACACTCTACTGGGGATGATAGAACCCTGCCAACAAGGAAATGGAAGACTGCTATCCCTGCGCCTCCACACCACAAACGGGCCTGTCAACATGATCGGCCTTTACGCTCCCACACTAAGATCCTCCACAGATACCAAGGATGAGTTTTACGATGTTTTAAACTCGCTCATCGACAAAATTCCCAAGGAAGAGAACTTGATTTTGATGGGCGACTTCAATGCTAGGGTGGGTGCCGACAATGACTCTTGGCCCTCCTGTCTTGGCAAGTTTGGTGATGGGAAGACAAAAGAGAATGAGCAGCGACCTCTAGAGATGTGCTCGTACCACGACCTCAGCATCACCAATTTATTCTTTCAAACAAAGCCACAGCACAAAGTGTCTTGGAGGCATCCCTGGTCTAAACACTGGCACCAGCTGGACTTGATCATTACAAGGCGGTCAGCCATAAAGGGTGTGCTTCTTACCCGTACCTTCCACAATGCTGACTGCGCCACCGACCACTCGCTGGTGTGCTGCAAAATGAAGCTTCAGCCGAATAAGATCCACTGCTCAAGGCAAGAGGGTAAACCACGCATTGATGTGAGCAAAACATCATATCCAGACAAGGCTGAGAAATTCACCTATGCTCTTTCCAAGACGTTTGATTCAGAACCTCCCAACGGCAGTGCCAAAGAAAGATGGGATCACTTCATAGAGACTGTGTACAGCACAGCCACACGGATCTTTGGTAAGAAGCAATCAAAGAACAATAACTGGTTTGAGGCTAACTCCGCCACACTCATGCCAGCCATAGAAGAGCGTCGCAGTGCTCACCTGCATTACAAGCGATCCCCCTGCCAGAAGACACTACAGGCACACAGGACTACCAGAAGCAAAGTGCAGAGATTAGCACGGCAGTGTGCCAATGAATACTGGCTTCAGTTCTGTCAAAACATCCAGTCAGCAGCAGACATTGGAAACATCAGAGGCATGTACGTTGGCATAAAGAAAGCAATGGGTCCCACGAAGAAAGTGACAGCACCACTGAAGTCTGCCATAGGCGATACCATTCACAACAAGGGCAAACAGATGGAACGTTGGGTGGAATACTACTCTGAACTGTACTCCAAAGAGAACCATGTGACCAATTATGCTCTCAGCGCCACTGAAAGCCTCCTTCTCATGGCCGAACTGGACGAGAAACCTACTGGAGCCGAATTAAAGAAGGCCTTAGAGAAACTGTCCTTAGGTAAAGCCCCAGGGAAGGATGGCATCGCAGCATAACTCATCAAGTGCGGATGTAGCGTGCTGCTCACACACCTGCACGACCTCCTCTGCCAGTGCTGAGACGAGGGTGCAGTGCCTCAGAACATGAGAGACGCTAACATCATAACCCTGTACAAGAACAAGGGTGACAGAAGCGACTGCAACAGCTACAGGGACATATCACTTCTCAGCATCGTGGGTAAAGTTTTCGCACGCGTCATCCTGAACAGACTGCAGACGCTTGCTGACAGAGTGTACACAGAGTCGCAGTGCGGGTTCCGCGCAGAGAGGTCCACAATCGACATGATCTTATCCGTCAGTCAACTGCAGGAAAAATGCAGAGATCAACACAGACCCCTCTTCCTGGCCTTTATAGACCTCACCAAGGCATTCAATCTGGTCTTCAGAGCAGAACTCTTCACAATCCTGGCGAAAATTCGTTGCCCTCCAAAGTTGCTAAGCATGATCCAGTCCTTACACGATGACATGAAAGGCACAGTACAGTACGATGGCTCAACATCCGACCCCTTTGACATCCGCAGTGGAGTTAAACAGGGCTGCGTCCATGCCCCCACGCTCTTCGGCATCTTCTTCGCAGTCCTGCTCATGCACGTACACAGAATGGATTTACCTGCACACGCGATCAGACGACAGATTGTTCAACCTGGCACGACTGAAGGCAAAGAGCAAAGTGAGTGAAGTCACCATCAGGGACACGCTTTTCGCAGACGATGCTGCTCTAGCCACCCACACAGAAGCTGAGCTTTATCGCCTGATGGACCGCTTTGCTAAAGTATGCGATGAGTTTAGGTCAACCATAAGCCTAAAGAAAACAACCGTGATGGCTCAGGACGCGGACCCCCCAATCATCATCATCAACAACTACGAACTTGAGGTGGTTAGTCAGTTCACGTACCGCGTCTCTACCATCACCAACAACCTCTCGCTCGATGCTGCGCTCAACAAGCGGATCGGAAAGGCATCAACAACTCTCTCCAGGTTGTCTCAGAGAGTGTGGAACAACAGCATGCTAACCCTGAACACTAAGATAACCGTGTACCGTGCCTGCGCGCTAAGCACTCTCATGTACGCCAGTGAAACCTGGACTCTGTACGCCTCACAAGAGTAAAGACTGGGTGCCTTTCACATGCGATGCCTCCAACGCATACTCGGGATCACCTGGAGCGATCGAGTAACAAACAACGAGGTGCTCGAGCGTGCCGAGATTCTCAGCATGGTCACACTCCTCCGCCAACGTCGCATCAGATGCCTGGGCCATGTACGTCGGATGAATGACGGACGGATCCCCATTGACATTCTTTATTCGGAACTCGCCTCTGGCAAAAGGTCGATCGGACGGCCACATCTTCGCTTCAAGGCTGTCTGCAAGCACGACATGAAAGTCCTTCACATCGACGTCAACACCTGGGAAGAGCTCGCTCTAGACAGATCAAGCTGGCGGTATGCTCTGATCACTGGTCTGAAAGCCGGAGAGGACAAGTTACGCTTGCTAGCTGATGAAAGACGATCGCAGAGGAAGAAGAAGCAGTCCAACCAACACCAGACGCAACCTTCAAGTCCAGCAAGTGCAGCAAGGACTGCCACTCCCGCGTTGGACTACATAGCCACAGGAGACGCTGCACAACCACCAACCGGGACATCTCTCACGGACGCAGTTCCATCGTCTCGCGAGACTAACGGATGCCAACAACATGTATGTATATATGTATGTATGTACGTACGCACGCACGCACATACGTACGTGTGTATGTATGTATGTATGTATGTATGTATAAAAAATCAAGGTTATATCGAAGGTCACTGAATGGCTAATCTCCCATTATTGACTCAATCAAAACGTGTAAATGCTCCCTTAACTGATACTCTCAAATATTCATTATTAACAACAATTATAAATGTTTTATTGGAATTATAATTTTTAAGTCAACATTTTGTTGACTATCAAAAGGGGAAAAACAGTAAATGCAGTGCTGTTTTATCACTGTTACTATCTAATCTTTTATAATACAAAAATACCTTGAATTTATACGCATTACTGTATAACACAAGTGACTAGCTGTGTCCGTTGGTTGGGGCGGTGGTGGTTCACATATCTAACATGTACAATTTGTCGTAGCAACAAGAATATTATAGCTCTATATACCACCTGCTGATCATGTTTAATCTTCATCAATGATTGTGTCCACACCTTTGCAGGCATGGAGAGTTTAATCTAGTACTTCGGTCGTGCATCTTTATTTGATTCTCATTTTGAACATCGCTTACACCGAATTAAAGATAATAGTTCATAATGCTCCATAATAAAATTAGACTGGGGTTTGTCTCACCCAACACACGTATTGCTTACAACACGTGACCGTGTCCTTGACCTCTTAGAAATAAGAACCTTTTCAATAGCTCTCTCTCTCGATCGATCGATCGATCGATTTTGCTGCTTGTGTTTCAGCCTGTTGCAAAGAGAAACGCTGTGCTCTTTCTTCTTACATGCAATCGTTACAAAAAGATATCGACAATATATTTCATTTTTAAAACTTAGACCACCTTATCCAGTTTTAAATCTAGTAGCACGTGATCAGAAAGGAAAGCTTAATATGTTATAATAAAAAATGCACTATAATGCTAATGACAAGTCTTAGCGTATCTATGACGTATCGTATCTGCTCCTCTTTTGATTCCACTTTTAGTCATTATACACATCGTATTGGGTTAGGAATTCTAATTCTACGTTATTAGTTTTTTATATTAGCATCTTGAGCTACGTCTAGATTATAATGATTTATATACACCAATGTTAATTTATTAAAATCTGAAACAACATTACGTTTGCTTAGTTACAAAGACTGCCAAGAAAAGTTTCAAATATTACTTTACATCGTTTCGTAAATCAAAATAATAGTTTCGTAAAATTTCTGCGTAATATCTGATAATGTGAGCGTTGAATAAACTTCTCGCTTCATTAAATTCGTAAAGTAAATGCATATATTCATATGGATACAGTTATGTTGCTGAAAAACAATATAGGTTCAAGGTGTATATTTATGTCACTTGACAGAGGCCTTCAGGTAAAAAAAATTGTTTTCGTTGTTTCTGTGAATTTTTTATTTTAATTCTATACCATTCCATTAAGTCGCCGTAGTAATGAGCCCATAAACAGGCAACTAAATATAAACTTCATCTTTCTTTGTATAGAGTCCTCCTGAAATGAAAAAGAAGTTGGACAATGGATTGTTGTCAGGGCCTTATTTATTCATCTTAAAGCCTATAAATAAGTTAATGTATATCAATAAATGCTTTGTTCTCATAGTTACAAGATAAAATGTGAATATGATAGATAGGTCAAAACATATGTTTATATAGTTTGATAGTGAATAAAACATGGCGAAGGGAAGTGGTGCTAGAATCATATAATATACTTTTGGTGTGTGTGGGTGTCCATGCACCGGTGGCTCTGTTAGAAAACTTATTTTGAGAGTCAGTTTGGCAGATGGCCGCTTTGCTATAAGAACTTTTTAAAATACAAGCGGTTCAACTATTTTAAGGTTTTATCTTATAACATTTTGACGATGATATTTCCAGGAGTAACGATTATAAGAATAACTTAGCTACCACTCAGTCCGGAGATAAACTAATAAAAATGTGAGGACCATTAAGCAAAAGGTTTTCAAAACTTTTTGAGGCTTTTAGTCAGAGTTTTTAATAATATGCTAATGGTTAGTGGGTTAGAGATCTCATCAAAACTGGACGATCATTCAGTCATTAATTGCATTATCTAGAATGTGGTTATTGGGCATGATTTTTAGCAACAATGTGCGGACCACTGGTTGAAGGTAAAGGTTAGAAGTGAAGGGTAAATGTAAGAAGTAAAGGTCACAGGTCAAGAGACCCATGAGTTATGTTTTCTATACTACTTCCCGTCAGTTAGCAAAGCACTTATTTACACTGGTATGTCGATATCGAAAGTAGCATTTACTGTGAGAATACATGTACATAACCTAAGCTAAATTATATGCATACATATGGAAGACAGACGTAGTTAATGGGGACCAGAGTACAAAATATGCTTGCTTTTGTACTTGAAAAGAGAATGATGGAGCTACTGGGTGTTAAATTACTGAAGCATTTAACTGATTCCTTTCGTACTATTAATCTTTACAACGCAAGACGTAGTCCATTTATTGTATTTACCTCTTCTTTGAGTAAATAAATTAAAACCATATTAGACGTCAGTTAACCAGTATTTGAAATCATTTTTGTCGTCTGAAATCCAGTATACGTTTCCTGAACAAGTTGTTAGAATTAAAACTTGTATTTTGAAAGACTGCAGGCATAGCATATATATGAGCAATCTAAATTTTCTTCTGATTCTAAACCCACACCTATATGCACACACTCAACAGTTATTATGCCGTTCTGGATCCGTAACTACCGTTATTATATTATATGTATGTGTGCGTTAGTGCCTGCGTTTGTGCATGTTTCTGCATGTGTGTATGTATCAAACATGTTTCGTGTTAAATCTAGTGACTGACATTTTATTATTTCAAAATCCTTAGAACGCTTTTTTTTTTTACCGACTGTCAATATAAAAAGAAAAAGTGAATAAACATGAATTATTGTTATATAATATATGTTTAGTTTACATCTGGTTCCATTTTTTAATTTCACATTAATATTTTTTGTGTTTGGTTTTTCGCATTTTTAAATTGTTTTAATTGGCTTACTCTATGAGCAATGGGCAATTGTGGGCACGTGGTTAAATGAACTGAACTGATAGAAAGACAAAATTACAGACGAATAAAAGGATGGAAGGATGTTCGAATATTTGAATGAGCATATAAATGGAAATAAAAGCGCATAGACGAATCAACGGAGATTTTGACAAGTAATGAGTTGTCAAATGAATAATCGATGGAGGAGAATTTTCAATAATGGTGGTGTATTAGTTTAGACAAGTCAGCAGACCATTAAAACGACAACAAACACTTCAAAAGACAGAATAGTTATGACTGATTCTGCACCAATTCGATCGGTTCGGAATAATTGAAACCTGATATAGACAACAAATAATTTTTTGAAGAAGTCGGTTTTTGAACACTACCAAACACAACATTTCCTACCGAAGGCATCGCGTGTATTTCAACTTTCTTCATTGTCTTCAACGAACTTCTTCATTTATTCTCACCGGTTAGGATGCCGTTCTTGATCCGAACACAAAGTATATATACATGTGTATCTGTGTGTAGTTCTCGTGTGCGTCAAACCCTTACTGTGCAAAGGTAGGTCACTCACATTTACAGCAGTTCGAAACAGAAGGAAAAAAATGAAAAACGTGTATTGGTATTTATGTAATCTATGTTTGCTTAGTTTTTGTTTCATTTTTTAAAATCACATTAATAGTATTTGTTTTTGTTTCATCCCATTTTTCAATGGTGTTTGCGACCTTTCTTATAATTAATAGACAATTGGGGTACGGATTACCAACGGAATCGATCGACAAAGTTGCAGACCAATAAAATGATGGAAGGACATTCAGACAGATGAATAAGGGTGGCCAGATTGGGAGGAAAACGGACAGAAGAAAGTACAGACGAGTCAACCGAGATTTGGACAAGTAATGGTGTTGTCTAATGAATAATTCAATAGAAGAAAATTTCCAGTAATTAAATAATATTCGTTTACACCAGGGGTCTCAAACACGCGGCTCACCAAGCCATATCTTGTGTCCCGCAAAATGATTGGCAGCACAAGGTGTCATGAGAGATAGCAAAGATGGTGCGGCCTTTGGGCCATCGAAAATGGCCTCATGCGGCCTTCGGGGTGGTTTAAGTTGGAGACCCCTGGTTCACAAAATACGAGATCGTTAAAACGACAACAAACACTCCAATAGATTGAATCAGGTGTGCCGATTCTGTGAAATTTCGGTATAAAGGAAACTTGATATGCCCAAAAAATTAAGTTTGAACATACTATATCAGACACACATTTCCAAATCTCTGTTGATGCAATATTTCCACATTTTCAGCGTTTAAGTCGCTTCTTTTATTTATGTAGCCATTCCTTGTCTCCCTTGCTCTCCCCTTCCTTGTGTGCCTCCTCATCTCTCTTTCCTAGGGTCATTTCATTTTAAAAATGGACTAGTTTTGCAGTTTTTATGAATTTGTTGTGGTTGTCTTCCTGTTTTGTTATACATTGGCTCTGGAGTCTGGATGGACCGGAATTGAGAAATGATCCAGTGTTTGAATTAAGTGAAGATGAATCTCAGGAGTGGCTAAAGCGTGCGAGGGAGTTGATTGCTTTCGCGAATAACGATTTGAGTTATGTACCTGAGATGACCTATAAGAGCTCCTCATGATTACTAACAAGCTAATGTCAAGGAACAAATCTACACCACTTCCAACTACCTTCTCTCCAGTCGACCTTCCGGACATGTTTGCAAATTTCTTCCGTGACAAAGTACAAACCATTAGAGATAAGCTTGACACCATAATTTTAATTGACTCGTCGTCACCATACAGTTGGGATACAGAATTTGAACGGCAACCATTAGAAGCATTTTAACCTGTCTCTATGGATTTCGTACACACAATCCTGATGAAGAGTGCACCAAAGTCATGTGAACTTGATCCAATTCCAACATCACTGCTGCTTGAGTGCTTAGATCCAGTATTGCCTTCACTAACTGATGTTATTAATACCTCTCTCTCATCCGGGGAATTCACATCATTTTTCAAAACTGCCATTGTAAAGCCTCTGCTGAAGAAACCAACACTAGACCATAACGATTTAAAGAACTACTGCCCAGTTTCTAATCTCCCATTCATATAAAAAATCTAGAAAAGGTTGTTCTATCCCAGCTTGTATTGCATCTAAATTCAAACAGTCTTTTTAGCAATGTACAATCTGCATATCGCCCTTGCCACAGTACTAAAACTACTCTTCTAAAAGTAGTTAATGACATTCTCTCTGCGTTGGATAGCGGAAATATTACAGTCCTCACCTTCCTTGATTTTTCTGCAGCATTCGACACAATAGACCATGATATATTATTTCACCGTCTCCGTCATGTATTTTGCATTCATGATACAGCCTTACTGTGGTTCAAGTCCTACTTTGTCAACAGGACACAAATTGTATCTGCAAATGGAATACACCCCAGCCCAGTTCATCTATGTTGTGGTGTTCCACAAGGGTCTGTTGTTGGACCTGTTCTCTTCATTCTGTACACTTAGTCTCTCTCAAGTGTCATAGATCATCATCCAGTGTCTCGCCAATTGTATGCTGATGACACTCAAATATACAAATCTAGCCACCCAACTGAAGTTGATGCTACCATCCAAGGTGTAGAGAGGTGCATTTCTGATGTGAAATCATGGATGACATGTAACAAGCTGCAGATGAATGATAATAAAACTGAGGCCATTCTGATCACAACACAGAGACTTTCTCATTCACATCCTTTACCTCAAACAATAAATATCAGCAACACCAACATTAAATTTACACAATCAGTACGAAACCTAGGTGTTGCTCTGGACAGTACTCTCACATTGCACCAACATGTCATGAACATATGCGAGGCTGCATATCTTGAGCTGAGACGCATCAGCTCAATTCGCAAATATATTTCAGTTGATGCCACTAAAATACTTGTGTATTCATTAGTACTTTCAAGACTGGACTATTGTAATTCAATTCTGTCTGGTTCATCTCAATATCTGCTCCAGAAACTTCAATAAGTTCAAAACACAGCTGCTCGGATCATACTTAGAGTACCACGATCAGAGCACACCTCCCCGCTGCTCTGTATCCTACACTGGCTATCCATTCGATCCAGAATCAAACACAAAAGTTGTTCTCTGTGCTACGTTTCACTGTCGGACTCTAGTCCAACATACCTATCCGACCTCACCCATGTGTACACACCAGCAAGATACTTACGCTCTTCTTCTGACAATCGTATACTCATTATTCCAAGTATGAAAACAAAGTCATATGGACAGCGTTCTTTTGCATACCAGGGCCCAACAACGTGGAATGAATTTCCCACTGAAGTGAGACACAAAGACACAGTGATCACATTCAAGAGGGCTCTCAAAACTCACTTATTTCGACTGCAAGAACAAACTTAAAGACCTAATAATGTTTCCTACCTTAAATATTCTCAGCATGTTTTTTTTAATGTTTTCTAATTTCATGGTGTTTGTTTTTGTAATCATATCATTATATGTTTTTTATCTTATAGGTGTTGTCTAATGTTGTAAAGCGCTTAGAGCTTCTACAGATTAGGCGCTATACAAAGTCCTCATTATTATTATTATTATTATTATTATTATTATTATTATTATTATTGTGAAGAGATTGAAGGAGAGAAGGATCGCTGGGTGAAGCAGCAGCGTCCAGTGCAACGATAGAATTATCAGTAGAACATCGAAAAATAAGTTGAAGCATTTTCATTTGTCAGAGTCCGAGTGAGATGATTTTTGGTACTGGTTGAATAAGATGACTCGTGTTCAGTTGGTAGGTCGTGCGATATTTTTAAAATCGTACTATGTGTTCAAGCGTATCTTTGAGAAGACAGGTCTTCACGAGCATGCGACAAAATTAAGACAGTCTCTAAAAAGAAATTCATCGAGGAGTATGAGAAAATTATTTCGGAGGCACGATCGAAGTCAAAGTGGCTGTTGGAATCTACGAGTTGAGTTTTTTCAGGATCGCCAAACCACTGGACGCACGATTTCTTCCCATTTGTAGAGACGAAATTTCAGCTTTGAAGAGGATTTATTCATTTTTTTAATTCCTTCTCGTAAAACTATCCTTGGATGGATTGTTCTGAATAATCTTTGAGTGTGTATGTAATTGGAATATTTTTTGAACGGTGACATGATCTCCTACTTTGAATTTGGATCTAAAAAATAGGGTCTCTGCGACATTTTGGGGGGTTTTGGAAGATGCTTCCTCTGGAGTCATTCGAATGCCAGGTATGATTGTATTGGCTGACGATATTTAGCAAGAAATCTAAGTATCAGTTGGTATTACTTTTGGTGAATCTCTTCCACATGCGATTTTTGAGAGTTCTGTTAAAACGTTCGACGATGGAGGCCTTGACGGGATTATGTGTGCTGTACAAGGTAATATTTGTTTAAGCCAATCAGAGACGGTTTTGTTATAAAATTCACTACCGTGATCTGACCAAAGTTTATAAGGCTTTCTGAGAGGAATGACCCAGGCGTATTTACTGCCTTGAGATATTTGAAGTGATCGTTGAACGCGTTTAATCTCTTACATCGACATGTGATGCCCATATCTCATCTACGTCCCCGGCGATGACTCTGCGTCGTGGAAAATCCTTGCGTGCGGGTTTATGTATTTCTTCTGCGAGTCCCATTCCCAACTTATGTTTAGTGCTAATGATGCCAAATACAAGAGCTCGGTATATAGGTTCCCTGATTATTTTAGGCTTGAGTTCCTTTAAGTCCCTCAGAATGAATCGATCACATCCCGCTTTATCGTTATCGTCGGGATGATCTCGGTAACAGATATCGTGATGGCATCGACACCGTTGAAGCGTTCCTGATCTGGCAATTTCTGATCATTTTCATTCAGATGTTGTTCTAAGGGATTCCATATCCCTGTATATTATGTCGTGGCAACGTCCATCAGCCACGGGGTTTAGGAAGCTTTCCGATGAGGACATGGGCATCCATGGCTACCCCGAGAATTTGTTGATGTCCACATTCTTATCAGTCTCTCACGTACATATTTCTTTCCACGCGAAGGTCCTCGAAGCTCGTATGGAGATCGCAGTCTGCAATGGTGCATTTTGCATAAAAGTCATGACACTGAGCTTTACCGGTGATAATATATGCTTATTTAGAACCACGCAAGGCACACCTCGATTTGATCATGATGACTTATGGCGACCTACTCGACGGGGTCGGCACTGTACGATTCGGCTTCACATTTAAGACACTACGAGTTCATGATAGTTATATGAGGAGTGGATTCTATTTTAGATCTAACACCGTCTCGACGGGAGATTGTCCCTCCTGCCTTTTCTGGATGTAATCGATGCAGTATCATCCACGGGTGCCATCGTCGATGTATTTAAGTAAACGAGTTATACACAGCTATTTTAAATAATATTTTGAGATATTACACGACTTCATCGGGAGGAGGTAAACAAAACGAATCGAAATACTCCACGTCATCCCAATGAGGATCTTTGACGATGGCGACCCAGTGAGTGCCATGTTAATCCTAATAATTTTGCAGGTTAGTGATGCTGCTCTCGTCGGAGGGGATGTGTTCAGGAAGCTGAACTTTAGACAAGACGCCTTTGAAATTCTTAACGCTGCATGTAAGATGTTTTCAAGATCGGAGTTGCTTAACACCTTTTTTCTCATGCCTTTACCACGCGCGGTTTTCGGCAGCTGAAGTCCTTTTCCGAGACCTAGCAATCCGGTCATTAACGATTCAGCGATTCCTGCTAACAGAGATCCGATGAATCTTCCTTGTTTGGACAGCTGCGTCAAGGATAAGTTCAGGGTGAGATCTTTCCGCCCATCCTTATGGTAGGCGACAGACGTCGCATGATGGTGCGTCAGCATGACCCTATCAGGTCCCATGAGTGCTGATGCCTTCAGTCTGACTGAGACAGGTCTTTTATGCGTGGCTGCCACAACAATGCTTTACTTCTGCTGTGGTGACAACAAACTACGACTGGTGCTAGATTAAATGCTAACTTTGTTTCGTTTTCTGGTTGAGATCTTTTGGTGTTCTCTTTTACAAACTCTGCTGCCATGCATTTCTTTTCCCATGACTGCTTTTTGAGTAGTTCTGGTGATGCGATTCAGCTAGTCCTAACGGTGCAAAGACGGAAGCAAATAACTTTGGAGCCATGGGCTTGACAAAGGTAATGATCGCATCTGCTATTCCGTGACCATCTCTGCGCTTAGATTACTTTTTTCCTGGTATGATTGTTTATACGAGGATGTTTATTATTCCGATGAGTAGATTGAAAGTCATGAATCGATCTGAGCTCACCAGCCGTAACAGAGGTAATCTCCTCCTGGAGCGACAAGTCATCTGATTTCGATGTCCGTAGGAGAGTCTTTCAGACGTTTGGAGTGTTTGGAGACATCGAAGTGAAGGATATGATACAAGTTTGCACACAATCTTCGAGCAAAATCTGCATGCCTGTATCTAAATTCCAATCACATTAGCGACATCCACCAGAGATTACACAGGAATCCGCGTCAGCAGGAAATTCATTACTCATCTCAGCACCTGTTTCTGTATGTGTGAAGCACCACATGTCACTAGCGCACGATAGCATATAGTCATCACTGTACATGATTTAGTTCAGGATCATGCTGGCTGGAGATAAGTAGCCATTGATTTCTGCCACGGTCTGATTGGTCATTTAATACTGTACCGACTTGAGTAACGACCATCCATTATTTCGGAGCGTTGCTTACATCAGCTCCATAGATTTCACCTGCCACAGTTTGCATTTTCCGCAGACTTCCAGAAAGGCTTTATGGGGAAGCAGATACACGTCTTCGTCACGCGTCTCTTTTTTTCGATGCGTGCTTTATTTGAGGTTGGTGATGTTGGTATCCTGGTACTCGACGTGCTCGTACTCGGTAGTCAGAGACGAAAATAATCGGAAGAAACTCTCGATTACACGATTCTATGTAGTATTAGTGTGATAAAAAAGTACCATGTTCGTTTTAATCCATTTGAGGACATGATGGCTCCCACGGAGAAACTTTGTACACCGACCTTTCTCTTCAGGACTTCTTTCTTTCTTTCGGATCTATCGCTAAAACCCACTGCAGTTTTCAGAAGAGCCTGTTCGGCCTGCATAGACAGATCAGAGAACGGAACAGCCTGCGTCACGGGCATGATTTGGATGGCTATGTTTTGTCCCACGACCGTTCTTGCGCCCGAGGTTTCGCTGGTAGCTCCTGCTTTGGTTGGTTTGTGGAAAATATGTGGGGCTTTCACGGCAATACCTGAAAGTGGTGCTCGCACGGAAGGAAATAGCTACCCACAATTTTACGTCTTTGTACTCGTTGCTTAATTTACCTGCGACCATTTTTATGCTTTTCTACATCTCACATGAAGATAATTGATCATTCTTTCGTTGTTATCGACGACATTTCCCGACTATTCAACCACATGGTATTTTCCGAGATTGCGTACGTGCTCTAGATGATATAGCATATGAAAACCTTTGGAAAAATTTGCATGAGTGAGCCTATAGGAACATTAATCGACGTGGAACAAATCACGCTGCAGAATGAACCCACGGAGGAGAGCGATTCCTGAGTGATCGAGCAGTTGATGAGGAGGCTATTGACGTCAGTGATATTGACGTGCAGATCTCCTGCTTATGCTCCATTTTGCGTGAGAGTAGTACCCAGGCTAAACCCCAGGAGAGATCCGATCGTGTTGGCAGTGTCAAATCGTACGATGTAATTTCCCAATTCTGGTACGAAGCGTAGAGTAACTCGGTTCAATTTTAATATTGGCAGACACTTCTCCATTAGCGGTGATCAAGCGTGAGATTTCCGTCAAAATGTCCGTGATGTTTTATCCCTCTGAGGAACTCGTGATTGTATTTTGTTGATACGGGATCACGTACGAAAGCCGATTGTTGTTTACAGTGACGTTAAAGAAGCTGTTCCATATTCAGCGGAGATCAACGCGATTTCGGCTGCTGGTCTAATTTCAGCGGGGGATAATACCTCACCGTAGAAGAGACCGATCGAACAACAACGTGGTGTCAATGATAGCCATTCTATATCAGATCCTCGTACAAAATGCGATACTGATCCGACGTCACCAAATTTTGATCCAGAAGATGATTGAGGATTTCTACCATCTCGTTATCCATTTCCGCACCCACATCCCTGCTTGTTAAGAAGCAATCATTAACTTGAGTCGCGAGACAATCTCAGCGGGAGTGTGGAAGTAGCGGATACTACCACCTCTTCTAAGTACTTGTCTTTCTATGTCATCAGAAGAACCTATGTTTACTAATTGCTTTTTCACAGAGTTAGATTTGATTTGTTTTCTTTTCTCCTCTTGACATTGTTTTTCTATCTTCTTCAACTCTGAAAACGTCAGTGCCTCTGCTTCTTTTTTTATTGTTATTTCGTCTCCTAAGTATGAGTAATGACAGTGATAGCCTCCGTCTCTCGGTAATAGTTCATCTTTCCTTTTTCATCCATTGCTCAGGAATTACCTCCTCATCAGATTTCTTCACTGGATGAGCACTGGGTTCTTGCACGGGAAATAAAGGTCTAGATCCAAAGTAATTGACTATTTCCTTGACTTCGATTTCCCCCCTCACTGCAGCTTTGTACTGTTTTGACTCTCCAAGCAGCTGTCTCAGGTATCCTTTTTGGCTTTCGTCTTTGATGTTTGGAATCCATGGTCCCTATACTCGGTTGACGTCAGTGACCATTGCACTTGCAGCTACCGCTTTATAGTAGTTGCTCTCGGAAGACGATTCTAACAACACATTATTTTTTTATTTCCGTAAAGCACTCCAACCATTATTTGCTTAAAGTTAAAGGTGGCTAAAACTTACTTCATGTATCAGTTCACCTATACCTTGTCTAGTCTTAGCTTGCTCACGTAGTTTGGCTAATTCCTCTTCCGAAAACTCTTTCTGAAACTTTTCTCTTTCCAGCTGAATCCTTTCTTCCTCTTGTCTTATCGTGTCGAGAACAGCATCAGTGACCATCTGTTTTTCTTTCATCTTTTGCAGATATGCGGCTGTTTCATTTTGTTTTTGTCTCATTTTTTTTAGTTCAACCTTCTGACTTTCGCTCGTCTCATCATGTCGGCGACGTCACCTACGAGAGTAGGTGGTGCTAACTTCTACAGCAATCTCTTCTGTTGTTATTGGGTAGATTTCAGCTTATTCAACAACTGATCTTGCTTGAAATTGTACGCCGTTTTGGCCTCGTCGATCTCTATCAATAGGGATATAAACAATTCTCCAGCCACATCACACTGAAAGGACTACTGACCCACTGTGTTCTGAAGAACACGTTGACGTAAAGCAGCTCGTTCACCGATACAGGTTTTAAGAACGGCCTCGCGTTGACGGTGACTGGTGACTTTTTAAACGACATTCTCCTATAGTAATCAGCACGGTAAAATTCTCAGAGCCTCTGCGACAACTTTCAGTACTCGTTTCTGCATCGCGATGAAAGGTCATACAGTTGTCTGTAGGACGATGTAGCTGAGGCATAGCAGTCACGAAATTGTGGGGCTGTAATGCCACTGCAGTGGTCTTTCACGATAGCGTCAATGTCTCGGTAATCGAGTCCTGAAAACAGCAAAAACATCCCGTATTCCGTCGGATGTATTTAGTCACATCGTAGTACGAATGTGTCGGATAGAGGCTGTTGCAGTGCTTGTGCCTCGATGACGAAACTACCTGCAGAATTTATTCATGTTCTCTGAATGAATTTTAATGTCGTCAAACACGATCATCATGTGCTGGTCTGAATCCATTTCTTCCACAGGTTTAATCTCTTCTGGATCCTCTATTCACATCTTCGGTGACATTGTCTCCAAACTCGTAAAACGTGTAGTATTTTTTCCTGATTAAGCGTGTAAATTATCATGTGATCGTATTTGTGTATGTTATTCAGGAGGCCAATGCTGAGCGATAGACGCACGTAAATGTCTGGAAACACCATTAAGGGTATTCCAAAGACGACTCAGTCGAGTAACGGTACAGCGGCTATTTATGGAAATGTGATACGATAAGCTGTCAATAAAGGTGGAGACGCACTGACTTGCAATGTGTTTTTCGCCACGGGAGCACCATTGATGATTATGGACTACCCCCAGTACCCGACACCAATTTCACTCCAAAACAGTATGTGGATACTCGCCGCATCAAAAACAATGTGGGATTTATCCCACCACTGTCAGGAAACACAAATAATATAAATGGTATCGTTGTTTCGTCATCGTCAGAATACTCGACGAAGCACAAGGCCTACTTCGTCTTTGCTATTCCCGTGGCTTTGGCTAGAGCTGCCAGCGAATGGGCTACCAACGGAGTCACGACCAATTTTTGGTGGCAGGTACAACTTCCTTTTGCTGTGCCGATATGGAAATTTCAGGTGCGTGAACGTGCTGGTGGTAAAGAGAGAATATGTCTTGGGGTATCAATGACATCAAACAGATATAATTTATAACCGCTCCACTAACATTGGATTGATTCCTTTAGAACGTTATGTCACCAACACAATCACGAAGTATTCTACGTTTAAATTGACGGCGCTCACAGCGGAGCTTGATAAACTTGGATTGAGTTATTTTCAATTATTTACTAGGGATGATCTGGTATAGATCATGGCGATAACCGTTAGCATCACAACAGGGCTACTTTAGTTGCTGTTCGATGATACATAGAGACAGGACGTGACTTACGCTGACTACGCCCAGCTTAAGCAGACTACAGAAGTTCATGCGGAGTTGAACTATGTGAGGCATGCGGGTAATACCTCATTGGAAGTGGCAAACTAGCGATGGAAACATCTAGTCATGAAACGGTCTCATCTGTCTGTGTGACACATGCGCCATGAGCAGCTCAGAGAGGCTTTCGATAGATACTGGACGATATTTAACGTTTGTAATGATTGGAAGTCAACACGGTTTGTAAAAACCATCGAAGACCTCGTCCATGTCATCATTCACGAATTACATCCATATTTCGCAGAAGTGATCGTGAGAACTGGCTATGTCAAACGACGACGTTTTGGTCGAAAGAAAGACGACAAGGCCCAAACAAAAAACACGACTGCATTGACAAAGTGATTTCACGAAATAGTTTTCGTGGTCAACGAAAACTGCGTGGCACAGTCAACACACGTACATTTCATTTTTTCAACAGGTGGGACTGGAGTACAAGGATGTGGAAACGATTAAGGCAGTGATGGCGCTTGACGAACGCTCTGCTAGCGGAGGAACCGACGATGGGAATACAGCAGGATTTGATCTAAATAAGGTTAGAAAGAACATGGTTTACTATCCGCTATATGTGGAGCATGGACAAGCAGATACCATACTTGTGGCGGCAGCGTATCACTATATCCAATGTCTAAATATGAATCCCATAGAATTTCATCTTAGAACAAGTCTTCGGAGTCAGTGGAAGAAAGGGCATTTTAAATACTACCCTGAGGCAGAGCCAGAAATGAATAAGGCCATCGATGAAAGAACTTTAAAGATTGAGGGATATGATACTATCCTGAAAGAAAACAGAGTCCTTCATGTGAATATTGTAAGAGTTGCCGCCATGTTATACTTTATTTACACATATCACCATCATCTAGATACCGATCCATTAACAGTAGTGTTTGCATACACTTATCTGGAGGCGATTAACCTTCAGGCCTAAACAGAAACCCTTGCCAGTCTTATTTAAACTGAATCAGCCCACCTCGAACGATACTACTCCACTCTATCTCACGAGTTAACATTGGGTAGATAGTGACATATCGGGCCGAATCAAAAACAAAACATTAAGTGTCAACAAGTATAAGGAAATGCAAAAGAATCCGTTGACCGATCTAAAGACATTGTTTAGTGGAATGAAGCCCATCCTCGACTTCAACCATATGGACGAGAACTTGTCGGTAGAGCAGCGTCGAGAACATGGATTGTATTACCGCTATTACCACCCATGAGTCTACGTGTACAAGCATGAGTATCGACGTTACAAATTCATCTTAAGAGTCATTTATATGGTCCCACTCACCGTGACGGCCACTGGAGTGATTTCCACAGGAGCGCTGGCAAATCCGGTGATGTTGATTGTATCTGGTGCTGTACAAGCTATGCAGACTCTGATAAAACGCTTCGAGCCAGGATTGCAGGCCACAAAATATCACCAAACAGGCCATGCTGTCCTATCAGAAAATGATCAATAAAATCCGATCGCACCAGCGTGGAGCTCCCTTGGATATAACCTGGCTGATTCATGAGGTCCGTTGACGATTTCATTGTGGACATGGTAGAAAATCAGTGTGGTTTGACGCTACTTAGCCGATTCGGAAAGGAGTATGACCAAAAATAAGAGATATAATTCTATAAAAGATGTCTGTAATCTCACATCAATCGGAGACTCGAGACAAAGCCATCGCGACCGTGTTACGAAATAATGCTTCTGTGACGCTCGAATTAACACTGACCAAAACACAAGGACCAGCGAGATTGTAAATCTTACTAAGGCGAGATCATAATGAGGAGTAATCTCGGAATGGCATCGTCAGGATCTATTACGATTTGACTAGACAACACAGCATGCGCTTTATGAATGTAAAATCGCTCAAAATTATTAAAATTGATATAAACATGGCTGAAGGATATTTCACAATGAAGTGGATCAGACACTAGGATATGACCTATGTCATTGTGGAAAATTGAAAGGATCTCGAGGATGCTACCGCGAGCTTTCTCATATCAATATTGCTATCAGCGTAGCTCTCGCGATCACCAAAGGGGTAAGGATAGAAAACGATCTCCTGTTGCTTACGCTGGCGGAACAAAATAACTCTATGACAATGGCATTCTCAGCATCATCTATACATCCATTTCAAAAGCTTCATCTCTTGCACGCATCGGGAGGATCTCTTCATGTTATTGTACAGATGAGTATAATAACACAATAAATTACGAAAACATAGTTTTTGAAATAGTTTTGCTTTCCGTCAATCCTTATGTCGAAATTACATGGTTGATTATCTGAGGTATCTCCGTTGAGATGGAAGACGGAATATCCAATAGGAACTACTCCTCGATGAGCTCCAAACACAAAACGATGACTGTACTCGAAATTCTCACTCCATGGACAAACTCATGAAAGATGGAGTAGCCTGTAGTGCTAAACCTCACCACGTACCTGTTTTTCGTGCGTACTCAACGCACCGCTCCCTCCGTATTAGATTCGTAACGACTAAATACGGGATGCACTTTCCACATGGTCATGCTTAATCTTGGTCAGAAACTCGTTGAACAAATCTGAATGGTTTTGGGGTTTCTGCGTAGTTCTTGATTTTTCGTCGTAATCTTTAACCACCCTGATGTTTCGTCCACCGCAACATTGACACACCTGGAGTTGACTTCGACCTCTTTCCTGGCACCGCAAACAGTGTTACATCCCTGGACACCTATGCTTGATCAGAGTATAATGCTATACACAGTACGCTCTCATGTTTGACTTGTTGCACGTTTCCGTGCTGCCCTGAGGTAATTGTGCACACGTATTCGTCACACGCAAAGGAATGCGCCTATATAATATATTATATTGTTCATATACAATCAATTAAAGATAGAATCTCTATCACCGCAAGACAGACTAAAATCTTGTTCAATATCAACGAAATCTGATCGAGGGAAAGAGTTCATCCTTTGTCATGATATTGCTTGTCGACTCAGGAGTATCGCTCGATTGTTAAATGTCACTCAAACTCCCTATCCCAGATCGAATGCCGCTCTATATGATCTCATCGAACCAGTCAGAGCAGACCTCAGGACAATGCCAAAATATCATCCTCTCCGTCGTGAGTACCAGGCACTAGCCGAACGATAAATCCTCACCACGCATCAGTACCTGAAGCAACTGCGAGACAAGCATAAACTCTCACGGGAAAAACCACTACTTTCCAAACTATTCGACTTAAGCATGAAATCCTGAGTCGATCACGTCGAGCTCATATCGAGAAAACACTACCCAAAATCGATCTGCAAGCTCTCAAACGACAACGCGATCATATCATCAAGGATTTATTTACGATCAGTTCCATATTACACGGCGTAAAGTCGATGGGAAACTCATGCAATGCATGTTGCATCCTACCATCAAAAAAAATAACTACGCGTACACACTGCTATCAGACTTAACATCAGAGTAACTTTCAACATTTATCTGGTCAAGGAACACAAGAGCCTCGACGTGTGGATCAGAGCCAAATCTCGCATCGTAATTCGCAGTGATGATTTCAGCCACATCTTTGACATCGCCTGGTCGTTTATTCAGCGTCGCATCGAAGATTATCAAAAGTCAGGACTAGCATAAGTCTTCAAACAGTCAACTCTATCTCGTTTCAAACTTCCAAATTCACACCTATGCGTGGAAGCAAGTACGTACCGCTACCCAGGAAAGCCTGCGTCAACGTAAAATATAACGATGTCTACTGCCTCCTGTGGGCTATCCTTTCCGCGCTACATCCCGCTGTGGATATTTACAGTCGCGACTCCACGTAAAAGACATATTTTGGTAGCCTCTATACTACCGGAATCACCTTACTTGTATCGGTTAAAGACATCCCTAAAGTAGAAGAGCTCAATGAGGGACCATCCATCAATGTGTTTGGACTCGATGACAAGAAGGTGGGAGATAATGAATTCTGATATCTCTTTATTCCAATAATACATATCACTGGGGCATGTTACAACTCCTTCCCATACCATAGGTGATTTTCCCTGGATCACAGAACAGTTCCTCCAAGAAAGACAAGAGGGATATCATCATGACTGGGGCTCTTTCGTTGAAGTCGATCTGGAGTATCCACCACAACACCGTGACACTTATAACGATCATCCCCTCTGCGCTGAACCATTCCTCATCACAGCCTCCATGCTTTTTACACAATCACTCGAACAAACAACCCGGTTTGGTATAGGAAATACCAAACTAAAAATTCAAGTATCCAATCTCGATCACAAAACACGCTACAAGTCACATCATCAACTGCTCGAGCAACCTCTTCAGCATGGACTCGTTCTTAAACAAGTTCATAGAGATCACAAGTATAAAAAATCTCCATGGATGAAATCCTATGTCGACTTCAATACCCAACATCAAGCCAAGGCCACTACGGATTCAGGTAAACAATTCTTTAAACTCGTGAACAACAGCGTCTTCCGAAAAACCATGTAAAATATCAGACGCGGAAAGAAAATCGAAATCATCAATAACCAACGACGACGATAAAAGCTTGTAGCCAACGAAGCCTTCGTCAGCATAAAACTCTTTGACAAAGAACTTGTTGCCGTCGAATCCAGAAAAACACATCTAATGATAGATAAACCCATCTACGTCGGTCCAACCGTTCTCGACCTCTCCAAAATGCTCACTTCATCAAACGACACTATGAAGATAAGACCTCGCTGCTCATGAAGGATACCGATTCACTCATCTGTGAAATTCGTACTGACAATGTCTACACAGGTCTCTTTCATCTTCTAGATCTCTTTGATCTTAACTATTATCCAGGAGAGCAGGCCATTTCTCAGCAAAAATAATAAAAAGAAACTTGGAACGTTCAAAGATAAAACTTGTAGGATACCCATCACAGAATTCATAGGACTTTGATCCAAAATGTATTGCATCACGATCGATATGATACCTTCACAAAAAAAAGACAAAGGAGTCAAAAATCCTCGGTCGGTCGCATTACCACCATCGATCATTACAGAGAGTCATTATAGGGACATCTGCGTTACTACTCAATCAGAACGTTCCGATCACAATGCCATCATCTCATCACCATGCTCATCAACAAACAGACGAATGCTTCTTCGACGATAAACGCTACTCCAACTATGGTATTCACCCACTCATACATGAACATTATCCCATGAAGTGAGCCAGGACCCTAAAAACGTGAGCCAGAGCACAGTAGTAAGGTTCCATGACAGGAACACCTCACCAGTTGAGCCATTTCTATTTTTTTTAAAAAGTGCACAGTGAGCTAGAAACCCATAACACAGTATGAGATTTAAACGGGGGAGATCTCTAGGTTATTTTTTCATCACACAGAGCAAAATTACATACAACTCCATAACCTGTATAATTTGTCACTTAAGTGTATTAAAGGAGCAATGAGAGACAGGCACCTCTTTTTCATCAAATATTGTAAACGCGTGAATGTAAATCGATAGGCTTTTTTTCCTCAATGCTTTTGTTCTATTCAAATATTTAGCTGGTACTGCAGTCCATAGTACGTTTTCAAATTATTAATGAAACTGTAACAACTTTCTTGGTGAAATAAGTTTAAAGGTAAGTCAACGCTGTTTTAAAGGGTATTTGTATTGATTAATAAATGATCCCTATTTAGGGAACTCTTAAGTGTCTGAATAAACCCTAGCTTATGTAGATGTCGGAACTAATGATTTATTATGATGTGTGAAGAATTTCTATTTGTTTCAAGGACATATTTATTTGTTAGTCAACGCTTAACAGGTGTATGATTCTATTCTCCGGAGGACATCGCGATAGTCAATTATGCCATCCGAATATCACAGCGGTGTTTAGTGTAGACTAATTGTTTTGGGCCTTTTTATATCTCTTTCGCTTGTATTTGAATGTGTAAGGTTATTTTGAAACTGGAAAACCGGATAGATACATTTTTTGAAAGTTACACGAATCAGTCGACGAGTTCGACTGTTAGTTGGCAATTTTGAAATGACTCTTTGGGTACCATGTTACGATAAAATCAAAATCGAACTTAAACCTTTTGGAAACAACTTGAAAATATCCTGAGTACATTACAGATCACTGCCAACTCACCCATTTCTGGGTTGGTTGAAGTCTCTTGCTCGACCACTGTTGGTATATGAGAAAGCTTGCCAGCAGCTTTCCTTGAGCAGGTATTTTTTTTTCTGGGGTTTTCTCCGCTTCTTCCTCGACAGTTATTCTGACCGCCATGTAAAGCCTATGTTGTGCTGAAAAACGGCGTTAAACCCAATAACAATTTAGTGAAAATGTCCTGACCAAATTTATAGACAGCCAAATAGATAAGTAATTCTACTGAATGCACCTACAATACAGATCAAGAGCGAAGAACGATATTTACATGACAAAATCCTAATGAATACATGAAATAATGACACAATTAAGTAACAACTGTAGCAAACGAATCAAACTGAATATGATCTCATTTTAACTCATTATTCTAGAAGAACATGCCTTTGAAAACAAATCAGGTTTTTGTTTCTTTTTTGGGCATCAGTTTAACAGATATGTATCGATATAACATTAGATGTCTTTATTTGTGCCAGAGGTGAAAAGATAATTATTAGACGTTTTCTTGTTTGGGTACCGGGTTAGAAGCGCCAATGGACAACGTTTTATTATTTCTTTTTTAATATAGAAGAGATTCAAAATATACTGAACCATCTATAATTATATCCTTAGAGAGTGTGGCCAAAGTAATATGCACAAAATACAAAGAGTAATACTCCATATACAACTAAACTGTATTATCTCCCCTTTTCAGTGACTCCCCATCCCACCCTGCCATTTGCAAACCTGAAATAGAATTAATTAAAAATATGCTATAAAAAAAAAACTTGATAACCGTACTGACTCAACCCCGCGCGAGACACATTGTTGTTTTTATACGGAAATCACGCGCATAAGCACATCCTGAATGTTATTATGCAATCTTATAAAATGTTTCCTCGTGTATTTTCAATATAACAACTTTATGATTTCCTAACTCTCTGGTAAATTTCCACCTTCGCGCAATGGTATTCCTATAAACAGATTGACCTTGATGTGATGTCTACTTTACTTGAAATCGGATTAACCTCTATTTTGCCTAGCCCTCCAGCTTCCTCCCCAAACTTTGTCTTCGCTTATTTTCCCCGGCCAGTGAGCTGGCTCCCCCTGAAGTTGTTCTCAACCTTGATACTTAATGACTCTTCCAATGCCTTACACATAAAAACATAAAGACGCAACCCACTATTAATTATAAATAAACAAATTAGTATTTACCCATAGTTTCAAGTGATACTGAAAATAACCAATAATAGTAATTAGGGGTGTAGTGCCGTGGGAACGGCGTTCCTTTGTTTTTTTTTTTTTTGCCCCCCCCCCCATCTGAGTAGCATTCCATCACGAACTTTTTTATTGCGTTCTCTCATTTATGTATTTAGCATAACACCATTTTTAGTAATAATGAAGATGAATTATGGGGCTTGGTTTGACCACATCTGATATTAAGATGAAGAAACGTTAATGTTGTTTGTTTTTCAGCAGTAGCTTTGATACCTTTAACTAGTTTAGAAATAGCAAAAGTAACTGCACTACATTGCTAAAATAAATCTTCCGTATAAATTGAATAGTTTCACCTGGAAAAAAATAACAATGATACGAGAACCGTCAGCGCATAATGCAATTAACCTTAGAATAAATGAAAAATATGATTCCATGCTGAGAATGTCTACAAAAAAAACCACAAATAATTAGAAATATCTTAATTCTGATAAATAACAGCTTAAAAAAAAACATGAAGTTAGACAATTTAGAGACAAATTTTAAGATGAATGTGCTTAACAATTCAAAATATAGTTTGCATTCCAGACCCCACTTTTAGAAATCGATACAGATAATTTAGCGCAGGGTAATGAATACGTGCATTACAATAATGGCAATTACATGAACTCGTTACATTCATTGTTCCAGTAAACGCTACTTTCGATATTAATATAATCAGGGTGGCCTAGTTGTTGGCATTGCTGACTCAAGAGTTAGAGGATTGCATTTTTGCATTTTGCTGTAGTGACGTTATGGAAACATTGACCCTGTTCCAGTCAGCATAGTCACAAATGTATTCCCAATCTCGTAGAACCACAATCCTAATCCTCGTTCCATCCCTGGGATAAGATTATCCGAATTAAAGTTTTATATGTTCATCTTTTGAACCGTTTACAGTTTCAGTGCTTCATGAATGCGTTTTCTGCTTGTAATTAGTTATTACTTATACATGCATGAGTTAAACTGGAATTGACTTTAGTTTTTTACCCAAACTTTCTAGCATGGTAGATGTAATACAATGTTTGATGTTTATTTAGCTTTTGAAAATAACTGTTGTTGCTGTGGGCTTGGCGCCATTTTTGAGCACACGATAGACTATGTATGGCGGCCAGTTCGACTGATAGAGGATGACCACGGTAAAACCACAGGGAGAGCCACCGAGACTTGGGAACCTACACGCAGGGTTTCTCACATCCCCGCATAAGCCACGAGAATTAAAACCATGCGATCATGCAGTGATCCATAAAGACGAGCACTTTGCACCACTGGGCTACCCAATGACCCTGAATATAATTGTTATATTTAAAGTCGATATATTAACTCCCATGATCTAATGCATTTTACTGAGTATTAATAACTGAAATTAAATAAAAATTCTGTTTCAACCGATATTCAGCTGTAGGTTGAATGGATCTCCTCCATGTTACAACTTTAGGAAATGATTTTGACGCTCTGGCCAAACGGGCCAGTGCTGTACAAGAATTCATGACTAAAATATATTTCAACTTAGACGCGTGGAAGGATTCAATAATCCAGATAATGTGTACAATTTTACATACCCTTTCATTTCTAAATAAGAAAGCATTTGTTCTTAATCCTCTATATTCATTTCAATTTAAATTACATTTGACTTTGTTCATTGTCATTGTCTTGAGGAGCTATCACCAAACCACCATCTTGCCACGTTTGCATAACCGCGCGTAAGGCCATGTAACACTTAGGTCAGAAGAGTGTACATGATATCACCGTAACACCCGAGTCACCTACACGGTCAGCCAGTGATGAAAGTGAAACATATTTATGGTCAGAGAAACGCTAAATACGCTTTTCAGACTGTAATGGATTATATACCATAAACTTTCGAATATCCACACTGGTCTATGCTTTAAAGGTAGATCTATTCACATGTTTACCTCTAACAATATGCTGATATATTTGGTCTACAGAAATAGCTTTCTGAGTAATGTTATTTCACAAACGTGCTGAAGGTGATTTCATAAATTAAAAGAAGACTTTCTTAAATGTCAGCAAGCAGTATGTATGTATGTATGTATGTATGTATGTATGTATGCATGTATGTATGTATGTATGTATGCATGTCTGTATGCATGTATGTATGTATGTATGTATGTATGTATGTATGCATGTATGTATGCATGTATGTATGCATGTATGTATGTATGCATGCATGTATGTATGCATGCATGTATGTATGTATGATTTACGCCATTGAGTAAGAGGAGACACTGCAAGAACGTTAACAAACAGGAGAACTACTATATGGGCAATAGTAATTGCTGTATTTTTAGCATGCTCGAACTCTTGTCTGATCTTGTATGAAAATCAAAAGGTTCTCGAGTAAAATATTTTTGCTGAATTACTGAATACCTGTCATTCTCGTATTGTATTTTCTTTTGTAGTGGAGTATATACAATAACATTTTTTGAATATCCGCACCAGTCTAACCTTTAATGGTAGCTACATTTGCATGTTTACTTATAACAATCGGCTGATATATTTGGTCTAAGAAATTTCTTTATGGGTTGTGTGTTACAAGTCATTTCGTAAATTAAAAGAGGACTCTTTGAAATATCAGAAAACAATGTATGTATGTACGTACGTACGTACGTACTAGTTACGAAGACCGCCAAGAAAATAGTTTTAAATATTCAATGAAATCGCTTACATATTCTTAAACTTTATGCGCTAATTTCTGATTCCGTAGCTTTTTCTTCCTTTCTCGTTTCATTAAATTCTTCAAATAAATCCAACTATTCATAAGGCTACATACATGTTGGTAACAAAATCTAGGTTCTATGCGTATCTTTACGTGACTGAGGCCTTCAGACAAAACGGTTTGTTTTAGTTCTTTATTACATTTTTTTATCGTCTACATTTTCGTTACATTTTCAATACGTTTCCGTAGTACAGAGCCTATAAACCGGTAAGTACATATAAACTTTATCATTCTTTACATAGAATCCTCCTGAAATTAAAGATAAGTTGGAGAATGAATTGTTGTCATGATACATCAATAAATGATTTATTCTTATATTGATACGATAAAACATGAATGTGATAAAAGGGTCAAAACATACATTTATAGTTGATAGTTAATAAACATGGCGAGGTGAATTGGTACTAGCTTCGTAAAAAATACTTCATGTGTGGGTGTCCATGCACCGATGGATCCGTTAAAAAAATAATTTTTAGAGCCAGTTGGGTAGGTGGCGCCTTTGCTATAAGAACTATTTCAAAGTCTAGCGGTTCAGTGCTATTATTTTAGCTACTATTTTGGCTACCCCTGAACAAGGTTTCATGCTTTAACATTTTGACGATGACATTGCCAGGAGTAACGATTATAAGAATAACTTAACTACTACTGAGGTGATAAAGTCAGGAAAATGTGACGACCATTAAGCATGAAGTTTTCAATACGTTTTGAGGTTTTGAGCAAGACTTTGTAATAACATGTTTACGATTAGTTAGTCAGATATTTTCATCAACCTTTTGGGCGTTAGTGAGACATGTTCTTCTCCTACAAATTGCGATTTTTAAAGATAAAGATTAAAGGTCAACAGACCCGTGAGTTACGCTTTCTATACTACTTGCCAATAGTTAACATAGCAACTAGTCTACACTCCTATGTCGATATCGAAAGTATCATTTACTGTGAAAATACATGTACTTAACCTGGGCTGAATTATCGGTGTAGATACATTGACGACAGACCTAGTAAAATGGGACCCGAGCACAAAATATTCTTTCTTTTATACTTGTAAAGACAGTGATCGAACTATTGGGTGTTAAATTACCGACGCATTTAACAGGTTTAATGCATACTGGTATCTCTACCACGCAAGACTAGCCCATTTATTGCATTCACCGCTTCTTTGAGTAAATAAATAAAAACAATCATTGAACCATGCATTAACTAATATTTGACATCATTTTGTTTGTCTTCAATCGAGTACATCTATCTTGAACAAGTTGCTAGAATTAAAACTTGTATTACAAAAGACTAAAGGGATTTTGTATATGTGAGCAATCTAAAAAAAAATTCTAAATCGAAATCCACACCTATATGGACACATTTAACAGAAAGTCATTCTGGATCCGGAACCACCGTTATTCTAGTGTATGTGTGTGTACACACTCGATAGAGTAACAAGATGAACTGGGTTGTGGCCAGATCACAACAAAGATATTAAGAACGGTAGCAGTAGCGAAATTATGATGTTTATTCATAGACGATTTAAAGGTAGAGAAAACCTATACCAAAACTCGTGTGCAACAAATCCAAATATTGGACATTTAACACAATGATGCGCACGGAGGTAAATAACAGAAATAATGCTGATCCTAACTGAAACGAATTGAACTTTAAAAACGAAAAATGTTCTGATATTGAACAAAATGAAATGAAGAAGCAAATATTAACGAATCCAACAATGTGTTTCCATTCAAATAATGATAAAAAAATTCACAATCACGAAAGTTTTACAAAATACGTTTTCACTCAAATAGTGATAAATTATGTTTTCACTCAAATAGTTAATAATGATAACTTTTTCATTCAAATAGTGATAAATAATAGTAAACACAATAAAAAAATGTTCTCGCAATTAGATATAATGACGTATTCCTGGTCTTATAGTAATGATGGTTTATATGCTCGAGTAGTGACAATGATATGTAACCCAAAGATGGGAAATAACCTGTGGAGTCCAGATGGCAAACACATGACATCTTCAGTCCCACCACTGTTGAATGGTCAAGGAACCAGCACGAATGGCCCGCCCCTCCCAGTCTTCCCAAGAAGGCCTCAGACCATGCAGGCCCGTTGGTCCCGGAGCTTTGGCTCCTCAACTCGAGATAACCACAATATCCCACCAAGCCAACGTCACCACTGACAGCAGCACACTAGGTACCTACCAAAGTCACGAAGGACCACCACTCGACATCCAAACCACCACCACGGCTAAGAACACCCCATGAAATAACAAGTTCCACAGCTGACAATATGGACAAGCCCAACGGCTAAACTGTGGCCCAAAGTACACATCCAACACTGGCAGTCACTGGCTTTCACGTAAGCCACATCACATCAGATCACAGACAGACATCTCAGTAACAAAGACGGACAACATCGACAGCTTTACAGTCGCCACACTGTCCAACACAGGCAGCTCAAACAGACAGTGTTGACTTTGACAAAACACATCATCACTCATCACAGTCAAAATAATGCCTGCAAGACAACACAAAAACAAAACACATGAAAATATAGATCCTAAATCCATGTAATATCGGTGACACGGTCATGTATAACATATAATAAAATGTGATTAGTTTGTAAAAATATTATATAACATAAAATAAAATGTGATTAGTTTGTAAAAATATTATCGGGACCACTGCACAAGGTTATCATAATCAGATTCATAAATGAAACTGTATCTGACAAGAACCTTACAGAACTTGAAAAAATAGTCTCTCGTCCCTTAATACATGCAACATTAATGTAAATGTTCTATTCAGTTGCAAACAGGTAAACTAGAAAACAGACTATAATAAATCTAACATTGCATTACATAGTTCCGAACTATCCAAAATATGCACAACATTAGAACAATACTCAAAACAATTATATCTTATAACACTAACAGATAAACAATTCACATACCTCTACAGCTGGAGATAAACGCCGTAAATTTATTAGTTTGGTCCATCTAAGACTACATCACAGAGAGGACCTCCTAGTGCTGAAATTTGAATGATTTTATGTTTTGTTGCCCCCCCCCCCCCCCCCCGCCCATAGTACATGTAGTGCTTGTATATTCAAAAAGAATTTTGACAGATTTATTAATTTGGATTAGGGTTTTGTACACCGTCCTACTGTATTGTTTATAGAGCTCCTTAACCCTGGCTGGTTTCGGATCATTAATTACCCTAGTGGTCCTTGCCAGGGATCTATGTTGCCCCATGTATCTTATATGCATATGTATGTATGTATGTATCCATGCATGTATGTGTGTGTGTGATTAAGATTTTTAACGTAGCTTTATCAATTTTTCAGTTATATCGCTACGATGACTGCAGTGTGGCAGTTTATAGTGATGTCTAGCACTGGGGCATCATGCCGTAGATATCTAGCATGATGTCCCACCCAGTCACATTATCATGCCACCAGGCCGACCAGTCCTAACACTAACCTCTTAATGCTGAGCGTCTAGCGAGGCCTCTGTTAGTACCATTTATATAAGTCTTTGGTATGACTCGGCCGAGGTTCGAACCCACGAACTACCGCTTCCGAGGCGGACGCTCTAACTACTAGGTCACCGGAGCGATATATGTATGCATGTATGTATGTATATATGTATGTATGTATGTATGTATGTATGTATGTATGTATGTATGTATGTATGTATGTATGTATGTATGTATGTATGCATGTAAGTATGCATATAAATATGTATGTATGTATGTATGTATTGTTGACTCAGACAAAATGTGTGAATGCTCCTTCAGATGTTACTCTCAAATGTTGCTTAGTATCGACATTTAATTATATGTGCTATTTAAATTTATTCATAAGTTTTAAATCCACAGTTTGTTGGATTTCAAAAGGGAAAAAATTAATGCAGTGCTGTTTTATCACTGTGACCGTCTGATCTTTAATAAAACCAAAAGACCTTGAAAGTTTACTCATTTACTGTATATCGGAAGTGACTAGCTGTGTCCGATTCGTTTTGGGGGTGAAGTGTTTTTAATTTCTAAAATGTACAATTTGCCGTACCAACAAGAATATTATCGCTCTATACACCACCTGCTTAACATGTTTAATCTTCATCAATGATATAGTCCACACTTTTGCAAACATGGGGAATTTAGTCTAGTGCACTCGTTCGTGCATTCTCATTTTGAACATCGCTTACATCAATTTAAAGATAATAGTTCAAAATACTCCATAATCAAACTAGACTGGGGTTTGTCTCACCCAACACACGTATTGCTTACAACACGTCACCGTGTCCTTGACCTCTTAGAAATAAGAACCTTTGGAATAGCTCTGTCTCTCTATCGATCGATTCTGCTGCTTGTGTTTCAGCTCTTGCAAACAGAAATTTCTTCTTATATGCAATCGTTACAAAAATATATCAACAATATATTTTATATTCAAAACATATTCCAGCTTCAATTCTAGTTATACGTGATCCGAAAGGAAAGCAAAATGTTATAATAAAAACGCACTATAATGCTCATGATTTGTCTTAGCCTATCTATTAGGTGTCATACCTGTTCCACTTTTGATTCCGCATTTAGTAATTATACATATCGTATTCGGTTAGGAAGTCTAATTCTGCCTTACGTATTTTTATCTAGCATCTTGAGCTACGTCTAGGTAATAATTATTCATATACACAAATGTTTTTTTTTTTTTTGTTTTTTTTTTTTTTTGTTTTTTTTGTTTTTTTTTTAAATCTGACATTACATTAACTTATCTTAGTTACAAAGATCGCCAGGAAAATTAAGTTTTAAAGTAAATGCATATATTCATATGGATGCAGTAATGTTGCTGAAAAACAATCATGGTTCAATGCGTATACTTATGTCACTTGACAGAAACCTTCAGGTAAAATTATTTGTTTTAGTTGTTTCTGTTAATTTTTTTTTTATTCAGTACAGTTCATTAAGTTGCCGATAAACCGGTAAATACATATAAACTTCATCATTCGTTGTACAGAATCCTCCTGAAATGAAAAACAGAAGTTGGAAAATGGATTCTTGTCATAGCCTTGGTGGGATGTTTCTTATTTATGCATCTTACGGCATATAAATACGTTAATAGACATCAATAAATTCTTTGTTCTCATAGTAACAAGATAAAATGTGAATGTGATAGATAGGTCAAAACAAATATTTATATAGTTTCATAGTTAATAAAACAGGGCGAGAGGAATTGGTGCTAACTTCGTATATTATACGTTTCCTTCTGTGGGTGTCCATGCACCGGTGGATGTGTTAGAACACTTATTTTGATAGCTAGTTTGGCAGGTGGCCACTTTGCTAAGGTTTCATCTTGACGATGGCATTGCCAGGAGTAACGATTACAAGAATACCTTAGCTACCACTCAGTCAGGAGGTAAACTAATGAAAATGTGACGATCATTAAGCAATAGGTTTTTTAACACGTTTTGAGGTTTTTAGTCAGAGTTTTTAATAATATGCTAACGTTAGAGGGTCATAGATTTTTATCACTTTTTGGGCGTTAGTGAACGATGTTCATTTCATAGCAATTGGATGATCTTTCAGGCAGCAATTGCATTTTCTAAAAGGTGGTTATTGGTCATGATTTTCAGCAACATTGTGCGGACCTCTGGTTCAAGGTAAAGGTTAGAATTGAAGGTTGAACGTTAGAGGTGGAGATCAAAGGTCAAGAGGCTCAAGAATGAAGTTTTCTATACTGCTTGCCAACAGTTAGCAAAGCAACTAGTCGACACTCCTAAGTCGATATCGAAAGTAGCATTTACTGTGAAAATACGTCAACTTAATCGGAGCTGAATTATCTATATGCATATTTATGACAGACCTAGTAAATAGGGACCAGAGAAAAAACTATTCTTGCTATTGTAATTGTAAAGACAGTGATCGAGCTGGTGCGTATTAAATTACCGACGTATTGAACTGGTTCCTTTCATACTATTAGTCTTTACCACGCTTGCTTGAGTAAATAAATTAAAAGCATAATTAAATATCAACTAACAAGTATTTGAAATCATTTTCTTTGTCTCCAATCGAGTTAATCTATCTTGAACAAGTTGTTAGAATTAAAACTTGTATTACGAAAGACTAAAGGCATTGCGTATATATGGGAAATCTAAATTGTCTTCTAAATCTAAATCCACACCTATATGCAGACACTCAACATTTTGCATGCCAATCTGGATCCAGAACCACCGTTATTCTATGTTGTGTGTATGTGTGTGCATGTGTTTGTGTGTGTGTGAGACACCGTTATCGTGTTAAATTTAGTGACTGACATTTTCGTCTATCGAAATCCTTAATACGTTTTATTTCTTTTTACAGACTATCAATATAAGAAGAACAAAGTAAATAAACATGAATTATTTTAATTTAATATATGTTTGTTTAGATCTTGTTTCATTTTTTAAATTCACATTAATATTTTTGTTGTTTGTTTCATCGCAATTTTAGATCGCGTTAGTGGGCTTAGTATACGAGCAGTGGGCAGTTGGGGCACGTGGCTAAAGGAACTGATGGAAAGATAAATCAGTAGTCCATTAAAATGACAACAAATACTCAATACGATGGAATAATGTGTGGCTGATTCTGCACTCATTCGTTCGGTTCGGAATAATTGAACACACTATATCAGACATACATTTCCGGCCAAAGGCATTGCGTATATTTAAACATTCTTAATTGTCTTCAACGAACTTCTACATTCACTCTCACCAGTTCAAAAGTATATATATATATATATATATATATATATATATATATATATATATATATATATATATATATATATATATATATATACATGTGTGTCTGTGTGTAGTTTTCGTGTGCGTCAAACCCTTGTTGTGTAAACTTTGGTGACTGACATTTCTTCTGTCAAATTCCTTTTAATGTTTATTGTATCGCAATTCGAAATAGATAGAAAAACATGAAAAACATGTATTAGTGTTTATGTAATCTATGTCTGCTTAGTTTTGGTTCCATTTTTTTCAAATCACATTAACAGTATTTGTTTTCATTTCAACCCATTCTTAAATGGTGTTTGTGTACTTTATTATGATCAGTAGACTATTGGGGTACGAATTACTAACGGAACTGATGGACACAAAAGTTTACAGACTAATAAAATGGTGGAAGGACGTTCAGACTGATGAGTGAAAGTGTAACCGGATAGGTGGCACGATTGAGAGGGAAAAATGACAGAAAAAAGGCACAGACGAATCAACCGTAATGGTGTTGTCTAATAAATAATGCAACGGAAGAAAATGTCCAATAATTGAATAGTATTCTTTTATACAATCAGAGATCGTTAAACCGACAAAGAACACTCCAACCTGGTATGCCAATAAATTATTTTCTGGACATACTTTATCAGAAACATGTTTATAAAGCTCTATTAATATTTAACATTTGCAGTTTTTAAGTCGCATCTTTTGTTTAAATATCCACCCCTTGTCTCCCTCGTTCTTCCCTTTCTTGTGTCACTCCTCATCTCAATTGCCCAGGGTCATTTCACTTTCAAAATAGCTTAGTTTTGCAGTATTGATGAATTTGTTGTTGATGCCTTCCTTTTAAATTGATATTATAATTATTTTGTTGTTGTGTGGAAGGGTGTTATTCTTTTTTGTCACGAGCGATCAATGACAACCAGAAAAGTCTTTCTCGTAATACATAAGGTTATCATTAATTTTTCGACCAAATTAATCATAATGGGAAATACAACGTGATATACAAATATATTCGATGAAAAGTACAGTGTATGGACACTGTATCAGGATTTCACTATCTTTTTCTAACTCCCCATCTCTATACTAATATAGTACCCTTTACATCAGTTTAAGTCAATTAGACATTTAAAATGCTGACACAATAGAGCACTTATAACACAGCAGTACAGATAAATGGGGGGTTCTGGCTCATTTTTCATCAATGCGTGACGAAAGAATGACCTAGAAATCTCCCCCATTAAAATCTAATCATGTGTTATGGGGTTTCTGACTCAATCTGCTCTTTTCTAAAGATAGAAATGTCTCACCTGATGAGGAGTTCCTTCCATGGACCTATACTACTGGGGTACAGAGAGAGATGGCTCACTATGTTAGAGATGTGTTTGAATTATAGGGAGGATGGAGTTTCCGATTTGGCTCTGGAGTCTGGATGGACCGGAATTGAGTAATGATCCAGTGTTTGAATTAAGTGAAGATGAATCTCAGGAGTGGCTAAAGCGTGCGAGGGAGTTGATTGCTTTCGCGAATAATGATTTGAGTTATGTACATGAGATGATCTATTGTGAAGACAGTGAAGAATAGACGCAGGAGTGGGTGAATCGTAGTTATAGTCATCAGCGTCCAGTGCAGTATTACATCAAACATAAGTTGAAGTGTGTTCATTTGTCAGATTCCGAGCGATATGAGTTTTATTACTGGTTGAATAAGGTGACTCGTCTTCAATTGGTAGGTCGTGCGAAGTTTATAAAATTTGAGTATGTGTTAAGCGAATCTTTGAGGAGACGGAAAAATGTCAGTTTCTGGAAGGAGCATGATCGTAGTCAAGGAGGCTGTGGGAATCCACGAGTTGAATTTTTGCAGGATAGCCAAATCACTGGACGAGCGATTTATTTTGATAGAGATGACTTTCCAACTCTGAAGAAGTTTTGTTCTGCTTTGTTTTGTTTGTTGTAATTCCTGCTCGTAAAACTAGCCTTGTATGGGTTCTGAAACACCGTTGATTGTATAGGTAATAGGGGTGGATCTTTTAATGGTGACATGATCTCCAGCTTGGAAATTGGATATAAAAATTAAGGCCTCTGCGACCTTTTGTTTTTGGTTTTTGGAAGAGGCTTCCTCTGGAGTCATTTGAATGCTTCGATGCCAGGTATGATAGTATTGGTCGACGATATTTAGCAAGAAACCTAAGTATCGGTTCGTATTATCGCTGGCCATTGTTTAGGCGTATTATCGCTCTTCCACATACGATGTTTGAGATTCTGTTAAATCGAACGACGACGGAGGCCTTGATGGAATTATGCGTGCTGTACAAAGTGATATTATTTTTTAAGCCAATCTGAGACGGTTTTGTTATAAAATTCACTAACGTTATCTGCTCAGAGTTTATAAGGTTTTCATTCAATTTTATCCAGTGCATCCACGATAAAAGTACCTTTTCTGTTCTTGAGAGGAATGATCCAGGCATATTTACTGAAGACATCGATGACTGTCATGACATATTTGAAGTCATCGCTGTACGCGCTGTATCATATTGACGAGATCCGCTGACCATATTTCGTCTATGTCAACGGCGCTGACCGTATCTCATCTATGTCCATGACGATGACTCTGTGTCGTTGAAAATTCTTGCATGCGCGTTTATGCAATTCTTCAGCGAGTCCCACGCCCAACTTTTGTGTATTGCCAGTGATGCCAAACACAAGAGCTCGGTCTAAAAGTTCTCTGAAATTGTATTAAGTTTTCAGCATGACTCGCACGCACCCCGCTTTATCGTCGGGATGATCTCGGTAAAAGATATCGTGATGGCATCGGTACCGTTGTAGGGTTCCTGATCTGGCAATTTCTGATCGTTTTCATATAGCTAATGTTCTAAGGGATTCAACGGCCCTGTATAAGTATGTAATGGCAATGTCCATCCACCTCGAGGTTTAGGAAGCTTTCCGATGAGGGCATGGACATCCATGGCTCCCGCGAGTATTCGGCGATGTCCACATTATATATAGTCTCTCACGCACAGATTTCGTTCCACGCGATGGTCCTAGCAGCTTGTATCTTGATCGCAGTGCCTGCAGTGGTGCATGTTGTATACAAGGTTATGATACTAATCTTTACAGGTAACAATGTGTGCTTCTTTAGAACCGCACACGGCACACCTCGACTTGATCATGTGTCGATGATTCTTTGGTGACCACTTTGGTTTTACACTTAAGACACTACGAGTTCATGATGGTTATATGAGTAGTGGATATTACTTTAGATCTAACACTGTCTAGACGAAAGATTGTCCCTCCTGCCTTTTCTGAAAGTAATCGATGCAGTACCATCCACAGGTGACATCGTCGACGTTTTTAATTTGTAACAAGTTATACATAGCTCCTTTATGTGCTGTTTGGAGATATCGCACGACTTCATCGGGAGGATGTAAAACAAACAAATCGAAATAGTACACGTCATCTTAGTCAGTGCCATGTATATCGTAATAATTTTGTAGGTTTAGTATGCAGCTCTCGTCGTAGGTGATATGTTCATGAAGCTGACCTTTAGAAAAGACGCCTCTGAAATGCTTAATGGTGGATCCTAAGATGCTTTCAAGATCGAAGTTGCTTATCACCTTCTTTATCATGCCTTTACCACGCGCACTTCTCGGCAGCTTAATTCCTTTTCCGAGTGTGAGCAATCTGGGCAGTAATGATTCAGCGATTCCTGCTTACAGAGGTCGGATGAATCCTCTTGTTTGGACAGCCCGTCGCGGATAAATTCAGAACAGGGCCTTTCCGCTCAGCCTTATGTTTTGCGACAGAAGACGCTTGATGATGCGTTAGCATGATCGGATCGGGTACCATGAGTATTGATTCCTTCAGCCTGAATGAGACAGGTCTTTTATGCGTGGATGCCACTGTAATGCTTTTTTCAGCTGTGGTGACAGCGTAACTTCGACTGGAACATACTACATGGTGTTATACTAAATGATATTATATTTTCGTTTTTTGGCACTGGCCGAAGTCATTTGTCGTCCTCTTCAGCAAACTATGCTGTCATGCATTCATTTACCCAGGACTGCTTTATAAGTAACTCCAGTGGTGTCTCCCTTGGTTGTAGCTAAAACCGAACGATGTAAAGACGGAAACAAATAACTTCGGAGACATAGTTTTGACAAAGCAAATGATCACATCTGCTATTCCCTGACGATCTCTGCGCTTAGATTACTTTTTATCCTGGCATGTTTATCTATAAACATGTATTCATTTTCCGTTGAGTACGTCCGGAGTCATGAATCGGTCTGAGGTCACCAGCGAGTAACATAGATAATCTCATCCTGGAGCGACAGCCAATTAGCTACACAATGGAGTAACAATTGTAAATACGACTCAAAACTCTTGTAGACGGATATGCCTTTGAAAACCAGTACGGCTTTTACTTTTCGAGCTTCAGTTCAACGAATACGTATAGAATAAGATGATCATATTTTTGACTTACGTGTAACGATTAGCATTTTTCATGCTTGGTTGAAGTGTTAAAGCGCCAATAGGCTTCATTTTTATTAATTCATAGTTTATAAAGAATAAATTCAAATATACTTACATGTTTATAATTATATGCATAGAGACTGTGGTTAAAGTATATGTGCAAAATAAAACAGTAAAACTGCATATACATGGAAAATATATCATCCCTCATTGCCACCCTCCCTACCCTAACATGCCGTTTGCACTTATGGTTCAAGTAATATATGGAATGGAAACGAAATCCTATAAACCTTGTAACAATGGGACTATTTTGGTAGAATGTAGCACTGGGACATTTTCTGACTGTATTGATTGCTTACAAAAAAGCAAGGAAGGAGTCGGTAACGTCGAAGTGGATACTACATAACTAGAGTGTAACGCGAGATATCTTGGATGGCAGTGGGACATTTGAATCAAACTGGCGACCAAAAGATGGAATATTACATCCACTTAACTTGGTAGTATATTTTTGACATAATATGTCTATCAAATGACTTTTTTCTTAAAGTAACTGGTTGGGCATGGAGATCAAGAGGTATCCCATATTCAAAGACGAACGAATATGCTAAGAATTAGTCGAACCCGATTCCATTTATTTCCAGTGTTTGTAGTCTGCGAGTCGCTTTAATCAGTCTGTAGCTTGTTTGCACATTCCAATGCTAAATAATTTTTGACCGACCACATGTTTCCGTATTCATTGGACAAATGTACTATTTGTCCACCCCAACCCATTCCCCACATCTGTCTGAAACACGATTGTTTAAAGTCGTAATGATTTCTTTACATCTGGTCGAACATTCAAGCATAATACAAATTGGAAATAACAGCTTCAATATATATGATGTTTTATTCGCCTATCGAAAAATAATTATACCCAATTATCGATCAGGTTTCATCCTGATAATCTAATTTCATTGAAAAGATACCCATTCGAATCATCATATCCAATCCTTAGTCACGCAGTAATATCCGGTAACTCCCACAACGGCAAGGGAATTAATTATAAAAACATATGCAAAGGAATCTTTATAACCTTGTAGCCATCCTCACCGCATCGACGCTAACAGACGACACACCTGTCAAATTTCACATATTGTGCGTGAGACACACGCATCCTGTACAAAAAGCAAGCTTACATGCACATCTCTTGATACTTAATAAATCTTCACACACACACACACACACACACACACACCTCTCTACTAATATCTAATAATAGACACGTGTTAGTTTTCATCCTTATTTTCAAGTGATGCAGACAGTCCACATGACCAGTACTAATGAAGCTGAATTAAGGTGCTTGGTGTGACAAGATCTGACATGATGGTGAAGAAATATTTTACAAAGTCTGATGTGTCATTTACAACTAGATATCAATTTCGACATAAAATGTATCAAGGAATCGATTGGAAAAGGAATGCTTGAGAAGACACCTTGGTAAATGTACAATGTTAGCAAAATATCGTTGTGTCTACCCTTTTCCTTCATATTCGCCTACTAGTAAAAAATATTTGTGAAAAATAATAATATGACCGAGTTCGTGGTTATAATTGAACACCAGATAACGACTGCAATAATTCAAATCTGAAGTATTAGTAAAGTTCTCATTGTGTCACCAACAAACAGAATATTACAAGAATGAATGCGACCCGGTTAGATTAACGAGATATCTCATGTGAGGTCATTTGTTTTGATCACGTAACAATACAGTCTCAGCGTTCGAATAGCGGAGGGCAACTCAGTAGAATATGAAGTACGGAACCAGACTAAAGAAACATTCGTGTTATTTATTTGACAGAAGTAAGTACTACATGTTTGATCGATCTACACAAAGCAAAATTAACCACCTCATTCAGAAAATAAAGTTTTCGCATAAACTAAATAATTTCATCATGAAAACAATTCACAAAGATGTAAGGAGAAGTAACCGTACATGATGCAACAAACATTATAAGGACTAAGGAAATGTTTACCATGTTGAAGAAACTTCCAGAATAACCTAATAAAAACACATCAGATTCGATAAGCACAGACAGGAAATAGAATAAGAATTGAATGAACTTGCACATTTATATATACGTTGTAGTTCACAAGCGGTACAAATTCATCATAAATTTGACATCATCGTCATGTTTCAGCAAAGATCATAACCCATAAAGAAACAGCACTATCGTAAACAGAACTATAAAGGATATGTATTCAGAAAATACTATTAAAATCTTATATCGGACTGATTATAGTCAAACTTGTACTTCGTCCTTTTTTTCTTAATGGTCTACAAACGCTGGTAAATACATTCGATGTGCTAAGCAGTGTTTGAAGAAGATAACTAACATGACAAAAGCTAATTTAAACAACCGATACTTTAGAGACGAGTCTTCAGATGAATATGCTTACTGATTTAATATAAAATTTGCATTCCCATCCCCACTTAAAACGTGTTTGTTCCATATCGATGTAGGTAAATCACTTCAAGTTTATAATGACATGAATTGCCAAGAACGATGCTTGCAAGAACTCGTCACATTATCACAGTGAAAGTTATTTTCTTTTATCATAGATGGCGTGGCCTCGTGGTTGGCACAATGACACAAATCGATTTAGAAGTTAAAAGATTTCAATTTCACACATGTCAGTTTTGTAGTGACGCTATGAAAACAGTTGCCTTGTTCCAGCGAGGATGGCATCTCAGCAGAAGTCATCAAGTTCGGCTGTAGCGTGCTGCTCACAAACCTGCACGATCCCCTCTGCCAGTGCTGGGATAAGGATAGTGCCTCAAGACATGAGAGACGAAAATATCGAAACCCTGTACAAGAACAAGGGCGACAGAAGCGACTGCAACAACTACAGAGGCACATCCCTTCTATGCATCGTGGGTACAGTTTTCGCACCCGTCATCCTGAACAGACTGCAGACGCTTGCTAAGAGAGTGTATCCAGAGTCGCAATGCGGATTTTGCGCAGAGAGGTCCACAATCGACATGATCCTCTCCGTCAGGCAACTGCAGGGAAAATGCAGAGAATAACACAGATTCCTCTTCCTGGACTTTATAGACCTCACCTAGGCGTTCGATCTGGTCAGCTGAGACGGACTCTTCACAATCCTGGCGAGAGCTGGATGACCTCCAAAGCTGCTAAGCATGATTCAGTCCTTCCACGATGACATCAAAGGCACAGTGCATTATGATGGCTCAACATCCGACCCCTTTGACATCCGCAGTGGAGTGAAGCAAGGCTGCTTCCTTGCCCCCACGCTGTTTGACATTTTCTTCGCAGTCCTGCTCAAACACGCCTTTGAGACATCCACAGAAGGGATGTACCTGCAGACGCGATCAGACGGCAGGCTGTTCAACCTGGTACTAGTGAAGGCAAAGAGCAAAGTGCGTGAAGCAACAACCAGGGACATCCTCTTCGCAGACGATGTTGCTCTAGCTACTCACACAGAAGCTGAGCTACAGCGCCTAATGGACCGATTTGTTAAAGCATGCGATGAGTTTGGGTTGACCGTCATGCATCATCATCAACAACTACGAACTTGAGGTGGTCAGACAGTTCACGTTCCTCGGCTCTAACGTCACCAACAAACTCTCGCTCATGCTGAGCTCAAAAGGCGGGTCGGAAAGGCATCAACAACTCTCCCCAAGTTGTCGCAGAGAGTGTGGAACAACAGCATGCTGACCCTGAACACTAAGATCTCCGTGTACCGTGTCTGCATGCTAATCACTCTCCTGTACGCCAGTGAAACCTGGACTCTGTACGCCTCACAAGAGAAATGCTTGAGCGCCTTTCACAAGCGATGTCACCGAGGCATACTCGGGATCACCTGGAGCGATCGAGTAACAAACAACGAGGGGCTTGAACGTGCCAAGATTCTAAGCACGGTCACACTCCTCCGCCAACGTCGTGTCAGAAGGCTGGGCCATGTACCTCGGATGGATGACGGACGGATCCCCAAAGTCATTCTGTATTCGAAACTTGCCTCTGGCAAAAGGTCGAACGTACGGCCACATCTCCGTTTCAAGGATGTCTGCAAGCGCGAAATGAAAGCCCATGACATCGATGTCAACACTTGGGAAGAGCTCGCTCTAGACATGTCCATCTGGCGACATGCTCTGATCACTGGTCTGAAAGCCGGCGATGATAAGCTGCGTTTTCTAGCTGATGAAAAGCGATCCCAGAGGAAGAAGAAGCAGCTCCAACCCACACCAGACGCAACCTTCAAGTGCAACAATAGCCACAGCCGACGCTGCACAGCCACCAACCGGGACATCTCCCATGGGCGTACTTCATTCGTCTCTCAAGACTAACGGATGCCAACACATGTTCCAGCCAATGCAGTCATAAATGAATACCGAATCTCGCAGCAACATAGCCCTAATCCAGCGTAAGATGTATATGTTCATCTTCTGATACAGTGTCATTGTTTCATAAATGTGTATCCCTCATGCAATTATATATTGCATATACATGCATGTATTACATTGTAAATGCTTTAGTTTGAACGTCACCCTAATTAATGTAGTTAATAAAATCAAATGTTTGTGAAGATAATAGTTGTTGTTGTGGACTTAGCGCCATTTTGTAGCACATGATAGACTCAACAGGGTGGCCGGTGTAACTGTTGGTAGGAAGAACACAGCAAATTTCCGGGGAGAAACAACAACACACGGGAACCTAACCTCAAGCTTTCACGCATGACCGCGTCAAGTTAAGGAGCCACTTCTCTACGAGATTTCATTAGTAAAATATGTTTCAATTTAGAGGCGTGAAAGCTTTCAATAATCCAGGCAAATGTACATTTTCCCATATCCTTCCTTTTCTAAACAGGAGACCATTTGTTTTATTAACCTTCTAAATTCATTTCAATATAAATTATAATAAGCGACAGATACGACGGCTGGTTGCATGGTGTCCAACAATCTATCCCATACTCTCCGTAGCTCCATACAACCAAATAATATTACTAAGCTTAAAAATAGTTCATTTTTTCATTGTCGTGTATTCTCTGTCGCTGAACGTCATACAATCAGATTACAAAAAAACAACGATTTAACAACTAAATATTTCATTTCAAACATGGTGTCAAGTTGCAGTACATGTGATTTGCTATTTAAACCCAAAGCGATTTGAGTTATTTCTTTCTGCGTTTAGAAAAAAATATTTACACGAATATTCTACTTTAAAATTATAAATATAAAAACTCCGTACTCATTTGAAAACAAATTAGTGTATATTCTCTCATTTGCATTTCAATTGGTGTTATTATACATACGAATCATACATTATTTTGAGTCACGTTAAAAAAGAAACACCAAATATGTTAAATATATATGCGATGCGTTTTCTTATTTCTTTTGTAAATATATATCCATTTATACAAGTAGCTTAGATTTATCGAGATTTCATACAATAGAGGCTCACGGTAATTTACAATGACATTAGTCAATATCACAGTTAATTTGTGAATGTTGGATGTAGAGATTTTAGCTTTCACTGATGTAGTCAGGTATATCAATAAGAATATAACAAAACATGAAACTGAAATTTAAACTAACAAGAATATTGAACCCATTTATGTCAAACATCATTGTCCATGCACATTTATACTTACATGCATGCATATACTATAATGGCTGCGATCATTACCTGTTTAAAGTGAAAAACGGCCATAATATTACTCATTTAAAATTCAGATAAGTATTTTGCATTTATCTCAGATGATGGTCATACGTACTAAGACTATCGATTCAGTTATTTGACCAAACATCCGAATACTGTTTTGACACGGGTGATAGGTAGGCTATGCTGAAGATGATCTCTCCTACTATGAAGACGACGAAAAAGAAAACGTCAAGAGTGTTTCCAACCTCAACCCATCGCAATTCCGTTGCATCCTTAGTCACTAGACAATATCGACAAACTAAACGGCGACAGATCCAGGCAAATTTCTGAAGACACCTTGGTGGTTCAAGAAATAGCTGATTCTGGGTTGATGTATCTTCAACACGATTCGCGATACAAGACCAGCAGCAAAGTCGATGACTTGATGCTTTGTTATCATTTCCTGTTCGATCCTCATCCTCCTTCACCTCTTCAATCTTCGTCCCTCCATCCTCTTTGTTTTGCTTTTTCTTCTCGTCTTCAATCTCGTTCTGTTTGACCACTCTTTTCTCGATCATCAGAGTGCACAATACGAGGATGGTTATAACAGCGCTAATGGTCATCATCACCGTGAGGTAGTACACCAAAACAGAGACGGGTGCAGAGGACTTTGGTAGAGATGTGACAATGCTGTTCATGAAAACAACAAAAGCCAAGAAACAAGTCACAGAATATCCTGCTCTCTCTCCAGAACTTCTTGGTAAGATGAAGACAAATGTGTTTAATCCGGACAATATTAAAATAGGTAGAAGGTAGTTCAGGACATAATTCAGTGACCTTCTTGCTATTCTAATTTGGAATTTCACATGGGATTTTGAGTCCTGGACTAACGTCCCTGCAGACGTTTTTTCCACACTCCACGCAACGTTCTCTTCAAAATAATCCTTCTTGAAACTAGACGCTATCAGAGTCAGCTCACTGGAGGTGTATGCACGCGAGGTAAATTTGAATGAGCAGTCATGAACGTCAAATGGATAGAAATAAACGTTCGGCCTACATGACCCTTGAAGGACAACGTTTTCAGTCCATGCGCATCTACCAGATTTCAAGTACATTCTCACCTGGGATTGTTCTTGTACGATTTCTGTGCTCGCTTCCGCCGAATTGACTAGTATCAAGGACGGCTTCCAAATGCTAGCTGCCGATATGGTAACTGACGTATCAGGGGCCGTCGCACCATGGGCGTTAAAATAAATTTCCTCTGTCCACTCCATAGAGAGATATGTGCTTATATCCATGATACCCCCAACATCGTCAAAGTTGTTTAATGCCAGGAGTTGCATCCCTAGCGAAACATTCAATGTTTTCGACAAGTCTTGCAGTGGAATCACACTGGTCTTTCCTTCATATATCATGAATATATTTACAACCTCAGTCGATACACTGGACCAAGATTCGGCATGACAATAATGAGCAAGGAAGAATAGAAAACAAACGTTTATGCAGGCAATGTATATAGGCATGTCAATTACTGATAAACGCTCGTTGATCATTACACAACTGAGTATCAAGTGACACTGCAAGAACGTTGCCAAACAGAAGAACTAATATCGTTGACAATAACAACGGTTGTATTTTGATCATGCCCTGATCTCGTGACTAATTCTGTATGATAATTGTAATGTCCTTTGGTAAAATGACTTGCTGCATTACTGAATACCTTTTATTCGCATATACTATTTTCTTTTGTAATGGATTATATACCATAAACGTTTGAACATACGCACTAGTCTAACCTTTAATGGTCGACCAATTTACAAGTTACTTCTGACAATCGGCTGATATATTTGGTCGAAAGAATTTCTTTCTGAGTGATATTATATCAGAAACTTGCTATAAGTGATTTCATAAATTAAAAGAAGACTCTCTAAAATGTCACCAAAGAGTATGTATGTACGTAGGTAGGTACGTACGTACGTACGTATATATATGTATGTATTTATCGAAGGTCATGAAATAGCTAATCGCCCATTGTTGACTAAAATACTCCCTCACCTGTTACTCCCAAATGTTCCTTAGTAACCACAGTTAATTACATGTTTTATATACAAGTTTTAAATCAAGATTTTGTTGGATTTGAAAAGGCTGGAAATAATAAATGCGTTGCTGTTTTATCACTGTAACAGTCTGATGTACAACGTGTCGTACCAACAAGAACAGTATCGCTCTTTATGCCACTTGCTTATCATGTTTAATCTTCATCAATGATTTTGTCCATACTTTGCAGACATGAAGAGTTTAATCTAGTACACTTGTTCGTGCATCCTTTATTTAATTCTCCTTTTGAACATCGCTTACACAGACTTAGTTCATAATACTTCATAATAAAATTAGACTGGGGTTTGCTGACATACTGCTTATAACACATGACCGTGCCCTTGATCTCTTAAAACTAACAACCTTTGGAATCCCTCTCTCTCTCTCTCTCTCTCTCTCTCTCTCTCCTGTTGCTTGTTCTTCGGTCTCTTTGAAGCAGAAATGATGTGCTCTCTCTTCTTACACGCAATCGTTACAAAAATATATAAAAAATATATTTCATATTCAAAACTTAGGTCACCCTATCCCGTTTTAATTCTAGTGATGCGTGATCAGAAAGGAAAGCTTAATATGTTCAAAGGTGAAGGTCAGAGGTGAAGGGTGAACGTAATAGGTAAATATCAAAGGTCAAGAGACCCATGAATTAAGCTTTCTATACTACTTGCCAACAGTTATCAAAACAACTAGTCTACACTTACATGTCGATATCGAAAGTAGCATTGACTGTGAAAATACGTGTACTTAACCTGAGCTATAATTATCTATATAGATATTGATGACAGACGTAGTAAATTGGGACCAGAGTACAAATATGTATGCTTTTGTACTTGTAAAAGACTGTGATCGAAATACCTAAAGTAGCCTTTACTGTGAAAATACGTGTACTTAACCTGAGCTAAATCATCTCTATACATATTGATGACAGCCGAATTTAACGTGAGAAAGGCGTAATTGTTTCTGATATTTCTTTGATAGATTTGTTTGGAAATAAAAGGTACTTATCAATAATAATTACTCGGATTTCAGTAAAAGCATGATCGATGGACCGAAAATGTAACGTCCACAAGAGGTGTGTATGAACTGCAGTTTATATAGTAGTTAACAGGAGACCGATACGTAAATAGTATTTGGTAAACATTGAAATGGGTAAAATTTAGTGTTCTTATACTCAGTTACAAAAAATGGCTTGTCAAATATGTTGGTGCATGCCAGCAATTAAAGGTGACTAAATGATAAAAGGCAGATATGTAACTGGACACAAAACTGCCCCAAAGAACAGGACATAATTAAATCATTAAGATTTTTAGTGGGTGTGTTTTTGGTGGGGGAGGGCAGTTGCGGGGTATGAATATTTCAGTGATAGTTTATTGTTACCTTATTTTCCTGCTGGATGCATAATTCTTTAATCTGCATAATCATTAGAACTATGCGTTGAAAGATAAAGAAAAATGTTAGTATGAAAACACGATTAAAATTAAACTAATGCAGCTTTGTTCTTGGTTGTTTAATGCTTTCCCTCAAAGATCGCCTATTGGATCTACGACATCATGCTTGGGGATGATATCAATGGAAGCTCGCATAAATAAGCAAAATCTCGTATTCCTTGGTCGCATGTGTAGAACATCAGCAAACTTAACTGCTAAAAAGGTTTTCCTCTGGGCTGTTGGAAATTTTATTTTTGACCCCCAACATAGCTACAACTCTTTTATATATGATATAAATACTGTACTCAAAAAGTATGATTTAGAAGACTATCTCAAGGACTTTATTTTCACTGGAAAATTCCCAGACAAAATAACATGGAAAAACTTAGTTGGGACAAGAATACAGATATTTGAGGAGAGAAAACATGAAATGAGTATCAGAAATCCATCAGAGGGATTCGGTAGATTTTAAAAATTTAATCCAGGACTAAAAATGCATCATCTATGGAAAATAGCTTACACTGACTCAAGCAGAAAAATGGAATATGGGACATTAATTCGTATTGGAGGAATGCAAGCAAGAGCTGGACTGTGACCCCTATGTGGCAAAATGAGTCATGACCGTATTTTGCACATTTCGATGAATTGTGCCTTAACCTCAGACGACAGAAACCACTTGATGGAAAGTCTATTTTCGTATATGCCTCCAGTGATTTACCGTGATTTCTGTGATCAGATCAATGATGTTATACTGATTATACTACTTGGTGGTTTATATGATATATCAGAGCGTTTAGAATTTGAATCATGGATAAATATGGTCAGACTATCTACCAAGTATTTCAATAAGATAAAGGATATTATATATTCGATTTCAAATGTTCTATCGTATATAAATCTCTATCTAGTTTAGTAATTATTTTTATTTATTTATTCGTTTGCTATTGGAAATAATTCAATAAGTAACGAATCCACTTTTTTGTTGATTCTATTTATTTAATTGCATTTCTTTTTTGTCTTAAAATCTTCAGAAAATGGAGGAATAAAAGAATATCATCATCATCAAATCGAGCTATTTCAAATCACTTTTCTAAGTAACCATTTTTGGGGCAACCTCAAATTTTCCAAAGGGCGAGTTTCATTTTTCTGCCACCTTGACGAAATTGAAAACATACTTAAACATGTATAATTATTTCTGTAGTGATTATGGTCCAGTTATTATGCACAAAATACAAACAGCAATACTCCATATGCAACTAAAGTGTATCATCTCCCGTTCCAAAATCTCCTCACCGCACTTGGCCGTTTGGAAACGTGGCTTAAAATAATGTTTGGTACGAGTCCTACCGTTTATGCAGGAAAACACTGTAACACTGGAATTATTTTCAAACAATGTAATAAAACGAGTATTTTTAAACTTGGTAAGATTAGGGTCATTTTGGAAGCATGGAATACGGGGAGGGGGTGGGGGTTGAAAGACTGCAATCCTGTGAGCTTTTTCTGCTTGTATTCATCATTTAAACAACACAAGAAGGTTTGAGAAATTACTACGTAGACACCGCAAAAATAGAGTGTGACACGAGGTATCTTAGCGGCAGGGGGGACATATACCTGCAAGCGGCGACTAAACGTTGGAATATTACGTCAATATAACCTTGGAACTGCGTCTCTGATACAATGCGCCCATCAACGGTGCTTGTTGTTGTTGTTGTTATGGGGTTTAACGCCATTTTTCAGCACAAGATAGGCTATACATGGCGGCCAGTATTAATAGTGGAGGAAGAACCAGGGAAAACCCCGGAAAGAACCACCGACCCACGAGAGGCTACCGGCAAGCTTTCTCACATATCCACATTGACCGAGCCCGAGACTCGAACCCACGTAGACAGAGGTGAGATGGCAGTGATCCGTGACGGACAGCGCTTTAGACCACTCGGCCACTCGGGGCCCCCAACGGTGCTTGTAATAATTGATTTGTTTGAAATCATCACTGTTCACCTATTCAGATGGGAACGAATCGACTCAGAAAAAGTCGATACCTTATCCACCTAATTCGAGTTTTTGTTGTCTGACAAACGCTTTCATCGGTCTGTCACGTCCATCAACATTAGAATCCTTGACAATGTACCCATTTTAATCATCCTTAGAGCCGAGGTAATGGGCAGTAACTGGCAAAACGGCAATAGAATTAGTTAAAATATATGCTAAAAAACAACAACTTGATAACCTTACCGCTCTCCGCCACGCCACAACGCACACAAGTACCATACCTGTCATGCCTCACACACTGCGTATGAGACTCGTTATTTCTATCTCGAATTCACTCTCATATGCACATACTGAATCTTATCACGCAACCTTATCAAACGTCTCCTCGTGTATTTATAATATAACGAATTTATGGTTTCCTAACTCGCTGGTAAATTTCCACCTTCCTTCAAAGGGATTCTCCAATAACAGATAGACTGTGATGTGAGTTTTACTTTACATAGAATCTAGTTTGCCTCTATTTCGCCTCTCCCTCCTGCCTCCCTCCCCACCCCACCCCCAACAGTGTATTCGCCTATTTCCCCCGAGCAGTGAGCTGGCTTCCCCTGAAGTTGTTCTCATTCTTGATACTTAATGACTCTTGATATATCTGACACATAAACACATCATGTCTAACCCCTCTACTACTAATTATATATATATATATATATATATATATATATATATATATATATATATATATATATATATATATATATTAGTATTCATCCATAGTTTCAAGTGAAACTGACAATTACCAATAATAGTAATCTGCTGTAGAGCGCCATTCCATTACAGCTTTTTGCTCTCGCCTTTTGTCCCCCGCATCTGAATAATATTCATTTCCAAACATCTTCGTTGCATTCTCTTGTTTCTTTATTTAGCATAACGCTACTTTTAGAAATAATGAAGATGAATTGGGGTGCCTTGTGTGACCAGATCTATATTATGATGAAGAAACGTTAATGTTTTTATTTGTTCTACATTAGTAACTTCGATATCTGTAGTAAATATGTTTGGTGGTTCTGGCTCAAAGACCCTAATTTTCCCAGGAAGAATACAAATATTCACGGACAGACCCCTTTCCACTAATCCCGCCCTAAACCCACTTTTTCGTGGATCGGGTCGGGTATTTCTTGGTCATGTATTTTGTCTGTCTCGTTGGTGTTCGTATTGTCCTGGGAAAATTAGGGCCTTTGAGCAATAACGTCCCTACTACTATACAATTGTTTTATGTTGTTGATTAAAATAAAATTGTCAGATATTAGATTTACCTTACGTTGTTAAACTTCTTCGCCAATCGTCAACGTTTCAACAGAAGATATCAGAAATATGTCATCATCATGTTGATACAGATAGAGTTTCAACTTCCCATTTAATCGTCATCGGCAAACAAAAAGATCTTTCTTCTTTACTTTATTAAGCGCATACTTACTTTCTGAATAATATACTTTTGATCGATCAAGATTTATTGTTATTTTCGTATATTTTATTTGACTGATCCGATCATGGAAGTTCTTAAACTTCTTGCTCGAGATACACATCTCGATTCACAAATGAATTTGCATGTCCCGACTCCTTTGGAGTTCCTTCGTGCTTTTATCATTATTGTTTAGTCATCGACTAAAGTCAGTTTGTCGTTGATTGGAATTATGTCTATTCCTTCACCTATGACTCCGTCATTACCTTCAGATTTATTTGATTTTAAAAACGTACTCTTTTTCCTGTCGCATTCACTGCAATGCTTTTCGTCATTTTTCTATTCTTTTTGGTTATTAAGATTACAGATATATCTTTATCTTCCGTTTTGCTTTGCTTCGACACTTAAAACAATACCCTGGCATTTGTATATATGATTGCTAGACAAAATTGCTTTGTTATCGTTAATTATAATTTTAACGCTTATCAAACTAACGAATAAACTTCAGAAAAATATTTTACTCCGGTCCATTGTACCGTGACATATGTTTGATAAATATAACACTATAATAACCACAAGCCCCAGTTCCAACTGGCTGTAGTTCGTTAGAAGAATATTTTTATTTATTTTCGGAACGCTAACGTTATGTTGACAAGTTTTTAAATACGTCACTCTCTGGAAGGCCAAATGAATCATTACAAAAATTTATGTAAACTGCTATACAGAGCGTTCCAGATTCAGCATTAAAATCTTGTATGTTGATAACACTACATTTTGCTGAAATTACTTCTTCAATTGCTACGCGATCGCGTTCATCTTTAGAATATGCTCCAGAAAGTCCTTTAACGGATTTTAGTTTGTTAAGTATATCAACGTTATTCAACGCGTGCGTTTTTAGCACATAGTATCCGGCAACATCAAACCACGGTCTTTTAATGACGGTTTTCGTCTCCTCGTTGTCATACCCCGACCTCAAGTAAACATGCTGACCATTTTTGAAAAGAGACTTCCAATGGCTCCTGCGACAAGCGGACCTGTGAATCCTCTTTATTTCATTCGCTTTCCACGAGTGGCTGTTTCTTTTTCGGTGACATTTTTATCTTTTATTGTCACATACAATTTCATCTGCGTCTGTTAGATGATTTGTTTGATTCCCCAGTCTGAAGTATCTCTCTCTCTCTCTCTCTCTCTCTCTCTCTCTCTCTCTCTCTCTCTCCCTGTAGCTCCGGATATATAGCCCCGGATGCTGCTGTTAGCCCTAGTGTTTCGAAAACAGGTAAGATTGTTGGTAATATTGTATTTGCAACTGTTGCAAGTGCTGGCTTGAGGAATCAACCATGTCGAGCGATCACTGTTACCTGAGCAAGTGATAGATTAAGTAGAAAAGGTTTTCCTCTTGACGTTTTCGTTATCTGCTGATTTGTTTTTAGAAGTTCGATCAACTTTTTTCCAAAAGATATTTTAATCACTTTGTATAGAAAACGCAGCTCGTTTAGCAACCGCGGCTGACAACTTCCTAATTTGATCTGGGGTTAGATATATTTCTTGCGAAATGTATTTCATTCTTGTTATTGCATTTTGTTGGACAATATTTTTGTCAATAAACTGCATAGAAGGTTTTACATTTGCACTGTCATAAGGCCTCGAGTTGCGTAGATGGTCAAAGATAGGTCACTGACAACAAGTACATATGCGTCTTTAGCAGGACCTGGTGATGCGCCCAGCGTCCACGCTGCTTCGATAACTTCGGTTGATCAAACAGCCCGTTCTGAATGTTTTGAAACGTAAAGTAGAAGATCGAACAAAGCGTTCGCAATTCTTCGATTGAGATCTGAGATCACCTATCAGCGTCTTGATATTTTTGAATGGCTTCCATCAGGTACATGTAGGGTCTTGATACGTTTCTGTCGGCACCAACCGAGAAATTGCATTCGATTGCTCGTTTGCGATACTGTTTTGAGTTTATTAAGACAAAGATTCGTCGTACATCTGAACTATCAAACACGGCATTGTATTGCAGTTTACTCCCACGCCATGCCTGTTGAAGAAACACAGTAAATACATACCATGGAGGCTGTTTGATAATCACAGTTGTAATACTCTATGTGTAATCAGTTGTATTTGGAATAGATGTTTGAAATTTTTTATTTTGCATGAAATACAATCTTTTAGTGCATGTGTCAAGTGCGATTGATTTGCTGATCGACGAAATAATACGGGCCATCCACAACGAGAGTCTTGCAATTACGAACTGCGCATCACCTCTATGAACTCGAATCAAACAATCGTTTTGATTAGCTCGATCGAGAACAAATGTGTGTTTTAATCAACGAAACACTTTATTGTAAGCGCAACAAGATACAAAGACTGTGCTTAGCGAAAGTATCACTTTTATTTGATTTGATTTGCTGGCAAACGCTTTTTCTATCATACCCTTCGTTGTAGCTTGGTCGCCGTTCATTGCCGAGGGCACTTCTTATTGCTTCTGCAATAATAGTCCCTCCAGCCGCATCTACTGTTAACGATGCTACTATATGTTGTGCTGCTGAATTAGCTCCACCCGCCGTTAAAATAAGCCCGTTTCCATCAGCTGCCGCAGCAGCAGCTCATCCAGTTTTAAACTCGTTTGCATTTGCTGCACCATTCCAGTGTCTTTGAACCACATCATATTTTTTGCTACGGATCTGAAATAATCTTCGCGGAACTGGCAAATGCATCGAAATATCTTCCCCGATTTGATTTGCAAGTTGATATCGTGCGCTTCTGAAAAGACTCAAGCCATTGTTGTCCAATGCAGCTTCAGTTCCGGCTACGATCAGCGCCAGCTACTTCAAATATTTGACCAAGTACTTCAAGTAGGGACTTGTGCGGCAGCAGAAACACATCTTTGTATCATATGTTGAACGTACTGGGCTCATTAGACTTTTAGTCGAGGTATTCAACGTTCTCGAATTCGGTTGTTGAGTCATCAGCAGTAAATTCTTTGGTAAGGTCGAGATAATTTTTACATAACATATTTTATCTTTAGTCGTACAAACAACTTCCATGGCGTTTATGCTAAACCTCAGAAATATCCTTACGCGGCCTAGTTTTCGTAACCAGTTTCCGTACAATCTCCTTGCCAGTTGCGGATAAAATTATCTGAAGTAGGTGTTATTTCTGAAATTAATTGTTTTACATCTAATCTTTTCGGCAATATTTTCTCCGACAGCGTTTCCTGGTGAGGATGCGGTACTTGTCATAAGCGACTTTGATGTGTCAATTCCAGTCGGGGAAACCTTATTTGCAATGCCTGGTACATTTTAAATAATCTTAAAAAATATATTTCCTAAGAAGTCTCCGACAATCTCTCGTCTTATACATTTTTCTTTGCTTCAATGTTATTTTAAAGTGTCTGATAAACTTCGTTGTTATCAAACCCAGTATTTATTGAATACTGCGTAGATGCAAGAAGTAGGTAACGGCTTCATTATTGAGATCTAGTTGTCGTTCATATTGATCTGTAAGTTGCATCATGACTCGTGATATTTGACTTTCCAAAATTATCGGATAATATATTATCTGACGCGGATTAACTTGCATCAACGACCCTGTGGAACGTCAGCCGAAAACGAGTAAATTGTTTGACCTCGACTTCCATATGCTGTATATGATCCTGATGCAATAGAACAGTTTATCAAGATGGTGTTGACCTGTGTAGCGTTAGCCGGAACCTTGCCGTCATAAGAGACACTTTGTATACTAATATACCCATATTTCCGCAGAACAATCAACAAGAAAAGTGTTTTTAACGTAATTCTGGCACGTAGCGTGTTGCTGTTCAGAATATGTTCTAAATTATCAGCAGTGGCAGCAACTCCGTTATTTGCCATTAAATCTTTGATTTTTTTCTTAAGATCAGTCACGTTATACGCGGCCTGCGAAGGTTTACAAGGCATCCGCGATAAACGTAAAATCGTCGTTGACGTGATTTCCGACATTGGCCATTGAATGCCAGGCAGTTTCAGAAATTAATTCCATTTCGTATTGAGTTTCTGGATCAAGTACAACTGGCAAATTATAATTAACTGAACAGTTTTCGTTGTCTTCTCGTGATTGAAAAGAATCAAGTAAACGTGTTGAGGAAATAATTTATCTTTAATCGAACCACAAAATTATTGAATAAGATCTAGATGCAAATTCTGATACTCTGCTGTTGTCAACGATCCGTTTGAGCGAAAATAATCCAAGATATTAAGGATCTCTATGTCGATTTCCATGCTAACGTTTCCATATTCTTTTGACGATATCAGAAACTTAAGTCTATCAGCCATCTCATCCACTGATGTAAAAGCCCGTAACGTTTGACCAGTTGTTACTGGTGCCGATGGACGTGTTGGTGGAACAGATTGTAATATTTGTGTCTGAGCTGTAGATGGCTGCCTTGACGCTAAACTTTGCGGTGCCATTGGTCTCTTTGATTTAACCACACTAGACAACTTGTATTACAATGATACGGATTTTTTATCGTTTATTTTGGTCAATAAGTTTGTCTTCAGCAATCAGGCCCAGTGTGTAAATATAGGTCCTAGTGATTGATGCTTTTCTTTATATTTTTACGTAATCATAAGTTTCAGTTAAAAAAAACTCGAGTAGTATATGTTGTCGTTGTACTCTAACACTGGACAACAAATTTTTACAAAAGTCATGTTACTGAAATAAAATTAGTCAATTCTTATCAATTTTTATGTGCTGAACACGAATATGACAGTCAAATTGCAAAATTGGCTATAGTTTTTTTGTAATCTGCAAGAAATTAATGTTTACATAACGAAATGCATTCCAATAGTAAAAGGTCAACTGTAATAGCCTACCTATAAAAAATCAAGTCATTGACTACATCTTAGATTTCTTCGCCTGTCTCTTGTACAGCTGTTCGGGAGCATCTCTGAGGAGTGTCCAGCAGTAGTCAGCCAGCATTGTAGTGGACCATTTTCCCTGGTATCTTTGTTCCATTGTTGCGATATCTTGATGAAAACGTTCGCCGTGTTCATCACTAACAATACCACAGTTGCTAGGAAAGAAATCCAAATGGGAATGAAGGAAGTGAATCTTTAGAGACATATTGCAGCCAAGTTTCTTATACTTCATCAACATGTCTTCTACTAGTTCCTTATAGTTTTCTGCCCTAACATTTCCGAGGAAGTTTGTAGAAACTAGGCGAAAAGCATTCCATGCTTGTTTCGCGTCACCTTCCAGCAAGTTGTTGAACCGGTCATCTTTGAAAAGCTCTCGAATCTGAGGACCCACAAAAACTCCCTCTTTAATCTTTGCTTCGCTGAGTCGAGGGAATTTTTCATGCAGGTATCGGAATGCTGGCAAAGTCCGGTCAATGGCTTTCACGAAGTTCTTCATCAAACCTAGTTTGATGTGAAGGGGTGGTAGCAAGATTTTCTGAGCCTCAACCAGAGCTGGGTGTTGGATATTCTTCTCTCCAATGGCTACATTCTGCCTGTGAGTCCATTCCTTCCTCATGTAGTGCATTTCCCTTGCTCGGCTATCCCACTCGCATAAGAAACACATGTATTTTGTATATCCTTGTTGCAGTCCCATTAAAAGGGCAACTACCTTCAAATCACCACAGAGGTGCCAGCTGTACTTGTTATACTCAATGGAATTCAGTAGCTGCCTTAAGTTATCGTATGTCTCTTTCATGTGGACAGCATACGCTACTGGAATAGATGGAAGAATGTTTCCATTGTGCAAAAGCACAGCCTTGAGACTCAGTTTCGAAGAGTCCACAAATAGTCTCCATTCTTGTGGGTCATGAGTGATTTTTAAAGCATTCATGAGGCCCTCAATATCGGAACAGAATATCAGATTACTTTCCTTTCTGAAGAAAGGCTCCAATTGCTGGTGGCGCTTTCGATATGCAGTAATTGTGACATCTTCTTCTAGAAGATTCCATTGTTGGAGTCTTGATCCTAGCAATTCTGCCTTGTTCTTTGATAAGTCCAAATCACGAATCAGGTCATTTAGTTCTTCCTGTGTTATTCTGTGTGGGGTTGATGATGCACCACAGTGAAAATCTGGATCACTGCATGCTGATGGACCAGGAGAAGAACAGGTCGACTCACCTTTGTCTTCGTCAGATGAATCAAGAGAATATTCTGCTGGAGGTTCTGGAATAGGAAGTCCCTCACCATGTGGAACTGGTCTCAATGCAGACGGAATGTTTGGGTAGACTATTCTCGACTTCTTTCGCTTCGTTATTCCGCCGGAAAGAGGAGGAACCAAGCAGAAGTAACAGTCATTTAGGTGGTTGCTTGGCTCTCTCCACACCATTGGGACTGCAAACGGCATTGATGACCTTTTGCAATTCAACCACTGTGAAAGCTGTGTTGTACATGTAGCACAGCATATATGCGGAGCCCAAGGCTTGTCTTGGTCACCAACCTTGCATCCGAAGTAAAGATGATATGCCTTCTTCACTTGAGAATTGATACTTTTCTTCTGGTTGGCAAATGTCACTTCCCCACAAATATAGCAAAAATTGTCCGCGGTATTAACACACTTTCGAGGCATTACTGTTCTTTATTGTACGTAAATGGATAAAATAATAAGTTTTATGTAACAGTAGCTTGAACTGTCTCGCACAACGTCTAAAATATTTTAAATGCTGAACCTATCTGATTGGGCTTTATATAGTACACTGCTTACGTCAGCTTCAGCAGCCGCCTGGCATTAGTATAATAGGCCTACACATGTATAGTACACTGCTGACGTCAACTTACTTCAGCAGCCGCATGGCATTAGTATTGCATTGCATCAGAAAATGATGCAATCAACTGTGGATGATGTGAGCATGATGGTATTATGCAATGTTACATCATTATTCCGGATGTTGCTGCAGTCCTACTGGAGAAATTTACACAGTGAAACATAGAAAATGAGGTATATGAATATCTTCAAAACGAGAGCCAATACAAATTTTTCACGGTTATATTCGTGTTCGGCACACCAAAATACTACAGATTAGGGCCTTTTCAAGTCAGTAATGATTTCACTGTTGACCAGTGTAATCGTTCTAAAAAGAGATTTACTGTGGTTTTCAATGTACTCGGTAAAAGTTGTAAGTTGTAGAATTGTTTTTTTATCCCTGATGTATATTAACCCGCCAAAAGCCTCAATTTCAACTTGTTTGAACGCATCATCTGTTAAGCTGTTGTCGATTTGGGTCCGAGCCGCTTTACATTCTTCGAGTCTACTTTGTTCTTTGCTTCGTTTTTTCCCCGTTCCAATTGCAATCGTTCTTCCTCCAAGCGTAAAGCAGAGGCAGGATCACTAATTCTCTCAACATTTTTTCTGTCTCCGTGTGTTGTTGCTCTTTTAGCAGACCAAGCAGTCCTTTGTCTTGTAGTTTCTTTGTTTTTTTAGCGGATATCTTAGATGTATCCGGTTGTTTGCCTAATCAGTCATCAATCATTGGCGGCTCAGTCTAAAGAGACCATGAGAATCGCTCCCGTGGAGTTTCGTCTGTCTCGGGGTTTTTGGCATCATCTGCTGTGGCTGTATATGCATATGCTCTAGTGACAGTCGCAATTGTACATCAGCGACTGTTATGCCCTTGCTTACTGTCAGTCTTCAGGAGCCTCGGTCCTCGTCCTGCACTTCCCATCCGTCGGATGAAATGTCGCATGCCTTCATGTCCCTCTTGCACACAACGTTCTGTCTAAACGTGGCTCTTGTTGCCGCAAATTTCTTTAGCAAATAAATTTTCGATTTATCCATGTTATTGTAATGCGTCTGATAAAATTACAAAAGTCGATCAATGTAACAACTAAACATTTTCCTCGAATCTCGTACAAGTTTATCTAATGAGAAAAAATTATACTTGTCTGCGGTTGCCTGTTGATAAAGTTCGGTGAACTTCCATTTTGATATGTATCCATATTGATCATATGTTATATTCAGCACGTCAACTTTATTAAGTGCAGGAAATATAAAAAAAAACATCCGGCTTTCGTCTGATAAACCTGTCTATCTTATAAAATCCTTGTACTAGGTTAACGGCATTATATTTTTGGTTCCTTGACAACAAGAAGTACGATCTGATTTTTTGTTCATCTCGCTGTTGTTCAAATGAATATCGCCAAATGCAATTATCTTTTCTCACATGAATCGAGCTCTTCTACCGGAATAAGATATTCAGGCTGCTTGATAACAAAAATATCTTCACCAGCACCAAATGTTATATATATTTGATTTAAATTATATTTGATTTAATTTACAGCAACAGACACCGTAACTACTAACGGAACCGTGGATTTATCAGGCTATCTCAGAAAGCTGGAGATACAATAACCGGTAATTGGAGTATGTCCGGTCAAGATTCTATACAAAAAAATGATAATGGTTACGGTCTCATTACTACGGAAACTGAATGAAAATGTGAAGAATGAAAAATTCACAGAAACAACTAAAACAAGCCGTTTTACCTGAAGGCATCAGTCACGCGACATAAACATACGAATGGAACCTAGACTGCTGTTAGCAACCTATATGTAACCTGATGAATATATGAATTTATTTGAAGAATTTAATGAAGCGAGAAGTTATTAAAAGCTTACAGGATCAGAAATTAGTGGAAAATGTTTACGAATAATTTAAACGATATTACGTAATATCTCAAACTTAATTTTCTTGGCGGTCTTTGTAAGTACTACGTCAAGAGAGATTATTTAATGTTATGTCAGATTAAAAAATATAATTGACGTCTGTGCATAAGAATAACTATAAACTAGGGATAGCTCAAGATGGTAGTATAAAAAAGAATTCAGGCAGAATTAGAATTCCTAACCGAATACGATATGTGTAATTACTAAATGCGGAATCAAACGAGGAACAGGTATGACACCTAATAGATAGGCTAAGACAAATCATGAGCATTATAGTGCGTTTTTATCATAACATTTTAACCTTTTATTTCTGATCACTTATCATTAGAATAAAACTGGATAGGGTGGCCGAACGTTTGAATATGAAATGCATTGTTAATATCCATTTGTGACTTTGCATGTAAGAAGAAAGGATACACCGTTCCTGATTGCTTGCTTGCTACAGGTTGAAACACAATCAATATAATAAAGAGAGAGAGAGAGAGAGAGATAGTTATTCCAGATGCTCTTATTTTCAAAGAGGTCAAGGTCACGGTCATGTATTGTAAGTAATACATGTGTTGGGTGTAACAAACACCCAACCTAAATGTATCATGGAAAATTTTGAACCGTTATCTTTAAATAGGTGTAAGCGATGTACTAAAGAAAAATTTAATAATGGATGTCACGACCGAACGAGTGAATTTGATATTTTCTCCATGTCCGCAAAGCAGTTGGTATAAAGAGCGATACTGTTCTGTTCGTTATGACAAATTGTACATTTTAGACAGGAAAACAAATAAGGGACACAGATTAAGACTTCTGTTAGAAAGGAATAAGTGTACGTCCAAATATTTTGGTACTAAATAAGATCAGACGTAAACAGTGATAAATTAGCAGTGCATTTAATGCTTTTCCCTTTAGAAATCCAATAAAATCAATTCTAAATAATTTTCATTACCATACATTTAATTAACTGTAGTTATTAAGGAACATTTGGAAGTAACAGCTGAGGAAGAATTTATATATTTTGATTGAAGTCAACAATGAGTGGTTCGCCATTCCATGACATTCGATATAACTCTTCATACATACATACATACATACATACATACATACATATACGAACGTACGTATGTACGTGTATACATACATACATACATACATACATTCTGTTTGTTGATATTTTAAAGAACTATCTGAAATCAATTACAGAACGTTTTTAATACAACACAACCCATAAAGCCATTTCTTTATACCAAATATATCAGCAGATTGTATGAAGTAAACATGCAAATTGATCTACCATTAAAGCTTAGATTGGTACGGATATTCAAACAGGTTATGGTATACACTCCATTACAAAAATAATACTAAAAGAGAATGAAAAGTATTCAGTAATGCAACAAAACATTTTGCTCAAGGACATTACAATTTTCATACAGAATTGGACACGAGATCAGAGCATGATCAAAATAAAACCAATGGTATTAGATTTCTTGCTTGGTAACGTACTTGCTGTGTAACCTCACACTCAATAGCGCAATGATCACCGATGTTCTTGTCATGGCTATGTACACTACCTCTATAATCGTTCTTTATTTATTCTTCCTAGCTCTTGACCGCCTTGCCGCTTCTTGTGTCCAATGTATCGATTGAGGTTGAAAACAGAATCACAATATATTATGGAAAGACCAGCGTGATTCTGCTGCAAGACTTGTCAAAAACATTGAATGTTTCTTTTGCTCTGCAACTCATGTCATAAAATAACTTTGACGATGTTGAGGGGATCATGGATATAAGCATATATCTCTCGATGGAGTGGACAAAGAAATTTATTTCAACGCAAATGGTGCGACGGCTCTTGCTACATCAGTGATGATATCTGCAGCTAGCATCTGGAAGCCGTCCTTGATACTAGTCAATTCGGCGGGAGCGAGCACAGAAATCGTACAAGAACAATCCCAGGTGAGAATGTACTTGAAATCTACTAAATGTGAATGGACTGAAAATGTTGACCTTCAAGGGTCATGTAGGCCGAACGTTTATTTTTATCCGTTTCACGCTCATGATTGCTCATTCAAATTTACCACACGTGCATACTAGTCAGTTCGGTGGGAGATAAAGCACAAATCGCACAAGAAGGATCGCAGGTGAGAAAATACCTAAAATATGGTAAATGTGAATGGACTGAAAACGCTGTGCTTAAAGGTTCATGTATATTTTTATCCGTTTGAGGTCCATGATTCAACACTGACATTTACCTCGTGAGCATACAATTCTAGTGAGCTGACTCTAATGGCGTCTTGTTTCTACAAGGATTATTTTGAAGAAAGTTGAGTGTCGAAAAGATGTATGCAGGGACATGAATCCAGAACTCAAAATCATATGTGAAATTCCAAATTAAAATAGACAGAAACTCATAGAATTATGTCCTGAACTACTTTCTATCTATTTTAATATTGTCCGGATTAAACATGTTTGTCTTCATCCTACCGTGAAGTTCTGGAGAGAGAGGGGATCAGGATATGATGTGACTTGTTTCTTGGCTTTTGTGGTTTTCATGAACAGCATCTCTACCATAGTCTTCTGCACCCGTCTCTGTTTTGGTGTACTACCTTACGGTGATTATGATCATCAGCGCAGTGATAACAATCACCGTATTGTACACTCTGATGATTGGGAAAAGAGTGGTTAAGGAGAATGAGGTTAAAGATAAGAAGACAGAGGAAAAAAAGGAGGATAGAGGGACAAAGAACGAAGAGAAGAAGGAGGAAGAAGATCAAAAAGAAAATTATGACAAAGCATCAAGTCATCGACTTTGCTGCTCCTATTGCATCCCAAGTCGTGTTGAAGATATATCAACCCAGAATCAGCGATTTCTTGAACCCCCAAGGTGTCTTCAGACTTTTGTCTGGATCAGTCGTCGTCTAGGTTGTAGATATTATATATTGTCTAAGAATGCACCCTAAATGTGAAGGGTTGAGGTTCGAAGTGCTCTTAACGTTTTATTTCTCGTCTTCTTCCTAGTAGGAAAGATCATCTTCAGTGTAGCTTACTTATCACCAGTGTTACAACAGTATTCGGATGTCCGGTCAAAACACTGAAGCTATTGTCTTAGTACGTATAACAATCATATGAGTTTAATGCGAAATATTTATCTGAATTTTTAACGAGTATTATTATGGCCGTGTTTCCCTTCAAACAAGTAATGATCATAGTCAATATAGTATATGCATGCATGCATTTATTGATATATGTTTTTATGTAGGTATAAGTAACAAGAAATACTGCAAATATAAATGTTTACTAAGGCACTTAAACTAATTAAATACACTTTTTTTATTCTGGCTTTTACTCTGCATGCATGTATTTGTTGACCGACATTGCATATAATGCTACGATTTGATACCAAACATCTCTGTTGATCTACAATTCAAATTAAGAAAGCAACTTGTTTATCATTGGAAATGTTTCCCAGTTTATGTTTTGTAAACGTAAAAAGAAATAACCCAAATTGATCTCGGTTTAAATAGCAGACTACATGTACTGCAATTTGACATAATATTTGAAATGAAACGTTGAGCTATTGTTAAATCGCTGTATTTCAATTATTATATGACGTTAAGCGACAGAGACTACATGATTCATTGTATTCCATTATACTAAAATGGGAACATAAACTGGATACAAAGTTGCAACGACAATCGAAAATACCACTCTTCTTGTATTTAGTAATATAATTTGGTTGGATGGAGTAACGGAGAGTATGCTATGGTTTGTTGGACCTTACAACCAGCATTCGTATATGTCGCTGAATGGCTGGAACACACTTTTGATTTCCAGATGGGTTCTCTATTTCACATGTCTTTGCACATGAGCGAGAATCAGGAGTTTGGTAACTGACTCATAATCTGGACAGCGTATTTAGCGATTACCTGTCCATAAATATATTTCATTTTCAACACTGGCTGACTGTTTTTGTGACTCGGGATTATGGTGAAATCACGACACTCTTCTGATCAACGTGTTACCAGGGCCTTACTCTCGGTTATGCAAAGGTGGCAATAAGACTGATTGGTGAGAGTCCTTCAAGACAAAGAAATGCACGGATCCAAATGTAATTTAAATTAAAATGAATATAGAAGAATTGGAAATAAAAATGCTTTCTAATTAGAAAAGAAAGGTATATGAAAATTTACATACTAGCTGGATTATTGAAAGCTAGCACGTTTCTAAATCGAAACATATTTTAGGCATGAAATCCCGTTCAGAACTGACATAATTGGTAAGGCCATAAAAGTTGTAACATGGATGAGATCCATTTTACCTACAGGAGAACCTCGGTTAGAACAGAAGTTTTATTTAGTTTCAGTTATCGATACGCAGTAAAATGCATTAAATCATGGGAGTTATTTTATAGAATTTAAATACAAAATAACAATTATCTTTAGGATCATAGGGTAGCCGAGTGATGGAAAGTGCTCGCCTTTACGGATCACTGACATCTCACCTATGTCCGCGTGGGTTTGAGTCTCGGTCTTGGCTGATGAGGGCCTGTGTGAAAGCTTGAGTAGGTCACAATGACAATAATTATCTTCAAAAACATTGCATTTTATTGAATATATTAATTCGGGTGACGTTAAAACTAAACTCATTGCCAGTTTAGCATATGTATGTATATACAATAAGAAATTACATGAGGAACACGCTTTTATGAAGCAGTTACACTGTATCAAGTGTAAAAGATGAACATACATACATCTGACGGAGGATGATACTATCCCAGGCATGACGATTAGGGCTATCGTACTACGAGATTGGTTATACATCTATTACTGTGTTGACTGGATCAAGGTAAATGTTTTCATAATGTCACTAGAGAACTGACCTGTGCTAAATTGGAATCTTCTACCTTCTAAATATATTGGTGTCAGCAGTACCAAGCACGAGGCTACGGTATGTATGATGAAAGAAAATAATTTTTACTGGGACAATGTGACGAGTTCTTGCAAGTGTCCTTTTTGGTAAGTAATGTATTTATTAATTTCAGGTAATTTATCTACATCGATGTAGAACAGACACGTTCTAAGTGGGACCGGGAATGCAAATTTTATATTAAATTTGTGAGCATATTCATCGTGAATTTCGTCTCTAAATAGTCGGTTGTTTAAATTTGCTTCTGTCATGCTGGTTATCTTCGTCACATACAACCTTATCACACTGACTGTGTTGACAAACTTTTCGTGACTTTTAATAAATAATGTACAAAGTACACATTTGACTAAAATCGGACTGATACAATATTTTAATTAGATATTTCCAATCACATCTACTATATGGGTCCTTTGCATGACAGTGTTGTTTCTATAAGGGTTTTAATCTTTGCTGTTTTTAATACAAAATGACAATGATGTCAAATAAAGCAGAAGAACATTAAATTACATTATGATGTATGTGTACTGCATGTGAACCACAACTTATATATAAATGTGTAAGTCGATTCAGTTTATATTTATCAAAACTGACGTGTTTTCATTAGTTATGTTATTCTTGAAGTTTTTTCAACATGGCAAACAGTATCTTATTCCTTATTAGGCTTGTTGAATCAGGTATTGTCGGTTCATCTTTGAGAATAGTTTTCCTGGTGAAATTATTTAATGTATACGAAAGATTAATTTAGCAATGACGTGCAGTTATTTTTGCTATTTGTAGATTGGTCAAACATGCAGAAGATTATATTGTATAATAAATAATATTAACGTTTCTTAAGTTTGGTTCCTTGCTTCGTATGCTCCCTGAGTTGCACTCCTCTATTCAAAGTCAGGTGAACGCAGACGCCATATTTTCACGTGATGGCCTCATATAGAGAGATCTAGTTAATCTTACCGCAGCACTTTTATTTCTTTAATGTTCTGTTTGTTGGCGAATCAATGTGAACTTTAATAATCCTTTCGAATTGAACTATAGCAGTCGTTTCGTCTTTGAATAAGGGATACCTCTTAATGCCCATGCCCAACAAGTTAATTTAAAACCAAAAGTAATTTTATAGACACATTATGTCAGAAACATACTACCAAAGTTATGTTGATTAGCCGCCACTTTGATTTAAATGTCCCCTCCAAGATATCTCGCGTTACACTCTAGTTTTGTAGTATCCACGTCAATATTACCGACTCCTTTCTTGTTTTCTATAAGCTTTATAAGCGATCAATACAGGCAGAAAAAGGTCCCAGAGCTACATTCTTCCCAAATAGTCCCATTGTTACAGTGTTAATAGACTATCGTACCCATTCCATATATTTGTTTGTTGAATTGAAGCCCAAAATGTAAAAGTGAAGTTTGTTTTCGAAGGCTTGTCCGTATAGAATAATGAGTCCAACTCAGAATATACTGAGTTTTAGTCGTATTTACAATTGTTCAACCCCACACAATTTGTAATTTTTACTAGTGCGGCTGGATTCAGAAAGAAGAACATTTACGCTTAACTACAAACACACACACACACGCACGCACGCACACACACATGCACATATGTGTGTGTGTGTGTGTGTGATACAAATAACATTTTCACACACCTCTGACGCATTGACTAACAAACTAATGAGCACATTTTCTTCACAGCCAGAACTGAATAATTGCTTTGGACATTTGAGGAGGCCTGGTTTTTTTTTCTTCAGAAATGTTCTTTCTTTGAATTTGAAAAACCTTGAAAATGTACCTCAGAGCTCACCAAATTTGCTCAATTGTCGTATAAGTAGAAACAGTGTTTCAAATCATTGAATTAAGTTTCAATTTATTTTATCAAGGGAATACGTGTAGGCAAGTTGAACAAGTACTATGGACTGCAGTATAAGTGCAAGAATTTGAAAAGAACCGAGCTGTTGAATGAATAGCATATCGATTTCGATTCAGTATTAAACACTATTGTATAAGATAAGTTAGCGACGCGGATCTCTAAGGGCTCCTTTCATATACTTAATTGACATTGAAGTTCATCATAGTTCTGCTGTGTAAAAAGTTTTATAGTGTGTCTGTATTTTAAATTTGTAAGAGAGTTAAGGTTTTGGAAATGGTACTATATTAGTTACAGAACATAGTTAAATATATAAGAAAGATAGGGAGATAAAGAGAGAAATTCTAATAAGGTGTCCGAATACTGCTTGTGTGCATATTCGTCTCTGTGTACTTTCAACGAAAGTATTTATGTATAACAATTTTATTTTGAAATTATGAATAATTAGACCAAATATTCATAAATTACCATGCACATTAGGAATAAGTATTTTCTGCTGATATTGATCTCTTTTTATATAAAATGACAGAATGGAAAGGCATCTCTTATGAATTCGTCGATCCGCGTGTCTAGTCTAATTTTGAAGTAAAATGCCCTGGGTGAGGTGATGAGCGAAGGAACACAAGAGCGAGGGAAACAATGAATGGGCATTTAAATGAATGAGGGTAACAAATGTCGGAAAGGGCAAAATGTTATATCAATAGAGCATTTGAAATGGGTTTTTTTCTGATAGGATGTGTTTATGAACCAACTACTATTGAGAAACGAAGGATTGCGTTCAAAATTAGACACACCCTATCCCAACTGTTCGAATTCTTGTTGACCGGTTCTAGTCTTAATGGTATCTCACTTGTCGGAACGAGTACTAAACACTTAGAGACAATTCTGCGCGTGGTACCATTCAATTACTCATTGAGCAACTTCATTACTTGTCCAAAACTCTATTAACTCGTATATACATTTTTCTGTCCGTTTTTCTGCTCGATCTCACCATCCGTTTATATGTTCACTAATCTTTCAAAACTTCCTTTCATCCTTTTATTCGTCTAGAAGTATGTCTATCCATCTTTCCTCTAGCCATACACCGATTCCCCGATCCATCTATTAGCTCTTGGCTGATCCGTGGTTTTCTTTTTTAACTCTGATCTTCCAGTAATTCATCCCATTTTGATCTATCTATTGTCCTGTTTATCCTCCAGTCTAAGCAATCGTCTGTTTTTCTTCAAAAAGTTCAATGTGTATAGTGCCGTCAGATACTTTTGTTGAAACAGCAGATATATTAAACTGTAATTCACAATGACAAGTTTGCTTTCTTTGATAGCTGTACCGACAGTTTTGCGCTTTAAGGGAAATTTTTAAACATTGATTCAGATGAAAGAAATTCCTTAAAGAAAATGTTGTACTGAGAAAGACACTTGTTATTGTGGATCATGTCCATATCTACGTCTCTTCATATATTGTTCATATATACAGCAACTGCATATTTGGAAACAGCTCAGGATGCATGTCATTTGACATATAATACTTTCCAGCACATTTGCTTAATGTTTTCTTAATGTTTGCAGAAAATAATTCATATTGTTCACCACACATTTATTCGCAAGGAAATAAAGCACAGTTATATTCGAATCACCTCGGTATGGGGTGGAATAACTATAGGATTGACAGAGAAACTTCAAATGAGAAAATTATTTGATGCATTCGGTATGTCGATGTCAATCATCGGCAGTTATTTGGTATGCACTTAACGTACGATTCGTAGGATTGACCAAGAAGTTGCGAATGTTCTAGCCGTAAATCTGCATTTACCCCCAACGTAGCTTTTTCAACTTTTCATTCACTTTGTGTTCAACTTATTTGTTGGTATAGACGTTAGTAAACACCAGCCTTAAAAACGTCATGAGAAAGATGAAATCATTTCGTTGTAAAATATCATCACTACTGTAAAATGTACCTATATCCTTAATCAGGATTCGTCTTACGGTGTTTGGAATTAAACTTTCCGCATCTTCTTTAACCTTTACATTGATATTAACAATACTAATGAATATGGGTCATTATCTCTTGAAGTGAAACTTTTAAACTTTTATTTTATTCACATAACAATGTATTTATACTTAATTGAAGATTATAATCATCATCAAGTTTCTAAAATCCGTAGTGTAATATGCATTCAATTAATGATTATTAATTTCTATCTTTATTCTAGTTATTAATACATCTAAATGATTAACACTTGTTATTTAGTTCATCGGTGAGTGTTTTCTTCCACTTGTGTATCTGTTTATTTACTATTTTCAAATATTATTTCGCATTGCTTGTATATATTTATGTCTTTAATATAATTAATGCTAGCACTAATAGTTTCACATTTTAATTACTTCATGATCTGAATATATTTTAATTTTTAGCAATCTCTTCTCTCCATACCTTACGATATTTCAGATTAGCATGCTCTAAAGCCCTTTCTATTTGACTCTTTGTACAAACAGTCCAGTTGATTCATCAGCTAATCCTATACGTTTACCTAAACGTGTAATAAGGTTGTTATTGATATTTAGCTTTCACTATTGGGTAAATTAATTTTCATTAGCCACTCTAATGAAATTGGTTTGCCTTTCTTTCCATCCTCATCTTTAGCAATTTTATACTTGTATTATGCCCTCAGTATCTAAGCTCGAAAAACATAGTATTCAAACTATAATATATCGTTCTTTTCCTCTTCTAAATAATATAATTTTGAATATTATTGTTCTAAAATATTTTAATTATCGAGGTCTAATAGGCAGTTTGTTAAGTTCTACATTCATATTTACTACATGAAAATGATTTTAAAAATGTTTCATTATTGCTGTAATACTTTTTAAATCATTTATAAGCAGGGTTAGGAAGTCTATAAAACAATCGATTCAAACCCAACATTTACTGGAATAGTAATATCTTGTCCAGGGTCTTTATCACGTGTAAATGGTATTGTTCTTTTCTTGTTCTAACCAGAATAATACCTTTTGCAGCTTAACAAAAATACAAAAGTACTATACTTCCGTTTACTTCATGATAAAACATTTCTAACGTTGTATTATGATCATTCAACGTTTTATTAATATCACCATCTAAAAATGCTCTTAAATCCCGCATAACGCTTTTGGTTTCTGATTCCATTTGTTTCCATATCACGAATACGATTGGATAACTCGAGTGCACTACAATAAAAACACTCGGGTTATATACTCAGCAAAGATGCTATCAGATTTTAATCAAAAAGGGGCATTAATCCTTGTCACCTAAATAATGGAGGAGGAGAAAACAAAAACTGAGGAGGAGAAAAGGCCATGGTTCAATATTTGCCTGACACTGACGTTCAGTCTTTCTTCCTTGCTTCTTCACTGTATTAGGTTTCTGTTGAAATCCAAATCCTCAAATATATGCTCTCTAGTTGCCTAAGCATTAATCATTTAATCGCTACTGAATTTAATATATATTGTCCCATTTCGCAAACTGCTGTTTGAAAGTATGTCTGCAAATCAATCACACAGCCATACTTGTTGATAAATTGTGCATATTTATTTATAAATTCTATACTTTGTTCAGTTGTTCATAAAACACATACATTGCGACAGATCCATGCATCAATCAGGTTTGTTGATAATTCGATACATTGATAATATTTGTTCCTAAATCAATACATCAGTCATATATGTTGATACGTTCAATATATTAATCATTTCCGTTGCCAAACGAAATCTTTTAAATTATTTGCTGAAATACATGTCATTTATCGTATCCATTTGGGAGATGTATCGTTTTGTTATATCCGTTTTGGGGTTTATGTTTGCATATATTGAGTCTCTCTTGTCATAGGAAATATTTTAATAACCAGCATATAGTACATTCTTTATAATGAAATGTATAGTGCATCATTTCATTATCGATGCATTTTAAAGCAATATTTATTCTTCTGGCTGTACTTCCATTGTAATGTAACTTGATTTTGTTGTTCGGTAAGTTGTCTTCACCATTTAAGCAACTAGAATCATTGTCTGATCTACGATAGCAGTCCTGAATTCCAATCTTAATCAGTTGTTGCATTCACTATCATGCTATATTAATCGTTAGTTATTTCATTATCGCCTATTGATTACTGAATATTTCATCAATATTATTAAACGTAGTTATAGTAGATGTTACAATCTTATCGTATTTAAAATCTTTATAGTATAATTGATTTTTTCGTTTGAAGCTTTTACATCAAACCCTAGCACAGTTCCACAAAAAACCATAAAAGATTAAGGCATAATAAGTCTGAAACTACAGACTGTTGTAACTTCTAAACTTTGAACTGCAACACCCATTCCACCGATAACAATTGTGTTACCAACATTTTTCTTAACTTCACAGTTGTCTCCCGTATTCAACTGTTGCAGTACTGTTATCAATTGTAAGAACTTAAGACAGCAGCTGGTGTAGGTCCTCCAATGACTTGACCTTAATTTATCTCATAGAGGCACATTATCAATATATTTTGTTCACTATTATATCTCCAATCATGATTCGGGGGATATTAATCTTCTTAAAAGGTAATTCACATTTAATTAGATCACTTGTGTTGCATTTGTTGGATTGAATGCATATCATATATGTATGGCATTGAGCATTCAGACAGCAGTTTTCGTATCTGAATGATACATAACACAAATATCTTCATTTTACAATTCTAGCACACTCATCTATAAAAATATATTCCACATCCTGATGCTGCCATCAATGCTACCGAGTTGAAGTCAACTTTGACAAAGTTTCATAACGCATGGTATACTGTATTTCTTCAACGAAAATAAAAAATATCTTCTTGGTGGTAGGGATAGGTGCTGGGTGTTTGTAAATCTATAGTTTTTAATCTGCGGTTGCCCTGGTCCAATGGTTCCGTTGTTTAAAAAACTCGCTGTCATTTATGTCGGTAATCTTGTTATTGTAATAACTATACGGAGAAAAAGTGGCAGATGGTGTTTTAGTTATAACAACTGTTCTGACGAAAAATGATCCAACGGTCATCAAATATTGACGCTGATCCAGAGTTTTTCAAACGACGATAACGCAGTAAATGAGATACTCGTGCTCGTGAAGGAGATGCATCCATGACGTATTGTTGTGTTCAACGCATTTTCTCGATAAGAAAAACCAGTTACTTTTGTATTTGGAAACGCAATTTTTTTCACTGTTGCATGGTCATGTCTGGTGATCTGCGCTGCGTCAACTCAAGCACTATAAGGATGATGGCGAGATGAGAATCAAGGTTTTCGTAAAATTTGTATTTGATGCCAATATTTGCTGGGACAATGTAACGAAATGTTGGAAGTGTCATTATTCGCATTGTACATATTTATTACTTTAGATAAATTATGAGTAAAGATATTGTTTAGGCGCGATGGTCTTAAACCAAGTAACAGCGAAAGTAAAATTCAAAAATTTAGAAAATTCAAGAAATAATTTATTTTCCTCGAATACAAAGTGCAAATTTAAACGAATATTACTGCATTGTGATTGAATCATTAAATCCCAAATAGTCCTAAAAGTTCTATTACTCTCTGGCGTATTCAAAAACTTCAGATAAGTCAGCTACACCAGCTATGGACTTGATCCGTGTTGGTAATATTCCGTACCAGGACTAAGACGTGACGCGTTGCTCAAGTACAGCATTGTAAAGTTAGAAATGTTGACCGACGTCAACATGTTTAACTTTATCGAATGCGGAATCCGTGGCGGAATCGGTGTAATCACGAAAAAGTATGCGAAAGCAAACAACAAGTAGAATCCGGAAGCTATGTTGAGTTACATAATATATTCCTACGCAAATAATTTATACAAATATGCAATGTCCGAACCAGTGCCGAGCAGTGGATTTCATTGCATTGAACCTGAAAAATTTCTCCGGGAGACTGACAAACAAATACCTGACAATATTTCGTATTTCGTTGAAGTTGACCTTAATTATCCTGTCGAATCGCATGAACTGCATAACGATTATCCGTTCAGCGCAGAATCAATGATGATCGACTACGAGATGTTATCGGGTCAACAGGGAACGCTGGACGGCGATAGAAAATATTCAATGGTTCGTAAATTAATTCCGAATCTAATGAACAAGAACCGATACGTGATTTATTAGAAAGATCTTAAACAAGCTCTATATGTTGGACTAGTATTACTAATCGTTCTTCGTGTGTTAAAGTTCAAACAATCGCGGTGGATTAAAGGTTACATTGACTCATATACTACACGAAGAGCTGTTGCTACCACGGAGTTTGAAAAGAACGTCTTCAAGCTTATGAATAATAGTGTGTCTAGCAAAACAATGGAAAAAATCAGAAAACGTGTCAACGTTGAAATTGTTAACAATGTCGATCATCTAAATAAACATGTTGCTTCAGATGATTTCGTTAGCATGAAAATATGTGGCGAGAATCTTGATGCTATGCAAAAACAAAAGACTAACCTAAAGGTAAATAACCCGATTTATCTTGGAGCTGCTGTACTTGATCTGTCAATATAGCTCATGTACGACTTCCATTATGGATTTGTCAAGAAGAAATGGTCAAGAAGTAAGTTGCTTTTCAGAGATCCGATTCGCTCATGTACGAAATTGAATGCAAAGATCCGTATGAAAAGATCAAGGACAATCGAGAACTGTTTCTTTTGTCGGATTATCCCAAAACATCGGGTTTCAGGATAATGCAAATAAGACTGTTATCAGAGAGTTCAAACACGAACAAATTTTATTTCGATATCAGAGTTTATTGGCTTTCGAAGTAAAATGTATTGCATGAAAGTGGCCACGGACATCAACGGTGTCGCAAAAGTCAAAACACGAGTGAAGGGAATAAAGAACAATGTTGTCGAACGAACGAAATTTCAAGATTATAAAGCCGCGTTGGACGAAGAAATTAAACACGTGCTGATGATGGCGATTAAATCCAATCAACACAAACTCGAGACCCACGTGATTATAAAACGCGGATTGTGCAATTTTTACGACAAGTGGTACTGTGAAAATGGAATTGATACATTTGTACTCGGGTATTAGAAGCTGAACTACGATTTTCTTGATATGGCATTGTCGTAACAAGTATGAAATTTTGTCTAAATGTTAAGATCGTGTTTGAAACATTGACAGTTACCGATAGCAATGAACCGCTAGATTAAACATATTCTACTTGACAATAAACCATTGACCGTTACAATGACAAATGAAATTTCTGGCATCTTCTTTTAAAGGTGGACTTGATAAACTTAAACGTTCTTTGATTCGAGGAGCAGACTTGGAGAGTCCGTCCTAATATTTCAAGTTTCTTGAACAATTAAGTGTAGTTTTGTTTGAGAAGTTTAAGAATTTCCATGATCCGATCGGTCACAAAGATATATGAAAATAACAATAGACCTTGATCGATCGAAAGTATATTATTCAGAAAGTATGCACTTAATAAACTAAAGATGAACGATCTTTTCAATTGCCGATGACGATTAAACGGGAAGTTTGAAACTCTATCTGTATCAACAAGATGAAATATTTCTGATATCTTCCGTTGAAACGTTGACGATTGGCAAAGACGTTTAGCAACATAAGGTAAATTTAATATCTGATAGTTTTATTTTAATCAAGAATATGAAACAATGGTATAGTAGTAGATGTACCTGGGACTTAATGGCGCAAAGATCCTAATTTTCCCAGAACAATAAAAACGTCAAAAAGATAGACAAAAAATAAAATATCTTTAAAAAATACCCGACCCGATCCACGAAAAAGTGGAGGTAGAGAGGGATTGGTGGAAAGGGGTCTGTCCGTGAATATTTGTGTTCGTCCTGGGAAAATTAGGGTCTTTAAGCCAGAACCATCAGACATACTTACATCCGATATCGAAGTCACTAGGGCAGAACAAATAACATTAACATTTCTTAATATTAATATCAGATTTGCTCATAACAAGCACACACAATTCATCTTTATTATTTCTAAAAGTAGTGTTATGCTAAATAAAGAAATAAGAGAATGCAATAAAGAAGTTTGGGAACGCATGTTACTTAGATGCAGGTGGAGAAATAGCAAGAGCAAAAAGAATGTACGACTGATTAATGTTATTGGTAATTGTCAGTATCACTTGAAACTATAGACGAATACTAATATGTATATAGAATTAGTAGTAGAGGGGTAAGTATTGATGTGTATATGTGTCAGATATATCATGAGTCATTAAGCATCTAGAGTGAGGACAACTTCAGGCGTCCTGAAAACAAGGCGAAGACACTGGTGAGGGGAGGTATGCAGGAGGGTGAGACGAAATACAGGTTAATCCGATTCACAGTAAGGTAAACATTACATCAAATTCAATCTGTTTGTAGGAATCCCATTGAGGGAAGGTGGAAATTTACCAAGAATTGGGAAACCATAAAATCGTTGTGTTAAAAATACACGAGGAGACATTTGATTAGATTCCGTGATAACATTCAGGAAGTACTTATGAACATTTTCAAGGATTTCAATGTTGAAACAAGTGACAGACCGATGAAAGCCTTTGTCAGACAACAAACACTCGAATTTGGTGGATAAGGTAGCGACTTTTTCTGAGTCGATTCGTTCCTATCTGAATAGCTGAAACGTGACGATTTCAGACAAATCAATTATTAGAAGGTCGGTTGATGGGCACATTGTATCAGAAACACAGTTTCAAGGTTATATTTACGTAATATTCCAACGATTAGTCGCCCTTGCAGTTATGTGTCCCCCTACTGCTAAGATATATCGTGTTACACTATTTTTGCGGTGCCCACGTACTATTAATTATTGTCTCTTAACCCCATTCGGTTCTTGCTATGAGAATGCATTAGTCATAAGTTAAGAAATGTCTTTGCCCATGGTTAGAGAGAGAGAGAGAGAGGGAGAGAGAAGAAGGAGGTCAGGCTCTTTTAACAAGGGCGTCACCCATAACGGTGTAGATACGGCTACATCTTGGGGAATGAGGTACGGAGTCTTTGTAAGGAAATGACAGAGCTGTTCTGATTCGAGGAACAAACTTTCTTTTGAAATAAGTTGTTGTTGTAGGGTTTAACACCATTTTTCAGCACACGATAGGCTATACATGGCGGCCAGTATAATTGGTGGAGGCAGAACCCTGGAAAACCCTGGGAAGAACCACTAACCCACGAGAAGCTACTGGCAGGCTTTCTCACGTTTCAACGGTAGCCGAGCCTGACACTCGAACTCACGCAGACAGGTGAAATGGCAGTGATCCGTAACGGTGAGCGCTTTAGACCACTCGGCCACTCGGGGCCCCTTTTTCAAATAAGTGATATATATATATATATATACTTATATATATATATATATATATATATATATATATATATATATATATATATATATATATATATATATATATATATATATATATATATATATATATATATATAATACATTCTAGAGATACATCTATAAAGCCATTATATTGAAAATACACGAAATTCATATAATATTACACTTTTCCTCGAACTTATCAACTTCGTACATTTGCATAATTTCTGCATTTTATTTGCGATTAATGCAACAATCATTTTGAAGAAATATATTTTACTAAATTTAATGAGTAGTGTTTAGTTACCTATTCCCAAGTAGTATTCTATTTTAAATTTAGTAAAATACATTTCTTCAAAATGATTGTTGCATTAATCGCAACTATTGAATTTTATACTAATTGGCTGTCATGAAGTTAATGGAGATTTAACTATCTGTATTACATTCTAAAAGGTAGAAATTATACAAATGTATGAAGTTGGTAAGCTCGAAGTAAAAGTGTAATATTATAGGTATTTAGTGTATTTTAAATATAAAGGCTTTATAGACGTATCTCTAAAATGTAGTATTATATATATATATATATATATATATATATATATATATATATATATATATATATATATATATATATATATATATATATATATATATGATACGTTGTGTTTTTCGTTAAGCGAAGAATATAAGAAGAAAAATCTCCGAGGGTTGCAGTCTTTGAAAATCCTCCCAGTATTCAGTGGTTCCAAAATGTTATTAGTGTTACCGTATTACAAAATACTCGCTGTTTTACATTGTTTGAAAATAATGCCAGTGTTACATTGTTTGAAAATAATGTCAGTGTTACGATGTTTGAAAACAAGGCCGGTGTTACGATGTTTGAAAATAAGGCCAGTGTTACGATGTTTTTCCGTATAGACTTTCGTACTCATGCCCAATATTATTTTAAGCCAGGTTTGCAAACTATCAGGTGGGGGGTGGGCAGGCGTTGGAAGGGGAGATTATACACTTTAGTTTTATATGGAATATTACTGTTTGTATTTTGTGCATATTACTTGGTCCAACTCTCTACAGATATAATTATACATGTTTAAGTATATTTTGAAATCTTCAAGCTGGCTGAAAAATGAAACTTGCCCTTTGGAAAATTTGAGCTTGCCCCAAAAATGGTTACGTAGAAAAGTGTTTCGAAATAGCTCGATATTTAAGAGAGAGAGAGAGAGAGAGAGAGAGCATTACACAACCAATAACAAAGCTGCATTAGTTTAATTTTAATCGTGTTTTCATGCATTAAATTTTTCTTTATCTTTCAACTCATAGTTCTAATGATCATGCAGAGTGAAGAATTATGCATCCAGTGGGAAACTAGTTAATTCATCACTGAAATATTCACCACCTCCCACCCCCATATACCCCCCCCTCCCCGAAAAACCCAATTAAAAAACCGCACTGATTTAATTCTATCCTGTTCCTTGGGGCCGTTTTGTGTCCAGTTACATATCTGCTTTTTATCATTTAGTCACCTTTAATCGCTGGCATGCACCAAAATATTTGACAAGCCTTCTTTTGTAATTGAGTATAAGAACACTTAATTTCACCATTTCAAAGTTTACCAAATACTATTTACGTATCGGTCTCCTGTTAACTACTATATAAACTGCAGATCATACACACCTCTTGTGGGTGTTACATTTTCGGTCCATCGAACATGCTTTGATTGAAATCCGAGTCGTTAATCATTAGTGACGGGTATCTTTTATTTGCAAAAAATTCTATCAAAGAAATGCTGAAGTTATTATGTTAACAGTTACGCCTTTCTCACCTTAAAATCGGCGATGTACATAAATATATCACAGAGTCGGCAAAACAAACAAAATACCCGTGGCTAGGTTAGAGAAAGTCGGCAAATCCAGGATACGTACAAACATCACGACCTATATGTAATATATCCATTGGAATATATATATATCATTATTTCTCAAGACTTGCTTCGGATATTAAATATTTGCATTATGGTGTCTGTACGAGAAAATTAGAGTAACCTTGACATTGAGTAAAAAATGGAAATTGTATTGTGACTTTACAAACGGAACACTATCTGAATTTTTTGGACTTGCCAAAGCGCAAGTGCCATGGAAACTTGAGCTTGACAATACACATTTAAATTCAAGCGAAAGAGATATGAAAAGGCCGAAAACAATTCGTCTACACTAAACACTGCTGAAATATTCGTATGCCATAAATAACTATGCAATTTCCACCTGAGAACATTTTCATACACCTGTGAAACGTGGACTAACAAATACATATGTCCTTTAAAAAAAGAGTAGAATTTCTTCATACGTTATAATCAATCATTCGTTTTGACATCCGCTTATGCTTATGAAAATAATTAAAACTTACGTGAGAGCTCACCAAACATGGATCATTTATTATACAAAGACAAAGATCCTTTAAAAAACCATTGACTTACCTAATTCCCTGCCGACATATATACGTATATACTGACCTACCTATCTAACTACCTACATGTATACGTATATAAGGACCTACCTACCTACATACATACATACGGACCTAATTCCCTACCGACATATATACGTATATAAGGACCTACCTATCTAACTACCTACATATATACGTATATAAGGACCTACCTAACTCCCTACCTACCTACCTACCTACATACATACATACATATATACATGTATGTTTACAGTGATAAAACAGCAATGCATTTATTATTTTCCTACGTTTCAAAAATAACAAAATCTTGATTTAAAACTTGTATATAAAACATAATTAACATTGGATACTAACGACCATTTGGGAGAACAAATGAGGAAGCATGTATACGTTTTGAGTGAGTCAACAATAGGCGATTAGACATTCGATGACCTTCGATATAAGCTTGATTCTTAGTACATACATACATACATACATACATACATACATACATACATACATACATACATGTATGTTTACAGTGATAAAACAGCAATGCTTTTATTATTTTCTCACTTTTCAAATACAACAAAATCTTGATTTAAAACTTGTATATAAAACATAATTAACTTTGGATACTAACGACCATTTGGGAGAACAAATGACGGAGCATATATGTCAGGACAATTACTCTCTCCACAGATCTTTCTAATACTGATGCAGTGAAGAATGCTTATGATAACGGAAGATCAGTATTTTATTCCCTTGTTGGAACTGGCATCGGAAAGGATGGAATGAATCCAATTAAAAGTGCTAAAATATAGTCAAAAATAGTACTCCCTGCTATGACATATGGATGCGAATTGTGGTCCAACTTGAGCCAGTCACAGATATATGATCTAGAAGTATGTAAAAGAAAGCTGCAAGAAGAATTATAGGTCTTGATCAGCGCTGTTCTACAGAGACAACAATTAGCAGTCTTGGACTGTGGTCAGTTTAGGGATATAAAGATAAATCCAAATTAGGTTCACTGGCTTTTATGTCAGGACAATGACTCATTACTTCATATCCTTTAGGGCAAGAGAGTGGACATCTTTGATTCTATGGATGATCAATCATGGCAGGCATTCAAGTGTGTGGTGCCTGAAGGAATAGCCGCAATGTTCAGAAGAACAAATGAACTTGAAAACGATATCTGATATTATACTTGTTAATTCAATTAAGGAAATGGACCCATTTCAATTTCTATCTTATAAATTATGTACAGGTATTCTACGTGAGAGCCAATGTGATAATCCATTTAAATCGTTCAAGTCGAACGTAAATAATTCCAATTCCTTTATTTTATTCTCTTAATCTCTGTTGCATATATATGTCGTTTGCAATGAGTATTCTCACTCATGTATTTTAGATATTGCGTTTTCTTTATTTTTGTAGATATATAGATATATTACATGGTTAGTGTACTTTCAATCCATTAATGTCAATCTATGTTCCTATCTCTTATTTGTACTAATAAACAACTGAAATCTCTTCTGAAGAGGAAACAAATAAAGTCAGTCAGTCATACATACATACATACATACATACATACATACATACATATGTGCATACGTACTATTTGCTGACATTTTAGAAATTCCTGTTTTAATTTATGAAATGACTAATAGCTTTTGAAAGAGCATCACGCAGAAAGCAATTTATTTAGGCTAAATATATCAGCCGATTGTTATAAGTAAACATTCAATTTGACCTACCATCAAAGCTTATACTATTACGGATCTTCAGAACCATTATGGTATATACTCCATTACAAAAGAAAATAATATATGAGAGGGAAAGGTATTCAGTAATGCATGAAAAGATTTTTATGGACATTATGATTTTAATACAGAATTAGACACGTGATCAGCGTGTGATTAAAATACAACTGTTGCTGTTGTCAACGATATTAGTTCTCCTGTTTGGTAACGATCTTGCAGTGTCACCTTATACCCAGTGGTGTTATTATCATCGAGCGATTAGCTGTAATTGTCATGACTATGTACATTACTTCCATAATCTTTTGTTTTCTATTCTTCCTTGCCCATGAGTGCCATGCCGCTTCTTGGTCCAGTGTATCGACGGAGGTTGTAAATATATTCACGATATATGAAGGAAAGACCAGTGTGATTCCACTGCAAGACTTGTCCAAAACATTGAATGTTTCGTTAGGGATGCAACTCCTGGCATTAAACAACTTTGACGATGTTGGGGGTATCATGGATATAAGCACATATCTCTCGATGGAGTGGACGGAGGAAATTTATTTTAACGCCCATGGTGCGACGGCCCCTGATACGTCAGTTACGATATCGGCAGCAAGCATCTGGAAGCCGTCCTTGATACTAGTCAATTCGGCGGGAGCGAGCACAGAAATCGTACAAGAACAATCCCAGGTGAGAATGTACTTGAAATCTGGTAAATGTGAATGGACTGAAAATGTTGACCTTCAAGGGTCATGTAAGCCGAACGTTTATTTTTATCCGTTTGACGTTCATGATTGCTCATTCAAATTTACCTCGCGTGCATACATTTCTAGTGAGCTGACTCTGATAGCGTCTAGTTTCAAGAAGGATTATTTTGAAGAGAACGTTGCGTGGAGTGTGGAAAAGACGTCTTCACAGACGTTAATCCAGGACTCAAAATCCCTTGTCAAATTCCAAATTAGAATTGCTAGAAGGTCACTGAATTATGTCTTGAACTACATTCTACCTATTTTAATATTGTCCGGATTAAACATATTTGTCTTCATCTTACCGAGAAGTTCTGGAGAGAGAGCAGGATATTCTGTGACTTGTTTCTTGGCTTTTGTAGTTTTCATGAACAGCATTGTCACATCTCTACCAAAGTCCTCTGCACCCGTCTCTGTTTTGGTGTACTACCTCACGGTGATGATGATCATTAGCGCAGTTATAACCATCCTCGTATTGTGCACTCTGATGATCGAGAAAAGAGTGGTCAAACAGAGCGAGGTCGAAGAGAAGATGAAAGATGATAATAAGGAGAATAGAGTGAGGAAGACCGAAAAGGAGGAGGATGAAGATCTAAAAGAAAATGATAGCAAAGTATTAAGTCATCGACTATGCTGCTTGTGTTGTATCCCGAATCGTGTTAAAGATCTACCAACCCAGAATCAGCGATTAATTGAACCCCCAAGGTGTCTTCAGACTTTTGCCTGGATCTGTCGTCGTCTAGTTTGTAGGTCTTGTATATTGACTAAGAATGCAACGGAATTGCGATGGGTTGAGGTTGGAAATACTCTTGACGTTTTCTTTTTCGTCTTTTTCCTAGTAGGAGAGATTATCTTCAGTATAGCCTACTTATCACCTGTGTCAAAACAGTATTCGGATGTTTTGTCATGAAACTAAATCAATAGTCTTAGTACGTATGACAATCATATGAATTTATTGCGAATACTTATCTGAATTTTAAATGCGTAGTATTATGGTCGTGTTTCCCTTCAAACAAGTAATGATCGTAGTCATTATGGTATATGTATGTATGTATTTATTTATATATGTATGTTTGTAGGTATAAATGTACATGAGAAGTGATAATTGACTAAAATAGGTTCAATATTCTTGTTAGTTTAAATGCCAATTTTAAGCTTTGTTATATTCTTATTGAGATATACTGTTCAGTGAAAGATGGAATCTATACACCCCACGTTCACCAATTAACTGTGATATTGACTTATGTCATTGTAAATTATCCTGAGCCTTTCTTGTATGATGTCTCGATGAATCTAAGCTAGTTTTATAAATGGATATACATTAGCAAACGAAATAAGAAACCGTATTGTGGTATCGCACATCTGTTTAAAATATCTGGTACTTCTTTTTTAAGGTGACGCATAATATTGTATGATTAGTATGTGTAATAACAACAATGAAACGGCAAATGAGTGAATATAAACTAATTCGTTTTGAAAAGAGTACGAACTGGCATATTTACAATTCAAAGTAGAAAAATCATTTGAATATTTTTTTCCAAAAATAATCAAGACTGTCCAACAACAAAACTTACACGCTGAAAAGTCGATACTAAATGCAAGAGATTTGACATTAAAAATAACTTTATTGAAAGAAATAGACTAATGTGTCACATAACACTCAGAAGTAGCACGAAACACTGCAAATATAAACCTTTACTAAAGCAATTAAACTAATTAAATACACTTTTTCATTTGGCAGTTTCCTCTGCCTGCATGCATGTATTTTGTGACCGACATTGCATATAATGCTACGATTTGATACCGAATGTCTATGTAGCTCTAGAATTCAAATTAAGAAGGCAACTTGAGTATTATAGGAAATGTTTCCCAGTTTATTTTGTAAATGTAGAATTAAATAGCCAAATTGTTCTGGGTAGGCAACTTGAGTATTATAGGAAATGTTTCCCAGTTTATGTTTTCTAAAAGTAAAAAGAAATAACCCAAATTGCTACGGGTTTAAATAGCAAAACAAATGTACTACAACTTTATTCCATGTCTGAAATGCAATTTTTCGTTGTTGTTAAATCGCTGTTTGTCTATGATTGTATGACGTTAAGCGACAGAAACTACATGATTCATTGTATTCCATTATACTAATATAGGAACATAAACTTGAGTTTAGTAATATATCTTGTTGGATGGAGCTACGTAGGGTATGGGATGCTTTGTTGACACCATACAACCAGCCTTCGCATCTGTCGCTAAATTGGACAAACATAATTCCTGATTTAGAGAGTGGTTCTCTATTTCACATGTTTTAGCATTTGAGCAAGAATCAGGAATTTTCGGTAACACTTACACATAATCTGTTACAGCGTATGTAGCGATTCCCTGACCATAAATATATTTCACTTTCAACACTCGCAAACCCTTTTGGTGACTTGAGATTATAGTGAAATCAGGACACTCATATAACCAACGTGTTACCGGACCTTACGCTTGGTTTGGTTATGCAAAGGTGGCAAGAAGATGGGTTGGTGAGAATCCCTCAAGACAAGGACAATACACAAAGCAAAATATAATTTAAATTGAAATGAATCTAGAAGGCTAACAAAACAAATGCTCTCCTGTTTTGAAAAGGAGGGACATGGGGAAAATGTACATACTGCCTGGATTAGTGAAAGCTTTCACGCGTCTAAATCGAAATATATTTTAGTAATGAAATCTCGTAGAGATCTGTCTACTTTGGTCAGATCGTCAAAAGCACCCAATGAAACTGTAACATCGATGTGATCCATATAACCTACAGCGGAAAATCTGCTACAACAGAAGTTTTATTTGATGTAAGTTAGCGATAGACAGTAAAATGCGATAGACAGCAAAATGCTTTAGATCATGGGAGTTATTATATCGACTTTAAAAAAAAAAACAAAGCAATTATCTTCAGGGGCCCTAAGTAGCCGAGTGGTGAAAAGTGCTCACCGTTACGGATCACTGCCATCTAAGCTATGTCAGTATGGGTTTGAGTCTCGGGCTTGGCTGATGCGGGCATGCGCGAAGGCTTGAGGGTAGGTTCTCGTGTGTCGTTTGTTCTCCCCGGAGATTTCCCGTGTTCTTCCGACCACCAGTTAAACCGGCCACCATGTATAGCCTATCATGTGCTGAAAAAATGGCGTTAAGCCCACAACAACAAAAACAATTATCTTCAAAAACATTTGATTTTATTAAATATTTTAATTTAGGGTGACGTTAAAGCTAAACCATTTACAACGTAACACATGCATGTATATGCAATAAATAAATACATGAGGGAAACACGTTTATGAAGCAGTGACACTGTATCAAGTTTAAAAGATTTACATATAAAACTACGGAGGATGATGCTATCCCAGACATGACACTTAGGGATATCGTACTACGAGATTGGGTATTAATTTATGGCTATAATGGCTGGAACAAGGTAACTATTTTCATAACGTCACTACAAAACTGACCTCTGTGAAAATAAAATCTAACTTCTAAATCTCTTTGTGTCAGCAATGCAAAACACGAGGCCACGCTACCTATGATGAAATTACTTTTGACTGACGATGTGACGAATTATTGCAAGTATCGTTCTTGGCAATTCATGTCTTTATCAACTTGAGGTGATTTATCTACATCGATGTGGAAAAGACACGTTCGAAGTGGGGTTGGGAATGCAAATTTTATATTAGATTTGTAAGCATATTCATGTGAAGAATCGTCTCTAAATAATCGATTGTGTAAATTAGCTTTTGTCATGCTGGTTATCTTCTTCAAACACTGCTTAGCACATCGAAAGTATTTACCAGCATTTGGAGATCATTAAGAAATAAAAGACGAAGTACACGTTTGCCTATAATCGGTCCGATATAAGATTTTAATGGTATTTTTCGGAATACATATACTATATTGTTCTGTATACGATAGTGTTGCTTCTATATGGGTTTTAATCTTTGCTGTGTTTTATGCAAAACTAAAATAATGTTAAATAGAGTAGAAAAACATTAGATGATCTGCATCGACATTATGATGCACGTGTACTGCATGTGAACTACAACTTATACATAATTGTGCAAGTTGATTCAATTCCTTTTCCAGTTTATACTTATCGAAACTGACGTGTTTTTTATTTGGTTATGATATTCTTGAAGTTCCTTCAACATGGCGAACATTTTCTTATTCCTTATTAGGCTTGTTGCATCAGGTATGGCTGGTTCATCTTTAGAAATAGTTTTCATGTGAAATTATTTAATTTATACGAAAGCTTTATTTTATGAATGTCATGGTTACTTTTGCTATTTGTAGATCGGTCAAAGATGTAGAAGTTACTGCTGTCGAATACGTAACATGAACGTTTCTTTAGTCTTTTTCCGTGCTTCGTATGCTCCCTGCGTTGCACTCCGCTAGTCGAAGTCAGGTGAACGCCAACGACATATTGTCACGTGATCAAAACAAAAGGCCTCACATGGAACGATCTGGTTTATCTAAACGCATCACATTCATTCATTTAATATTCAGTTTGTTGGTGACGTAATGTGAAATTTACTAATACTTTCGATATGAACTATTGCAGTCGTTATCTTGTGTTCAAGTGTAACCACTACCTCGGTGATATTATTATTTTTTTTTACAAATATGTTTTTACTAGTAGGCAAATATGAAGTAAAAAGGTAGACAACGATATTTTCTAATATTGTATATTTGTCATTGCGTCATCTCAAACATTCCTTTTCCAATGGATTTTTTGATAAATTTTACGTCGAAATTGATATCTAGTTGTATATGACACCTCAGACTTTGCCAGATATTTCTTCAGACCTTGTCACACCAAGCACCCTAACTCAGCTTCATCAGTACTGGTCTTGTGGACTGTCTGCATCACTTGAAAATACAGGTGAAAGCATGTGTCTATAATTAGATATTAGTAGAGGTGTGTGTGTGTGTCAGATATGTCAAGATAGTATGCACCGAGAGTGAGATGTGCATGTGAGCATGCTTTTTGTACAGGATGCGTGTGTCTCACGCGCAATACGTGAAAGTTGACTGGTATGCCGCGTGTGTGTGTCGATGTGTAGGAGATGGCTGTAAGGTTTTAAAGATTCCTTTGCATATGTTTTTAAAATTAATTCCCTTGCCCTTTTTGGAGTTACTGCTTATTACTGAATGGCTAAGGATATGGTATGATGATTAGAATGGGTATATTTTCAATGAAATTAAATTATCAGCATGAAACCTGATCGCATAATGGATTATCATTTGTTTTCGACAGGCGAAAAAAAAAACATCGTTTATATTGGTGGCTGTTATTTCCTATTTGTGTTGTGCTTGAATGTTCGACCAGATGTGAAGAAATCATTACAACTTTAAACAGTTGTGTTTCAAACAGATGTGGGGAAGGGGCTTGGGTGGACAGCTAGTAAATTTGTCCAATGAATACGAAAACACGTGGTCTCCAAATAGTTCTTTAGCATTCGAATATTCAAACAAGCTACAGACTGATTAAAGCTACCATCAGACTACAAGCACTGGAACTGGATGGAATCGGTTGCGACTAATTCTGAGCATATTCGTTCGTTTCTGAATACGGGATACCTGTTGATCCCCATGCCCAACATGTTAATTTAAGAAAATAGCCATTTGATAGACATATTATGTCAGAAATATACTATCAAAGTTATATGGATGTAATACCCCAGCTTTTGGTCGCCACTTTGATTTACATGTCCCCCTCCCATCCAAGATATCTCGCGTTACACTCTAGTTATCCAGCATCTACATCGACCTTACCGACTCCTTTCTTGCTTTTTTATAGGCGATCAATACAGGCAGAAAAATGTCCCAGTGCTACATTCTTCCCAAATAGTCCCATTGTTGCAGTGTTTATAGACATTCGTTTCCATGCCATATATTACTTTAGCCATGAGTTGCAAATGACAGGATGGGGGAGGGAGGGCGGCAATGATGGATGATATATTTCAGATGTATATGGAGTTTTACTGTTTTATTTTGTACATATTACTTTCACTACACTCACTATGCATATAATTATACACATGTAAGTATATCTGAATTTATTCTTTATAAAAATGAACTAATAAAATAAAGCCTATTGACGCTTCTAACACCGCAACCATGTATGAAAACACTAATTGTTACCTTTACACGTAACGCACAAATATAATCATCTTATATCTATACGTATTCGTTGAACTGAAGCCCACAAAGTAAAAGTCATACTGGTTTTCAAAGGCATGTCCGTCTACAAGATCGTACCGAGTTTGAGTCGTATTAACAATTGTTACTCCATTGTGTATCGAATGACCAACAAAAAGGGGTGAACCACGGTTGACGATTTTCACACAGGCTCTCCAGTTTGCTGTATCTACAATATCTGAGCCGTCGAACATAACCATGTTTCAAAAACTCCAAGAATTGTACTTGTATTAACAAATATTGAAGACATCAGATATACGTTAACTTTTTAAACTTGCGTTTCATTTTCAAAACCAGGCAATCTCTAATTTCCACTACTGCGGCTGAATTCAGGATAACAAACATTTATGCTTAATTACACACACACACACACACACACACACACACACATACATACATACATACATACATACATACATACATACAATATATATGTGTGTGTGTGTGTGTGTGTGTGTGTGTGTGTGTGTGTGATAAACTGACAACGAACAGTGCGAAACCAGTATCTAAAAGGCCTGAGCGTTCTTTACTCTTTAAAGAGTCTTTTTCAAAGGCAAGTACAAAACATATACAAGACAAACTAATTAAACAGAAAAACGGTTATGTTTGCAAAACGTAACATGGCTGTTTCTACAGGAATTAAACCTTTAACTGTATTATGTTTCAACTTGTTGCTGATACTGAAAAATATTTTTATTGACCTAGAAATGGACGAGATATAACGACATCTGTTATTTTATGTAAGTTTATGAAAGCGCAAATTATATCCCAGATATTTCATTGTTTTAGTAGTCATGATAGGCTATTGAGCAAATTTAGAGAATGATTTAGAAGACTAGAAAAAGACAGTCTTGCACAAATAAAATTATCTTTCTTTCAAATAATTCTCTAAATTTTTTATATATAATATCGTTCGTTTCCTCTTCTAAACACTATATTTTATAATTGTTTTGTTCTGAAATCTTTTAATTGCGAGGTCCATTAGGCAATTTTTTAAGTTCTACATTCATATTTACAACATGAAAATGATTTTTAAAAATTTGCCATTGATGCTGTCATACTTTTTAAATCATCTATAAGCAGGATTAGGAAGTCTATGAAAAATCAATACAAAACCAACATTTACTGGAATAGCAATATCTTGTCCAGGGTCTTTATCACGTGTAAATTGTATGGTTCTTTTCTTGTACTAACCAGAAAAATACCTTTTGCAGCTTAACAAAAATACAAAAGTACGATCCTTCCGTGTAGTTCAAGATAAAACATTTCTAACCTTGTATTATGATCAGTCAACGTTTTATTACCACCATTTGAAATACTCTTAAATCCCATATAACGTTTTTAGTTTCTGATTACATTGCAATCTATATCACGAATACGATGGGATAACTCAAGTGTAATACAGTTACAAAAGTCACTCATGTTATGTCCCCTGCAAAGATGTTATCAAGTTTCTTTTCTAAAGGGGCATTTACCCCTTGTCACCTAAAGAATGGAGGAGGAGACACTGAATATTTCATCAATATTATTTAACTTAGTTATAGTAGATGTCACAATCTTATAGTATTTAAAATCTTCATAATATAATTAATTTATAGTTTGAAGCTTTTCCATCAAACCCATGTAAAGTTCCATATAAACCCCGTAAAAAGTAAAGGCATACTAAGTCTGAAACTACTAATTTTTGCAACTTTTAAACTTGCAGCTGCAACACCTATTCCACCGATAACACTTGTGATGCCAAGATCTACAAACAACACTTGTGATACCAACATCTCAAGTCCACTGACTTACATGCTTCTTAATATCTTTTCTTACACCTCTGTAATGTTTAATATTTTATATCTTTAACTATACCATTCTTGACTTAGTTAATTGTCAAGACGGTAAACTTAATCCATGGTCCATAGTAATGTATGTACAATTGAATTTATTTGATTATTTTGAATGGTGGTCTCTATTGTGCTATTTGATTCTCAATCATTATGATGTAGTTTGTGGAATCTATTTTAAAAGCAGTGTCCTCTTGGAAAAATTACTGTAACTTTCAGTATTAGTTCCGTGTATTGCTGCTATGTCCAAATGATAATTATTTCGTCCATTTCGCTTGGCATTTATTAATATAATCTTATTAAACTTACTCATACGTCTACTATTAACAAATCTATTAAATAGGTAGTGAAAATTAGTTGGCTCTTGGAAGGATCAAATATTAGGCCTATTCGTAACTACTTCTTCTGGAAATGGTTATTTTAGTTTTGCTTCTGTTTAATATATTGCACGCATGCCTTCAAACATATAGCAACAATTACGCGAGATATCACTGAATAAATGTCGTAGCAAATTTCAGCACCAATCACTTCAGTTATCTCAGTAACCAGACTATTTTAAACTATTCGGTTTGGAGTTTTAAAAATGACGTGTTTCTTTTCCAGTTTGTTTTTGCAACTTCAGCTTTAGGCGGATCTTATAACTTTAGCGAGTTACTTTTTCTGGCGATCTAGCAACCATTAAATCTTCCACAGATTCACAGTTACTACCTTCTAGTTATTTTGTAACGAAACAAAAGCTGTTCTAAACAGTTATCACATTTTATTTCAAGTTACCTAGAGGTTATTTTCAAGATACTTCAGGCTATTTCCAAATTGTTTTTCAAGTTTGCAAAGATTCAAATAGTATTTACAATTTTTTATTTCATTTCGTGCCGAAATATTTGTAATCTAAAACTTGTCCTCTTTGCTCGTTCTCGTGTATAAATTAAATCTGCTTAAACATTATCCAGCTGAAAATGATAATTTAAACCTGAAATGTAAAACACCGCTAAAGTATCTAATCACGTTGTTAAATAGTCGTCTTTCAACATTTTCTGTATTACATTTAAGTTGACAATTGGTATTAGTGGTAATATACTTATAAATATATTTTACCTGTCATTATGGAATATTACTTTAGCTGCAGTTTTAACTAATGTAACATTTACCCATAGTTCGTAAACTCTCTTAAACTGTTTTGAATCCATTATGTTAAACGCCTCATCGGTGAAGTGTCTAATATTTATTTGCTTATTTGTTTCATTCACTATACAAAATAAAATGGCTCGTCAAAGATAATGTGCAACAATTGCTGCTGTTTTTAATTCTTCAGCTTTTGATATTATAGCAACAGATTTGGCATAATGACCAAGATTTGTTAAGAAGATTAGCAATAAGTAGCTAGTTAGATAAAAATAAGGCTCAATATTTATTTACATTTCGGATAAAGTGTAGACAGAGCATTGCTTTATATATTTGATAGTGTAATAATCTGGATTTTAACACCAGCCATGAAAACTATGTTTTCAAATAACCGATACTGCCATTTTGTTAACACTTGCATTAATTAGCGCGTTCTCTGCAATTTTACTCAAATGTTTAATTGTTGTAACAAAAGCGATAAGATTAAATAACTATTAACAATTAACTACCTAGTTATTCCGTTAATCTGTTAATTTATATCAAAATGAAAATTTGCAGTAAATAATACCCATATATTTATTTGTCTTTTTAATATATATTCTCTAGATCATCTGTTCTGTCTAGATAATTTTTGTTATGATTATTGTCCTTGTTGTCTACCTTACGACGAATTATTACATATTATTAGTTTCAGTCATTGTATTCTTTATCACTTTTGGAATGTATCGTAGGAGTTATCCATAGTTTAAATGAATCCATTTTTATCACTAGTATTTAAACTAGTATTATAACTTTGCATTCACTAGTATTATGACTTTGCATTCACTAGTATTATAACTTTGCATTCACTAGTATTATAACTTTGCATTCACTAGTATTATAAATTTGCATTCACTAGTATTATGACTTTGCATTCACTAGTATTATGACTTTGCATTCACTAGTATTATAACTTTGCATTCACTAGTATTATAAATTTGCATTCACTAGTATTATGACTTTGCATTCACTAGTATTATGACTTTGCATTCACTAGTATTATAACTTTGCATTCACTAGTATTATAAATTTGCATTCACTAGTATTATGACTTTGCATTCACTAGTATTATGACTTTGCATTCACTAGTATTATAACTTTGCATTCACTAGTATTATAACTTTGCATTCACTAGTATTATAACTTTGCATTCACTAGTATTATGACTTTGCATTCACTAGTATTATAACTTTGCATTCACTAGTATTATAAATTTGCATTCACTAGTATTATGACTTTGCATTCACTAGTATTATGACTTTGCATTCACTAGTATTATAACTTTGCATTCACTAGTATTATAACTTTGCATTCACTAGTATTATGACTTTGCATTCACTAGTATTATGACTTTGCATTCACTAGTATTATAACTTTGCATTCACTAGTATTATAACTTTGCATTCACTAGTATTATAACTTTGCATTCACTGGTATTATAACTTTGCATTCACTAGTATTATAACTTTGCATTCACGAACAGCTGCATAGCGTAGCCTATCTTTTAAATTTTTAATATATTGTTAGAATCCTATTGAGACGTTTGCATCTGAGTCATAACGATCTGTATCTGAAATTAAACGTTCAAATAACTCTTGGATAGATTCTTGTACAGAAGAAATAGACTGTGTGATTGGTGTTCTGTTTTGTACAGTTGCACCTAAAAAAGAAAATAATATGATTACACTTTAAGTTATTCATGCGTTAATTGGCCCTTTACTATCTAGGTTAGTGGTTAGAGAGTCCGCTTCGGATGTGACAGGTTGCGGGTTCGAACCCCCGGATGAGTTATACCAAAGATTTATAAAAATGGTACTAAACAGCTGCCTCGCTAGGCGCTCAGCATTAGGAGGTTAGTATTAGGACTCGTCGAGCTGGTGTCAGGATACTGTGCCCCTGTGGGACAGGATGATACATGTCTGCGCACCACTTTCCACTGGCTGATTTATTTTTTTATTTTTCTTAAAATGACATTTGTCTCCAGTATTCAACTGTTCAAGTTCCATAATCCTTTGTAAGAACTTAGCATAGCAGCTGGTTTAGGTCCTCCTATAACTTGATCTTATTTTATCTCCTAGAGGAACATTATCAATATATTATTATTTTTCACACTACAATATCTCCAGTCATAATCCGTGGGATACTAACCTTATTACAAGTAATTTACATTTAATTAGATAACTTGTGTTGTATTTGTCGGATTTAATACATATCATATATTTATGGCATTGAGCATTCAGACAGCAGTTTTAATATCTGAATAATAAATAAGACAAATATCCTGATTTTACAATTCTAGTATACTCTCATCTATTAAAGGAGAAAAGGGATGTTCACCATTTTGATGTTGTTATCGATGCTACCGCGTTGAATTTAACTTTGACAAAGTTTCATATCATACCCTCTACTGTATTTCTTCAAATAAAATTAAAAATAATAAATTTGGTGGTTATCGATATGCGCTGGGTGTTTTATTCTGTGTTTTATGGTGTGCGGTTGCCCTTGGCCAACCTCTGATGTTATAAAAACTGGCTGTCATTTTAGCTGGCAGTCCTGTTATTATAATAACTATACGGAGGACAAGTGGCCCATGGTGTTTTGGTTATAACAATTGTTCTGGCGACCAATGAGCAACGGTCATAAAAAGTTGACGCTGTCCCAGAGTTTTTCAGACGAAGATAACGTAGTAAATGAGATGCTAGTGCACTTGGAGTAGATGCATTGATGACGCATTTTTGAAGACTGTCCTGGTGATTAGGAGGTCGTGTTCAAAGCATTTCTTCGATAGGAAGAAACAGTTACTTTTGCATTTTTAAACGCCATTTTTCTCAATGTTTCCTGGCCATGTCCGGTGATCTGCGAAACTCTAGCACTGTACTCACCAAGGATATTTACGAGACGAGATCCAAGGTTTTCATAAAAAAAATTATCTGATGTCAATATTTGCTGGGACAATGTAACGAATTTTTGGAAGTGTCTTTATTCGCAATGCACATATTTATTAACTTCAGATAAATTATGTGTAAAGATATTGTTAAGACGCTATGGTCTTAAACTAAGCAAAAGAAAATGCAAAACCAAAAAGTTTGGAAAAATTCAAGAAATAGTTTTTTCCCTCGAATACAAAGTGCAAAGTTAAACGAAGAATACTGTATTGTTAATTAAATCCCAAGTAGTCCTAAACGTTCTAACACAGTTCGAAAAGAATAAAGCGTTCCGAATGAGGGACACTCACTAATCCAACCTCGCGCCACATATGCATAACCAAGTGTAAGGCCTGGTAACACCTTAGTACCAATATAACCACGATTCACAAAAAAAGACACCTAATCATCAAAATGAAACATATTTATGGTCAAAGATTCGACATGTGTGTGTGCTACCAAACGCATGATTCTGCTTTTCAGGAATAGATTGGCATCCAGCAAAAATCCGCATACTATCCGTAGCGTCATCAAACTAGAGAAGTTATCGAAAGTGGAGACGATATAACTAAACTCTAGAAGAGTGAAATCTTCAATTATTCCTTCAAGTTCGTATCCAATAACTGAAACATCGTTTATGTTTCTCTTTTAGTGCAGTGGAATTTAACGAATCATGTACACTCCGTCGCTTTGCGTCATAAAAACAAACGAAAACAGCAATAAACATCAAACATCGTGAAACGTTGCAATACATGTGATCTGCTAATTAAACCTAAAGCGTTTTGGGTTATTTTTTCCCAAGTTGTCAAAACAAACAGAGTAACATTTCCTTTAAGAATCAGGTTACATTCCTAAGTTTGAATGGTAAATCTGCAGATATATTCTGTGTCAAATCGTACATTCTGTGCAATGTCGGACAGCAATCATGGGTATGGGAAGAGAGGGCACAACCGAATTAATATATGTGTTTATTTTAAATGCCTCATGAACTGTTTATATTTGCACTGTCTCTTGCTACTTGTGAAATTTTTACGACACATTTATTTTGAAAAAGTTGTTTTTATGTCGAATCGCTCCGATGATGTTCGATCGTTTTCATAACCGACCGTCAAACGTGTATGTGTCGTTGTTCGACAGTCATGGCTATTATTGAAAAGCATATTCAATGGAATATTGTACTTTAGAGTTATCAATATGGAAATAAACATTCATTTAAAACAAATTAGTTGTTATCCATTCGTTTGAGATTTTTATTTATTTATCAGAAAAGATTAAAAGTAATATTTCTTTGATTAACATATTCTCTTGCCTTGGGCTAATTAGCTTGTAAGAAATATATAATTAATATTCAGCTCATAATTAATATTATGTTAATCAAACTCAAAAGTTACAACTCCGATAAATTCAAATTGGATGATGCCCATAATATTTTACATATACTAATCATAAATCTTGTACGCCTTCTTAAACATTAAAAGACCTAATATTAGAAATATCTTGGTTATACCAGCATAATTCTTCTTTATTTCTTTTGTAATTTTAGTTTTGAAGATATACTGGGTTATTCGAAATGTATTAATACTGACGGTCACGATAAGTAACAATGACAACAGTCACGATCACATTTATCTTATACATATGAACGTTTTCAATCTTCAGTGACATATACAGTCGGGCATATGAGTGAGAATAACGCTGCATAAGAGCTAGAATCGGTAGTATAGAGAATACTGAATACTTTAATATCATCATGAACCTTGCAGGCACATATTTCAACAAACATAAATACATGAATGGCTGCAAATACTACAATGACTACAATCGGTATGTTTTTTGCAGTGAAACACCGACACAATCAAACTCACAGTTATTCTTATAATGGTCATACTATTTCTAATGTATGATGACATGCTAAATCGAGCTTAAATTGTTCTGCGGAAGATTGCTGTGACACCGGTGCTAGGTACGCTGCACTGAAGACGATATCTCCGACAAGAAAAAAGAGGAAGAAGAAAACGTCAAGAGTGTTTCCAATTTGAACCGATCGCAATTCCGTTGAGTTCGCAGGCAACATACAAAATATAAGACGAAGGATCCACGCAAAACTCTGAAGACACCTTCGAGTTGGCAGACTTATTTGAACATCAACAACAAATTGGGCTCGCTGCTTTTGGGCTGACATCTTCAACAATATTCAAAGTAAAACAGCAACAGCAAAGTCGATCATTCAATTCTTTATTATCCTTTCCTTTTTTAAATGTATCCCCCTTCTTCCTGTCATGTTTCGTCTCTGCATCCTTCTTCATTTCATTTTCCTTCTCCTCCTTCTTTCCAATGATCAGAGTCAACAGTACCAGGACAGTTATAAGTGCACTAATGGTCATCATCACCGTGAGGTAGTACACCAAAACAGAGACTGGTGCAGATGGACTTTGGCAGAAAATTAACAATGGTATTAATGAAAACCACAAAAGCCAAGAAACAAGTCACAGAATATCCTGCTCTCTCTCCAGAACTTCTCGGTAAGATGAAGACAAATACGTTTAATCCGGACAATATTAAAATAGGTTAAGGACATAATTCAATGACCTTCTGGATATTGTAATTTGGAATTTGACATGGGATTTGGAATCCTGTGTTAACGTCCCTGTGACGTCTTTCTCACGTTCCATGTAACGCTTTCCTCAAAATAATCCTTCTTGAAACTCGACGCTATCAGAGTCAGCTCACTAGAATTGTATGCTCGTGTGGTCAGTTTCACTGAACAATCATGAATGTCAAAAGGATAAAAATAAACGTTCGGCCTACATGACGCTTTGAAAACAACGTTTTCAGTCCATTCACATTTACCAGATTTCAAGTAGATTCTCACCTGGGATTGCTCTTGTACGATTTCTGTGCTGTGTCCCGTTGAATTTACTAGTGTCGAGGACGGCTTCCAAATGCTAGCTGCCGATATAGTAACCACCGTATCAGGGGCCGTCGACCCTTTGGCGTTGAAATAAGTTTCTTTTGTCCACTCCATCGAGAGATATGTGCTTATATCCATAATCTCCGCAACATAGTCAAAGTTGTTTAATGCCAAGAGCTGCATCCCTAACGAAACATTCAATGTGTTTGACAAGTCTTGCAGTGGAATCACACTGGTCTTTCCATCATATATCGTGACTATGTTTTTAACCCTCAGCCCACACATCTGACCAAGAAGCAGCATGACCCTCATAAACAAAGGAAATAACTAGGTAAACGATTGTGCAACAGATATAAATATCCATACTCATTACGTTTCTTTATTCCACTCAGGGTGAGGCAGGACTGCAAGGACGTTACCAAACAGTAGATGCAGTATTATGATAATAGCAATAACTGTATTTTGAGCATGCACTGGCCAGGAGAACTGATGCAGTTTTAAAGGTGAAATTTTTGATGCGCTACTGAAAAGCTTTATCGTACTGTATTTGCTTGTAATGGGTTGGACACCATAGCCTTGTGAATACCCGTGCCTGTTAATGATTTTGCAGGTCTACAGCTGACAACCGACTGATATACATATATTTTAATATATTAGTTCCGAAGGAATGGGTGTTATTTCTAAAGGGTGGTATCTGTGATTTCATAAAGCATAAAGAGGAATCTTTAAAACTAACAGTAAACTATATATATATATATATATATATATATATATATATATATATATATATATATATATATATATATATATATATATATATATATATATATATTGTGTGTGTGTGTGTCTGTGCCTGTTTGTAGTTGGCCTAAACCGATGACATTCGTGAGATTATACACCTTTTCGTGGACACATCTCCAACCCAGGACGTCCTCGGTTGGAAAAAAATGGTAAAATCTTACTTCTACCAACCATTTTAGCCTTGAATAACGTACAGTCATGATTTGTAGGAAGGTCCCCGTTTACAGGCTTGGTGCTTGTTCACGATGTTGGAGTGTCTCTTTCTTCTAAAGCTGGATATACACACGCCCGAATCCATGTCCTCGATTGCCCGGTGCTTCGCTATCAAATTACACGTTGCACAAACGCATTATCTCCTTTTAGACCCAAGCTTCAAATACCAAATACTTAGCTAAACTATAAGAAGAAACGTTGGTACATATAACACACCCGGATATTGTTTTATTATCTCATGCATGTGTGACAATAGTGGTGGAGTACTCACGATATATTCATGACATACACGTCAATTATATGCAAATAAATGTACGATATGTACGAAAGAAGTACATCCAAATGGTATTTGAAATATACATAAATTCATTGTAGAGTTGTACCGAAATTGCGTAATTATCCGACCCATCTGTAACATTAAAATGTCCTGTCTGCGGCGTGATTTTACAAACGTACAGATATTTTTTTAAAAAAACACCGTTGATATGCAACAAAATTTTTATGATCATTAAATGAGCTATATCCGCTCCATTTCCTCATTTGCCTACTTAGTATTCGAACGGGGAGAACAAATATGAATCAAGTGAAAATTCCCGATAAAGTGAGATCGAATTTTTACGAGACTGTTCGTCTCATAAACTCTTAATCAAGCTGTTTCCATGACGCTATAGGGAGAGAGAGAAAAGAAGAATAAGAAGTGTAAAGCTCTCTTGAAAGAGGTGTCACTTTGACAACGAAGATATGGCTACATCTGTGGAATATGGCGAAGCGAGGGTACTTCGGGATGTTGTAACGACACAAGCCTCTTTGAGTTTCTAACGAATGGACTGATTTATTGAAATACTCAACATATAAAATTACATTCCAATATCAATCTACATAAACTTAAATTACGCATATATGAGATACATATAAAACTACGATATTCCTTCACTTACCAACATCATACATTTGTATAGTTTCTGCTTTTTAGAATATAATACAGATAATTAAATATCAAATAAATTCACGATAGCTAAAGAACCTAAAATTCAATATTTCGTACTAATACCGCAATCATTTAATATAAATATATTTTACTGAATTTAATCTCAAATGTCAACATATTAAACTCTATTATTTAAAGAGTATTTTATTTCTAAATTAACTAGTACTGATATAATTGTAATACCGAAATAAATAGATTTAATCTTAATATATTTTAATAGAAAATTACTTTCAATATAATTTAATTAAAAATTACTTTTAATACAATTTAGAGAAAATTTCATTCTTATTACTTGTACTAAAATATTCTGTCCTAATAATACCCTCATTTGAGCCGAATTCTCAAGGCTGGAGAAAACAAAATTACATTCATAACAAGAAGTTAAAATGTGAAAGATAAAAAATCCAATAATAAAAACATTGTGACACATTTCGTAAAGTTCAAAAATACATAAGAAAAACACTGCAAATACTGAGTAAAATACAAAATATACAATGAGAAAAACGTTGCAAAATATTCAGTAAAGTACAAAAAATACAATGAAGAGTACTTTGCAAAATATTTAATAAATTCCCCCAATAATACAATGAAAAGAACATTTCACAATATCAAATAAAATTCACAAATACAATGAAAAGAGCATGGCACGACAGTAAATAAAAGTTTGAAGGAAAACAATGACCAAACGGGTTTTAGAATATTTAAGTAAAATTCTACGCAATCTACTTCTACGACTAGGCTTGTCAAATAATTATAAAACTAATATTGTCATGCAATTCTTGCTATCTTTATTTTTCTTTTTTTATATGTTAGTTTTACTCTTTTTTGCTATTTTTAATTAAAAAAATATTTGTATAACATCAGCATAACATATTTATGGGTGGCTACGGTTATTATTTTGCTTCAGCCAAGTGTGGTGAAAAGAATTCTCTTTCTTCTGGATGGTGCTAGTGAGCCGATATTGAGTTTATCTTCCTATTACATACATACTATCAACAACGAAATACCAGCAACATTTAAGTAAAAATGGTTGCGGAGAGAATGTCGTCAGAATTTTGTATTGATCAAGAGTTAGGAAAGTAAACATTTTACTGTTGTGTTAGTTCTACCTTAATAACCATTACGTCCATTCACTTGCAATCAAACCTTGACCTGCGCGTGTATGAAATAGAGATCGCACTGTAACTAACCTAAGAGCAATAAGTGAAAATATCATTATAATCTTAAAATTGTTTCGGTGTGGTTTAGTACAATTTTGAAATTGGCGTGTATTACCGAAGTTACATGTGACGTAGGAAAGAAAATGTATCGCCGTTATCGTTCCAAACAAAATTGACTCAGAAGTTGGCAGTATGTAGGCCAATAGCTGCTCATGTCTTATGAGAGCCATGCAGCACGGGAACTCGGTGTCGAGCAATCGCTCCGACACTTTGGCTTTTTTATCATTTCAACATACATATATAATAAACAACACGGCAACATCAATCGATGTTGCCTAACCAGGGAAGGAAGTACATCTACCAACTGGTTTGAAGGCATTAAAGCCGTTTCTATGGCGTTATCGCCTAGACAATACCATAAGGTACACATTCATACGATTCGCATGAAGACGTGAGACAAAAATCTCAATAACTTTATCGAGCCCATTCGGGCTGACAAAATAAACAACATCTGCATCAATATGTCTGAGACGGCTAGGCGGAAATTACAATTCCAAAGCAAAATTGGAAGTTACACGCACAGAACTTCAGTAAATATATAAATGTGGCAAGATAACCGGGTGGGATTTCGGATTTACAACAGAACACTTTTGATGGTGATACAAATACAATGTTTAATACGAACGACTTGAATGAGCAATTAATTATGATTACCACCATGTCGGCCAATTCTGCGCGTCGCGTAATTCTGCGCAACGATACGTCATTTCTGTAAACATTGGTATACATTCTATTCTTGGTCAAAAATCCATTTTGTATCAAGAAAGAACGATCTTACTTTAATTAAGAAAAGTGATATTCATTAAGTGTACAAAAATATCGCACATTTCAACTCGAAAGGCATATGAAAATATGATTTATAAATGTCAACATGAAGACCCACTCCGTGACCTTCTTAAACCTGTAACCCAGAAAATCCTAGTACTATGTATCTTTCAGAATGATTCAAATAAATACATTATATAAAATGGAAATGTATACCTTAAGAAATTCTGCATCTTAATCCAAGTTTCCAATTTTGCAAGAAGTTGTCCCACATGTACAATATCTTCTGCTACCCAACGTGTCAACTTGCCGATACAAAGGGCATTCTCAAGAAATTCCCCGGCGAAAAGTCTGTGTCTAAATTCTTTAGTAATTCTTCCTCATAAACAAGATGTTGTAAACACATTACATTCTATTCACTGTTGTTTCTCTTCCACAAAAAAGTTTTTTGTCTTTTTTTTAAATCGTGAACTTTACTAATGTTTTCTACAAGATCGGTTTAGTTTGCTTAATATCACATGCCATTTACTGGCATTGTTACGTTGAATTTTGTAAAACTAACTATAAACCTAACCTGATTACCAGAATGAAATACTGACAGAAACAGTCGAAAGTAGGTATTTCATTTCTAAAACCCGACGGATAAACATGACATCTTTTCAAAGCTGTGTGCAGAATAGGCAAAATAGTCACGAAAACACGGGGGTGGTATCCCATGTGTCCAAAATTAATATTATTTTGAACAGAATATTCTGGTGACAATTGCCTTATTTCAAATGGTAAACATTGTAGTATTTTATTTTTCGACAATCGGTGGAATTCGGTAATCATTTTGCTTCAATATCAGAGACGGAAACCTTAAGTGCGCAGAAATGCCCGACATCATTGTAATATATGCATGTATATGATCCAAATATTGGATCAATTAACATAAAACGCACGGACTTAATAACAAATACGCAAATAAATAACCTTACATAGTACAAGGACAAGGGGTGAATGATTCACAGTGATTTCACAAAGAAAAGATTGATGTGTTTTACTCAAATAGTCAAACAAAATGTAGTATTTTACTCATATAGTAAAATGTATTCACACAAATTATCTTTACAGTCCCAAAACCACACTGGATTTTACAAACCCCCAAAATTAGCCCACGACTACACGATTCCATATATGGAGTTACACACTCCGTTACCAGCACACTCTGCTACCAGTCACACTGGCCAATCAAGCAATCAGTATTCCAGGATGGTCAATCAAGCAGCCAGCGCCCACCAGTTTCGGTCAGCAACGCCCGATCACCTGCTACTCGACCAGCAACACTGTTTATTCAGCTCTACGGCTGCTATGGTTCAGCTTCACAGCTGCTATGGTCGACTTCTATGGTAGCTCTACAGCTGGTACCACGTCGACTCTTATCACTCCCATAACTCTGTGATCACTCGGGTCACTCGGGTCATCACTCAAATCACTCTGGTCAGCTGAAAATACATCCAACACCGTGTACTATGCATGACTCGGGCATATACGATAAAACGTAATGACGTTATGTACGGTAAGTTATACAGATTACATTATCGGCACAATAATTACAAAACAACAAACAGGTGTAGATGTAAACCTAACCATGCCCGACAAGAATCCTACAGTACGAAACGTTTCTTAAAAATGCAGTTAGAAAAATTGCTAATATAAATCCCTTGCTAAGTCACAAACCAGAATAGAAAATATTTGCATTACACTACATAAACCGAAGCTACATAGGAAACATACAAAATAAACGTGGTAGTACAATAGTTATAACTTAAACACAAGAAATTAATAATTCACATACCTATACAGCTGAAGATGTGCAAATCCTTAACGTAGACTGCTCACTGACAAGACGTTCCGTAATGTGAAGATTTAATCTTACGGTAAGGCATTAATACACAGACGAATTCGTCATACGCTGCCTGGAAGTATTCAGTTTTTCCCATTGAAAGCACTTCGCACGTGCGGCATAAGATGAACCGAACTCACTATTTCGAATTATTGCACAATATACATGAATCACCCTCGGGTATCGTTGTATACAAGAAAGGAAACCCGAGTACATGTATTTAAAAAAATAAAAGGATTTATACAATTCCATGGAAATAGAAATATAATTATATAGAGGTCAAACATTTATCATCAAAATGATCATTGAATTACAACAATGTTTTTCATTATCGAGCTTTTAAGACCCGTGACTTCATGTGCAAGCAATCGTAAACTGTTGAATGCATTCAATTTCTTTTATATATATATATATATATATATATATATATATATATATATATATATATATATATATATATATATATATACTTGCATCATTTGGTGATTTGATGACTTTGCTTAACATATCATGAATTATGTTTGTATCGATAGTTCTGTTGTAAACGAAGTCTTTTTAAAACAACACACAAAATGTAAACACAAGGTATCAATCTATATTGTTTTCCCAAATTTAAAGAGGTTTCTAACAATAGTCAAAACGCTCAGGATGTTGACCTGAAGTCACTAAAAGTCAACTATAGCATCATGGAGACTCACTAACACTTCACTCCGTGACGTTTGCTCCTACTAATTGGTTAATTATTTCGGGCATAAGGATTTTTCCATTGCACCGAGTTCCAATAATCAAACAAGCAATTACACAAATCTAAAAATTCCTTACAACGGATCACTATAACCAAATGCGCATACTCCAAATTTCTTACAGTCTGATCTCCAAAGTGGTCGATTAGTCCTACTAAAGTCTAATTGTAGGACAATCAGTCAAAAAATAAATTCATCAGTCAATCAATAACAACAAAATATATATTCAAATAATCATGTAATTGCACTAAAGAACAGTTGTAGACGAAACCCTTATAGTGCTTACAGTTACTTAATACTAGTATGCGATTTGGATTTGATTTTAACGTAGCTTTAACAATCTTTCAGTCATATCGCTACGATGTCTGCAGTGTGTCAGTTAATAGTGATGTCGAGTACGTAGTATGATGTCCCACGCAGTCACATTATTCTGACACCAGGCCGACTAGTCCTAACACTAACCTCTTAATGCTGAACGCCTAGTGAGGCAGGTGTTAGTACCATTTTTATGTCTTTATTATGACTCGGCCTTGGTTTGAACCAGTAACTTTCAGAATCCGAGGCGGACGCTCTAACCACTATGCCACCTGAGCGGTCGTCCTGATTGTTAAGATTGGCCTAGATATGCAAACATGTCCTGGTTGGTCATAACATACCAATATCCACGGTCTCCACGATTTAGTTAAATAGTTTGCGTCCTTCGTTGTTCAGAATATTTGTGTAAACGTGGGCGTTCTCGCTTGCATTGCTAAATTTCATATTCCTTAGAATTGATAATACAGTTCCCTCCTTGATACATCACCATTTGCTATTAATTTACTTCATCAAACTGTATTTCCTTTCGCTCTAACATCGCCAGAACAAATATCCTCGGTACACGGTTCCTTACTGGAGTCCTCAATATCCACCAAATACAAAAATGTGTGTGAGCGTGCACGCGTGTGTGTGCGTGTGTGTGTCTGTTTCATTTGTATGTATGATGAGACAAATGTGAAGCGCCCACTGCTTTAGCAATCGAAACGCACAAATAATCCATCAAACACTCACTCACTTATGTTCCTTAATTGCCACAGTTAATTAATCAAATTCTATTGTAAGCTGATTTTTAAGGAATGTTTTGATGGATTTCAAAAGATATAAAAAGTAAATACTGAAATGTTTCTGTCAATTAACATGAAATCTTATGCAATGCCAAAGAGTTTAAAAGGACAAGTATTATTCTTAAGACGTATCCTTTATTTCTTCTTATGCCTAAAATGTACAAGTTGTCGTACCAATGACAATATCTGTATCTATATCTATATCTATATGCCAACAATTTGTTATTTTTATTACTCCTTAATGACTTGATGATTATGTCTCAACTATTGCAAACATATTGCTAGTACTCATGTTGACTCACTTCATGTGTCCATCATTCGATTCTCCTTCTGTACTTCGCTAACTAAGATTTAGCGAGGAAGCCGATATTTGGCAAGATATTAAAGACAATGAGTAGTCGACAATGACGACAATGACGACAGATGAGGGTCATTAAAGATATTTTGCAAGATATCATGGATTCCTTTTTGTAAGCTGCTTTCCATCTACACCATCACACCAATTCAGACATGGTGGTAGCATGATTGGAGATATATATATATAAATAACAGAACATGTTTGGAATTCTGAATTCAAGCTCAGGTGTGGAAATGAGGATTGGAGTGGCATGGAAAATAAAATTGAAATTTTAAAGGTTCAGTACATATCATGCCTTGGACATTTAGTGTGTGGCGTTTGCACGTATTGGAGTGGGGTTCTTCCAATATAATTTAATTAAATTATGATGAAAGTTCCACCCTGGCTCGTTAGGTTAGAAAGTTAAATTAGTGACAAGATAGATTTACAGCTCTGAGCCCCCAGTCAGCAATGCCGACGGTTAAATTATAGAGAACACGAAGATGAAATTCAATCAATAACAATTTAATAAATTTGATAATTTAAAACGATAACTTCCAATCACTCGTCTTTCCCTCGACCAAGTGACAGCCTAATTCATCCCGTGATTTACAGTGAGTTCGATTTTCCCCCTGTCCTTGCATCTACTCATCTATTTCTTCCCGCTGATTCCTTCCTTCTTTCCGTTCCTCTAACTCCTCCTTTGTCTCCGTTCCCTCTCTACTATCTCCTCCTCCAATTTCGCTCCCAGACTTCGACTTCTCCTTTTTTTTCCCTTTCCCTCTCTATTATCTCCTCCTCCAATTTCGCTCCCAGACTTCAATTTCACCTTCTTCTCCTTTCGTCTCCTTTCCTCCGTCTCTCTATCTGAGACTACGGGACCAAACTGAAACTGGTCTGTCCCTCAAAGCTTCCTGTGAAAAACCACAAGGCGTTAACATATGTTTTATCGAATCTCACCTCACACTATAGCGACAATTAATCATCAGATAGCTATCACTGTTTCGGTCACGCATGCATACACATCGAAATTCCCACACACTTCTTGCAGGGTAAACAATGGCGTAATAACACGGTATCAGCGAATTGTTATACAGACATCAATACATTGCGTCACGTCAGTATATACACATATATATTTAATCTCATCGTGCTACAATCTGACAACAATCAGACGCATGTCTGTACATTACAAATATTCAACAATGGCAAAATCTATAATCATATGAACATATGTGTTAGTCTACTATAAAATACCCACATAGCAAATTACAATATTAACTCTTACGACGGCTAGCAAGCTATATAATTCTTTACAAATATCAACCAACTCATTTCTTTAAAATATGCAAACATATTAACAAAACAAAGTAATTCTTCGTACTACGATTCTAGTAATAATAAAGTATACATACGACCTACAATTAAAATGCAGTCGCATTCCACAAAGACCGAACAAATATCTACTGACCTTATTTGAAGCTCTCTACTTAGAATTTCCTGCTCTAAGATTTTTCCCGCCAATAACGAATGGCTATTCGGAGTTACGCTAACCTCTTCTCTGGGTAATTTGTCTCAGCGAACTATTTGTCTCAGCGAACTAACTTTTGCCGGAAAACGCGGGGATATCATTCTACCCAAATCAAGGTCTCTCCCCTATCTCGATTCTGATTGGGTGGCGCTGTGCCCCTGTCCAATCGTCTTAGCGGCCAGTTCAACCTGTCTGTCTGTTTGCAGGGAAAGAAGTTAAGACACTCCCACTTCTTCAGGCAACTTCTTTTGATTTTGGAAAACATTTCGACACCTAGGTGATAATTGGCTATCGTGACTTCGCAACTCCGATGTCCGGCTTTCCCCGTCTAGCTACGGCAATCTTACGTAACGGATTAGTGCTAGCCTTCGGCAATGTTTGACATCAAATAATGGCCTGTCCGAATTACCTTGATTATACATGCTTCAACTGGGCTACTCTGGGTCGGAGTAAACATGGCATAGTGATATAAATTATAATTCTTAGATTTTTCAATTCGTATTTTTTCCTGTTTCAGCTTAGATTAAATGGATTGCATCAGTAGTACAACTTTGTGGGTTCGTTTTGACTATCTGGCAAATCAAAACATTTCTGAACCAGAGCTGATGACTAAAATATGTTCTGGTGTAGACTCATAAACCTTTGAATAAACCAAACAAGATGTTCATTGTCACAAATTTATTTCATGATCCTTTCTTTTCTAATAGGCAATTATTGTGTGGTTAACCTTCGAGGTTCGCTTTGGCGATGTACAGTGTCACTGTGTTTAGGGACAATCACTAAATCCGACCTCATGCTACGTATACATAACCAAGTGTAAGTTTGTATATAAAGTCAAACATAGATACACAGTAATATGCATTAGATTATTACAGCTTCTATAGCGACTTTAAATGTAAAATGACAATTATCTTCAAATGCTTAATAGTAATCAAAACACTGTATCATATAAACTATTTTAGTAAAGGCAGGACTGTGGATAGGGAAGAAAAATTAGGAATACTTTCCGAAGGCACAAAACGATCCGTGGGCACGCCGCATTCACAATTTGTAATTCATATAGTCCCACTTCAGGATTTTCCTAGGGCAAACAAATCATGTCCACGGCCCTGAATAAACGTGACGTAAAATCGAAATCGAAACTAATTTCAGATTTAGCACTTGCAATGTATACACACTAAATAATTACTTGAATACAACGCATTCATGAAGCTGGGACTCACTAACAACTTTGAAAATGAACATCTAAAACCTTACAGAGGATAATCTTAGCTTAGGCATGAGGATTAGAACTATGGTATACTACGAGATTATGTAAACATTTAATGCCATATCGTCATTAAGCAACTGATCTGAATTGGACTTACCATCTAATTTGGAGTCAACAATGCCAACCTCCAGGCAACGCTATATATGTTCGTCAGATAACAGTTATATTTTTGACATTGTTTTAATCTTGGCTGTGTTTTGAATCCAAAATGACAATGAGTTCATATACAGCAGAAGATATAAAGTAACATGCATCGACGCTACGATGGACATGTTCTGTGTACTACAATGCATACATAAACGTGCAAGAGGGTGAAGTTCGATTTTTACCAACGATATATTTTACTAACGTAATGTAGTTACTTTTGCTATTTGTAGATTAGTCCGAGATAATGCTGTTGAATAAAAAACATTAACGTTTATATCAGACATGTTCGCATTAAACATAATAATTAATCTTCATTATTGCTGTTATTGACAATTGTCTGTATGATTTAAACTATGGGCGAATGCTAACTTGTCTCTAGAATTAGATAGTTATAGAGGTGTGTATGTTTGTTTATTCGTGAATTTGTTCTGTGCATGTGTGTGTGTCAGAGACGTTAAGTCATATTAATTATAAAGTTAGAGATCTTCTCTAGGGGGCGGTAACTCCCTGGCCGAGGAACCGAGACAAAGATTGGAGAGAAGGGGAATAGGGAGAGGCGAAATAGAGGTTTATCCTATTGAAAGTAAACGTCGCCTCACGGTAAGTCTGGTCATAGGAATCCAATTACGTGAACGTGATTTGATTAAAATTACATGGGAAGAATTTTTTCAAGCTAGCGTGAATTTTGGTACCAATTTGTGTATCTCACGCGCAAGGTGTCAGACTTGACATGTATTATGGTTTGATGGTTTGAGCGTTGGTACGAGTGTGTTTGGTTTTGAAGATTTATTGCATATTTTTTAATATCGCATATAATGTTCTGATTTCACTAAAAATATCTCTGCATTCAAAAACTTGAAAAGCCAATTAGGAATCTTATAAATATGTTTTAATTTGAATATTAGTTGTCCGTTTTGGCAATCATCTGACCGAAATGTTAAAAGTCCTTACACTCAGTTAGGTGAGAGTCCTTAAGGACAAGGAAAATGCATATCGTCAAAGAGAAATTTAATCATTAAATAAACCAAGAAAGTTATAAAAACACATATTTTTTCTTTCTATACAGGATAGGAGAAAGAATTAAATTTGCTTTTACACCTCTACATCGGAAATGAAATATTGTTCATAACAGGTTCATTTAGTCAAATCGTCAGAAAGCAAACCGTCAGAAAACAAAATTCATAATTGTAAAATATAGATATGATTCACCTAACTTGAAGCTGAAAAAGGTTGAAAGAAATATTTATTTGAATCCAATATACATCAAAACAAACTTATGCATTTGTCATGTTGGTAAAGGTGATGTAAAACTAATGTCCAATTCAACCCACGGATGCGGAAAAATTACACACACATAATGCTCTCTAATATATACAATAAATAATATTTTATGTATATTAAGATCCACAACATTCAATTAAACACCATAAGTGTGAACATGCATGTAATTATTTCTGGTGAGCACGCTAACTTAATAATTTTAGACATAAAATTTGCCTTACCAGATATCAGCATTGTTGATTTATAAACGTGGTTGAGACCACTTATGTGATTTCTAATATTGATAAAGCTGGACATGTAAACTATAATGGTAATCATGAGCCAATTTTACTAGAAAGAATCGTTTCACTCGAAAAGCCTGTCAACGATGGCATTTGTAGAAGGAATCGGTTTCATATTGGCAAAATAATAATAATAATAATAATAATAATAATAATAATGACGACTTCGTATAGCGCCTAATCTTTAGAAGCTCTAAGCGCTTTACAACATTAGACAACACCTATAAGATAAAAAACATAATGATGTGATTACAAAAACAAACAAACACCATGAAATTTGAAAACATTAAAAACATGTTGAGAATATTTCAGGTAGGAAACATTATTAGGTCTTTAAGTTTGTTCTTGCAGTCGAAATAAGTGAGTTTTGAGAGAACTCTTGAATGGGATCACTGTGTCTTTGTGTCTAAGTTCAGTGGGAAATTCATTCCACGTTACTGGGCCCTGGTATGCAAAAGAACGCTGTCCATATGACTTTGTTTTCATAGTAGGAATAATGAGTATGCGATTGTCAGAAGAGGAGCGTAAGTATCTTGCTGGTGTATACACCTGGGTCAGGTCGGATAGGTATGTTGGACTAGAGTCCGACAGTGAAACGTAGCACAGAGAACAAATTTTGTGTTTGATTCTGGATCGAATGGATAACCAGTGTAGGGTACAGAGCAGCGGTACTCTAAGTATGATCCGAGTAGCAGTGTTTTGAACTTTTTGAAGTTTCTGGAGCAGATATTGAGATGAACCAGACAGAATTGAGTTACAATAGTCCAGTCTTGAAAATACTAATGAACACACAAGTGTTTTAGTGGCATCAACTGATAGACATTTGCGAATTGAGGTGATGCGTCTAGATAAAGATATGCAGCCTTGCATATGTTCATGACATGTTGGTGCAATGTTAGAGTACTGTCCAGACTAACCCCTTGGTTTCGTACTGATTGTGTGAATTTAATGTTGGTGTTGCTGATATTTATTGTTTGAGGTAAAGGATGTGAATGAGGAAGTCTTTGTGTTGTGATCAGAATGGCCTCAGTTTTATCATCATTCATCTGCAGCTTGTTACATGTCATCCATGATTTCACATCAGAAATGCACCTCTCTACACCTTGGATTGTAGCATCAACTTCAGTTGGGTGGCTAGATTTGTATATTTGGGTGTCATCAGCGTACAGTTGGTGAGACACTGGATGATGATATATGACACTTGAGAGCGACTGAGTGTATCGAATGAAGAGAACAGGTGCAAGAACAGACCGCTGTGGAACACCACAACATAGATAAACTGTGCTGGAGTGTATTTGTTTGCCAGTGCGGTTAGGTGCAATGCATGACTTCTTTTCTTTCATGCATAAGTGTTACGTCATGGCCTAATCGATTAGTGTTACATTGTTGATAGAAACATTATGCGTTCGAACCATGCTCACGTAAAATGATATTTTCTTTACTAACTGAGTAAACGTCGATCACGGTTTGAATTGAACATAAACTTAGTAAGCCAAATATGATGATGTGTTATCAGTGTTGATTAACACTACAAGGCACCCGACATTCTTTGAGACGTAATCTGGCTTTAGACAACCTCTGAACTGTGTAGGATGTTGCTTGGCAAATTCAAACTGTTGTAATCAACATGGATCATTAACACGTATGTTAACTGCCCAAAAATGCGTACAACAGCTGACGATAGCGGCATTCCTATAAATATTAAACAAATACTATCGACATGAAAGTGTTGCCTTTTGTGAAAAAAATATTATACCAAATATTGCAGCGAGTATTATGTAATGTCGAAATTACCTCTGTTTGACCCGTACACTGATGTGGAAAAATCGATATGTGTAGCTGATACGGGAACAAAATTACCCATTCAGTGGAGCAATCAGAAAGTTGCAGAAAGATCAAATAGTATGTTTAGCTTACTGATCAAATCGACTCAAAAGTACTGTATCCATTGCACACTTAAATATTAGCCTTATTAGGGGTCGAGTTAGAACTCGCACGCCAGAAACATAGCGATTAATAGAAACAGATGCGTGAAAAGTGTATGAATTTTAATAAGAAAGATTTAAATTATTGTAGACTTTGACCTGATAAGGCAGTAATAATATTAAAACTACCAGTGAAGACATCGAAGTAACTAAAATTACCTATGATGACAGTAACAACATCGATGACATTAAAATGACAAGTGAATACAGCCAACAGAAGATTGTCTATGACAATTCATTTTGATATTGAGTTTGATCTATTAAAACAGATTCGTACAATGGCTTAACATTTTCTCTATCCAAATTCCTTCACGGGCCAGGGGAGTCGAAACTGCACACATAGTCACTGACAAAGATAATGTTGAATCTCAGCACCAATTGTCGCTGATCCTGTCATGTATTTTAAGTAACGACCCCCAAAGTTCAATCTGCACAAGAGTTTTTGTGATTTCGTGACTCGCATAATGATGCTCAGGAGCCATCTTGGGAAAAGCACCCTGAAATCATATCAATATCTCAACACGCTTACGTAGCATGACTTACGTCTACATCCGGGTTCAAGGTGAACATTACTTTCATTGCAGATTTTATCCACAAAAGATCCCAAAGAAACACAAATATCAAGGGGACACATTCACAGGTTTGGAGTGTGATCTTCAGTCGATACCAAGACCATCGAAAACAAAATAGAAAAAGGTTTTGAACTGATCTTCAGTAAAAGTTTGGTGCTTACGCCTGAGCGTGTTCATGATGTGTTCTATACATATGCTTGAAATTCATGTTCACATTACAGCAGCTATAAACGTGGATGTTTGAAAGGCTAACTTATCTCAGCCCCAAGTCGCAAGCGAAAATACAGATCAGTATCTAATGTACAAACAGCACGAGGGCGCATTAATGTTGGTTAGCAGAGAATCACAAGTACAAATTACATACATCATCAGGTTGAAGCAACTCAACACTGACTTTGCCGTTAATGTGTTCGCTTGGAACAGTGGCCTTCAGCCGATTCGCTTTTGCTCCACACACACACACACACACACACACACACACACATTTTAATATGTTGCTGTACAGGATTAAGACGCGCAATACCACTATCTATGGAAGACTCAACAAAGACAAGCAGAAAACATTTCTGTGTCAACGATTCGTGCATGCGTTTAGCATCTCAAGGTGGCTGACGACCATGACGTTTACTGCTGAGAGTAGGTGAAGAACCGCAGCTTACGATTAAGAATGACCTGAAATTCAATGCAACTCAATGGAAGATGAAGTGTCCGTATGTCATTACACAGACTATAAATCCCCAAAGGCTGAACAGGATACGGACCCTATCATGCTGCAGATTACAAAACTCATTCTTGAACAAATCCCATGGGTGATTTGCTGCATTGATGTCCTATATATGATGGAGTTGCTCAGAGGTCAATATTAATTCGCTTGCAGTACTCGAGGTTGCTACATGATCCTTCCAGTCGTTCCTAACCATATCAAACAGTGTTTAATGCCTTATTTTAGCATGTCTTTGAAGATGAAAGGTAAAGGCTTTTAAACCCATTGTATTAGATAAGTCATAGAACTTAGCTCACTGGACCAAATGATCAAACTCTGTGACAGGATTTGGAGACTGATCACTATTACAAGCATCTAGGTTGACAACAGAAGACATACTTGTATGCGAAAATCTAACGTCTGCTGAAGAATGTGCACCCCATGGTAAGTTGTTTGTGGGTTCAAAATATCATTAACAAAAATATTCCTATTACCGACAAAACGGGCAAAGTATATGTAATGCTTACATGGCTTTCCTTAGAAAAGAGTACTTTTAGGAGTCACTATCACTTGAGAAAGGGTCGCCTATAAATACTTTTGCTGGCTTGGGTTTTCAGGAATTGTCGGCGTCAGATCAATGGAAATAATGGTCATGGGAACTGAATGGTGGTAATTATACTGTATGTGCTTCTGTTGTCGGAATTATCTGAATAATATGTGTCAGTAGAACAGCTATCACTGGAGATATCCAACAGGGTTGAAGTTGTTGTAATGGACGGCAGACCCAGTTGATTTTGATGTAGCTTGGCTAGGCAAAGTGAATTATCCTGGTCGTAATATAATTTAGTGCAACTCTGTTTCGTAGGTGGTAGATAGTTGTCCCCACTTGACTATGAATTTCTGCTTAATGTGATATATATATATATATATATATATATATATATATATATATATATATATATATATATATATATATATATATATATATATATATATATATAGATAGATATATATCTGTGTGTGTGTGTATGTGTGTGTGTGATAAAAGAGCATCGACAAAGGTACAGTTACGGCGTTTTAGTGGTCTGAAAAATGTAGTGGAAAGCTCGTAACTTCGTCGGGACTCCTCCCACAATACAGATCGCCTACCATGATATTGCCTGACCTGTGGGTGCTGTAGATGGAGTGCTGCCTAAAAACATGTATTTTTTGTATTTTGTATGAATATTTGTAACTTCTTGGTTTCGGTTTATAACTTCTCGGTGGAGAGTAGTGGTCACTTATCTCACTGCAAAATATATGATTGACATAGATAGGAACTAGCCTCCACCATCTAAACATTTGATAAAGACAAGATATATTAGTCCGTTCAGTCTTTGGCAATACACGTGGCTATGACGTAGGTATAATAAAGTCTTTGAGATAAAATAATTCAATGAACCCATTGTAAACCACTTACCGTGATTAGGCCTCCATCTCTCTTTCCACGACCTTGGAATGGGTATCAACTCACTTCGGCATAGGTCTGAAACAGCTCTCGTAGCCGTATAGTTTTATATATATTTTGTCTCCTCCTGCGTAATCAAATTTTAATTGCATTGTAACTGCGAAATTGGAAACAAAGAAACTTGAAGAAGATCACTTAAAATGCAGTTCAATGTAGCAATGAGTATCGTTCACATTTATTTTTCACGGTCCTAAAAGCGGCAGTAAATATATTAAATGTGGCAATTCGTGCGTCTAGAAGATTACAGGAACGTTTATGCTCCATATCTATATATCTAATGGACCACACGTTAATAAATGCGTGCATTGCAAATTAAGACACTTCCAAGATCTTGTCCCAGAAAATCTTGCTATTGATATTAACATAGGCAGTGAATCCTGGTGGTTGTCACTCAGATTTAAAATTTAAATGATTCCTAAATTACACTGTCATTGCTATAGTGACGTAATGAGACATTCAAACTGTTCCAGTCTGTATAGCCATACATGTATATCCAGTATCGAAATTACATAATCCTAATCATCGTGTCTGGGTTAAAATTACCCTATATATACCTTTAAATTTTAATCTTTGTTACTTGTTTCAGTGTCACTGCTTCATAAATGCGTTTTCTGAATGTAATAATTTATTGTATATACTAGAGAACATTATGGGTGTATATTTCTCCGCATCCATGAGTTGAATTGGAAATTAGTTTTACGTCATCTTTACCAAAAAGACAAATGCAAAAGATTGTTTTGATGTCTATTAGGTTCTGACTTCAAATAAATCTTTTCTTCCCAAGTTTTTGAGCTTCTGGTTATATGAATCATATCTATATTTTACAATTCTGAGGTTTGCGTTCTGACTGTTTGACAAAACGAGCCTGTTCTGAACGATATTTCATGAGTGAAATATGTTACGATTTAGAGGCGAGAAAGCATTCAATAAACCAGATAAGCTGTACAGTTTCACAAATTTATTTATTTCTCCTCTCTTGTATAAATATAAATATGTGTTTTCATAACATTGTTGGTTCATTTATTGATGAAATTTCTCTTATGCGTTGTACTTGTCATTATAGACTCCCACCTAACCGAGTGTAAGGACTGGTAAGATTTCGATCAGAAGATCGAGGTCATTCGATCACAACCACGAGCTGCCAAACGGACAGCCAAAGTTCAAAGCAAAAATAAATATTTATAGTGAGAGAGTTCCCAAGGAGGCTGCAAAGATTGCGCGTGTTTGCTACTATAAGACTGATTGTACGTATACTTAATTTAGTGTATGTGTAAAGCCCTCTGAAATAGAGAATCAGTCTAGAAATCAGAATGGAATTTTATATCATCCACCCACAGATACGAATGCTGGCTAAAATTCCATCCAAAAGATTGGCGTCCAGCAAAAGTCGTATACTCTAGGTAGCTTCACGAAACCAGAGAGAACCTCCGATGTGTGCAAGATATAATTATACTCTGCAAACATAAGACATCGATTGGCCCTTTAAGTTTCTTTTTCCAACTACTCATACGTTATTTATGTGCCTATTTTTGCAATATGGAATGCAAAGAATCGTGTACTATAGGACGCTTCATTTCAGAAAAACAGAGGAATCTAGCGAACTAATAATAACTGAGTATTTCATTTGCAACATGGTGTCAAGTTCCAATAGAGTGATTTGCAACATAAACAAAGTACATTTAGGGTTATTTCTTCCTACACTGAGAAAAAGTTGCCTTAAAATTCCTAATTGGCCGTTCAAGTTTATGAATTGTAAATATACAGAGATATTTTTGTGAAATTATAACACTGTATGCAATATTTTAAAAAAGCTAAAGAAAATTCATAACTATACACCCCCGTACCAACGCTCAAACGTACAATATATGTCAAGTCACACACCTTGTGCGTGAGACACAAAAATTGGTAACAAAAATCCACGCTAACTTGAAAAAATTCTTCCCATGTAATTTTAATCAAATCACGTTCGCGCAATTGGATTCCTATGACCAGACTGACCGTGACGCGACGTTTACTTTGAATAGGACTAATCTATATTCATCCAAATGTCGTATACTCTAGGTAGCTTCATGAACCAAAGACACCTCCGATGTGTGCAAGATACAAGATACAAGTAAACTCTGACAAATAAGACATCGATTGGCTCTTTACGTTGGTTTTTTTTCCAACTACTCATACGTTATCTCTGCAATTTGGAATGCAAAGAATCGTGTACTATCGGACGCTTCATCTCAGAAAAACAGAGGACAATAGCTAACTAATAATAACTATTTCATTTTCAGTATGGTGTCAAGACTCAATAGTTTTGATCTGCTACTAAAACAAAGTACATTTAGGGTTGTTTCCTCCTACATTGGGAAGTTGCCTTAAATTTCCTAATTGACCTTTCAAGTTTTTGAATTGTACATATACATAAATATTTTATGCGAAATCATATCATTGCATGCAATATAGAAAAAAATGTATCAATAAAGGCAGAGGACACAACCAAATAGGACAATCATTAAAATGAGCGCTTTATTTGACCTTTACCCTTGACATTAACACTCTCTGAACTTACAGCTTTGGAACTGTGAGCAAAGTAAGGTGATACCAATCGACATTTAACCAAATAATTGACTCTGAACGAATTGATGTGTGGAGCATTGCAACCAACATAATTTGGCCTAAACAGCACAATATGACACTGACAAGATCAACTTAGGATGAATGAACTGATTCCTAATACCCATGAACTGATCTACATGCAAGAAGAGTTTAAACGTGCACAAGTACCTTATTCTAATTTAAAATATACATCCGAGTCAGGATACAGTATATAAAATACTGCAAAATCGTGTACATAGGAAAATCCTGGGTTCCTGCTAGTTCACACTAGGAATTCATTTCGTCAAGAAAATAAAATTGTTTTTTCACTTCGTAGCACTGTTTTACTTTCTGTTCCAAGATATATATATATATATATATATATATATATATATATATATATATATATATATATATATATATATATAATTGACTACAAAATAGTTTTGTTCGAGAGTAAAACATCTTCAATGAAATATAATCCATTTATGTATTGCCTTACAAGCGCAAATTGTCAGTAAGAAAAGAAACAACTACAAACAAAAAAAAACTACTTGCAGTTTCACGATATATTTTATTCAACCACGTTTTATATTAATGAAGCGTTTGTAAAATTAAAAATGCATTTATTGAATATAATTTCTTTAGGTAATGTGTATATGTTCACTGTATCTTGCTGCATTTCAGCGTTGTACGACACATTTGTTTCCAAAAGGTTCTTTTATATGTCAAATCTCCCATAAGACATTCGAAACGTTTATAACCTACTTTCCTACGTCTATATCTCGTTGCTGGACGGTCTTGAATATTTTTCTTTTGCATAAAATATTCAACTGAATATTTTATTTGAGAATATAAACATCCCAAACATTACACTTTTTAAAAAACTAAAAGACATAATGATATTCACTTCTTTGATATTTCACTTATTTGTCAGACAGGAGTAAAATGAAGACTGCTTTAATTACATAAAATAAACATGAAAAAGACCCAAAAAAATCTTGAAACACCACAGCCATGCAACAACAATGTTTCTGAATTTCTTAGTAAGCGATATTTATTTATAAAGCTTGCTTAGGCTGTTATATATAAAATTAACAGTCACAATAAGCTAAAACTACAACAGTAAAGATCAACTTTATCATAAAAGGTAAACCAGAAATATCCAGAATTTTTAATATTTGCATGTCATATATGATCTTGCAGGTACTTACATATATACATTCTTACCTGGACTTATACTGGATGCCATTATAGCATATATTGAACTGAGATATGACGTTAGACCCAAAACAAAACAAGAACAGCAACAACAATTTACTTTCCTTGCAAATATACCCATTCTTCTAATTATCATACCCTATCCTTAACTTCCAAAACTACAAAGGAATTTTTCAAAAGAAATATGTAAAGAAACTTTATAACCATACGCCGCACACACACACACACACACACACACACACACACGTGCAATTCATGTCAAGTCTCACACCTAGCGCTGAGATACATAAATCTGGTACAAAATTCACGCTTACACACGCATCTTCAAATATAAACTTCTTATGTAATTTTAATCAAATTACGTTTGCGCAATGGGATTCCTTAAACCAGGCTCACCACCGTGACGCGACATTTGCTTGGAATTGGATTAACTCCCTTTCGTCTCACTCTTTCTCCCTTCTAAGGCTTCCCATCCCCCCTCCGATCTTCGCCTATGGTCCCCAACCAGGGAACTGGCACCCCCTGGAGAAGATCTCCACTTTCATACTTAATGACACTTTATATCTATGACACGCACATACATAAACCAACATACACGCGTAAACGAACATACATAAACATACATACACTTATCTATACTACTATATAATTCTAGAGGCATGATAGTATTCGCCCATATTTTAAGTCATGCAGACAATTACCAATAACAGTAATAATGAAGATGAATTGAGGTGTTTAATGCGACCACGTTTGATATAAACGTTAATGTTATTTATTCATGAACATCCACATCTTGAACTAATCTACAAATTACGAAAGGAACTGCATTACATTACTGGGGCCCCGAGTGGCCGAGTGGTCTAAAGCGCTTTCCGTCACGGATCACTGCCATCCCACCTCTGTCTGCATGGGTTCGAGTCTCGGGCTCGGTCAGTGTGGATATGTGAGAAAGCTTGCCGGTAGCATCTCGTGGGTCGGTGGTTCTTTCCGGGGTTTTCCCGGGTTCTTCCTCCACCATTAATACTGGCCGCCATGTATAGCCTATCTTATGCTGAAAAATGGCGTTAAACCCTACAACAACAACAACAACAACAACATTACATTACTAAAAGAAAGTGCTAGTAAAAATAGGATAATAAAACCAAAAATACCATTCCCACTGATACATCGAGAACACGTCGACGCCCGATGCAACAAGTTTTACAATGGATGAAAAAATGTTCGGCATGTTAAAGAGACTTCAAGAACAACTAATAAGAAATATATCAGTGCTGATAAATATAAACTGAAATAAGAATATGAACTTTACCCTCGCTTGTACGTTTCTGTATTCATTGTAGTACACAGAACAAGTCCATCATAACGTCGATGCACCGTTATTCATGTATTCTGATGTATCTGACATCATCGTCATTTTGCATTCCATACACAGCCAAGATTAAAACCAATGTCGAAAACATAACTGTTATATAAAGGACCCATGTTGTATATTCATTCGAATAATATCATTCAGATATAACGTACGGCTGATTTTATACCAAAGTGAACTTTTTATTTTATTTGTCAAATGAAAAACATGGTAAATACATTCAGTCTGCCAAGTCGTGTGCCACAAGGAAAACCAGCATGACAACTCGATTTGAATGCTCTAGATGAACGTGTTTACAAATTTAACACAAAAGTTGCATTCTAGACCCCACTTAGAACGTTTCTATTCCATATCTTTGCAGATAGTTTACTGCAAGGTAATAAATACGTGCATTGCAAATAGTGACAATTCCAGAAATGCTTTACATTGTCCCAGTAAATGTTACTTTCGATATTGACATATGTAGTATTGCCTGGACGTTGGCATTGCTGGCTCCAAATTCCAGTCCAATTTTGCGCAGGTCAGTGCCTTAATGACGTTAAGGAAATATTTACCCTGTTCCAGTAAACATAGTATTAAATATATGCCTAACCACGTAGTATACCATAGTCCTAATCCTCATGCATGGGATCAGATTATACTCTGCAGGGTTTTATATGTTCATTATTTAAAGTTGTTAGTGAGTCATGAATGCGTTTTCTTCAAGTAATTATTTATTGTAGATGCATGCAAGTGCTGAACTTTCAAATCAGTTTAGATTTTATATCACGTTTATTCCGGACCGTGGACAGGATTTGTTGGCCATAGGAAAATTCTCCAGTTGGCCCCTATGAATTAAAAAATTGTGGAGGCGGCTTGCCTCTTGACCGTTGTCTACCTCCGCAAATTCCTCCTATTTTCTACCCTGCCCGCATCCCTGCCTTTACTAAAATAGTTTGTATGATACAATGTTTGGATGACTAATAAGCATTTGGAGGTAATTTCATTTTATATTTAAATTCGCTATAATAGCTAAAATGATCAAATGCATTTATTGTGTATCTCTGAAAGACTTTAAATACAAACTTACATATTGCACTTACGTATATGTGGCAAGAGGTTGCATTTAGTGAGTGTCCCTCCACACAATGACACTGCAGATCGCCAAAGAGAACCGCGAAAGGTAACCATACAATAATTGGCTGTTAGAAAAGTAAGGATGAAGAAATAAATTTGTGAAAATGTACATCTTATTTGGTTCATTCAAAGGTTTTATGAGTCTAAACCGGAATATATTTTAGTCATCAAATCTTGTTCAGAAATGGCTTGCCTTGTCAGATCGTCAAAACGAACCCACGAAGTTGTGATATTGATGCGATCCATTTAAATTACAACTGAAACAGAATAAATTACGAGTTGAAAAAACTAAGAATTATAATTTGCATCACTATAAGTCCAAGGCATGATATGTACCCGAACCGTTACAATTTCCATATTATTTTCCATGCAACTCAAATATTAATTTCAACACCTGAGTACAAATTCAGAATCCCAAACACATTCTGTTATTTATTCCTATCTCTCTCCAATCATGCACACCACAATGTCTGGGTCGGTGTGATGGTGTAGATGGAAAGTAGTTTACAAAGGAGTCCATGATATCTCGCTATTTTTTCTTTCACCCTCACCTATCTTCAATGTCGTCTTCTAATTGTCCTTAACATCTTTCTAAGTATAAGCCTCCTCTCTAAATAGGAGTAAGTGAAGGACAGAAGGAGAATCGAATGATGGACGCATGAATGGAGGGCACATGAGTACTAGCAATATGTCTGAAATAGTGGGGACACAATCATTAAGGAGGAATAAGAATACCAAACTGTTGGCATATATACAGGAAGAACATGTACAAATTAGGCATAATAAGAAATAAAGGATACATCTTGATACTAATCCTTGCACATGCAAACACTTAGGTATTACATAAGATTTCATGTTCACTGAGAGAAACATTTCAATATTTACTATTTTTGAAATCCATCAAAGCATTCTTTAATTAATTAACTGCGGTAATTAGGCAGCCTTTGTGAGTGAGTGTTTGATGGAGTATTTGTGCGTTTCGATTGCTAATACATACATACATACATACATACATACATATATATATATATATATATATATATATATATATATATATATATATATATATATATATATATATATATATATATATATATCGTTTACTTTCAGTTCAAAGGATTCCTCTTTATGCTTTATGAATCACATATAACACCCTTTAGAAATAACACCCATTTCTTCAGAACTGATATATTAAAATATATAAGTTGATTGTCAACGGTAGACCTGCAAAATGATCTACCTTGAAATCTTTAACAGGTACGGGTATTCACAAGGCTGTGTTGTCCAATCCGTTGCAAGCAAATACAGTACGATAAAGCTTTTCAGTAGCGCTTCAAAACTTCACCTGCGAAATTGCATCAACACTCTAGGCCAGTGCATGTTCAAAAGATAGTTATTATTATTATCATAATATTGCATCTACTGTTTGGTAACGTCCTTGCAGTCTTATCTCACACTGAGCTGAGTAAAGAGACGTAATGAGCATGGAAATTCATATATGTTACACAATCGTTTACTTATTGGTATCCTTTGTTTATGAGGATCATGCCGCTTCTTGGTATGATGTATCGGCTGCGGTTAAAAACATAGTCACGATATATGATGGAAAGACCAGCGTGATTCCGCTACAAGACTTGTCAAACAAATTGAATGTTTCGCTAGGGATGCAGCTCTTGGCAGTAAACGACTTTGACGATGTGGCGGGGATTATGGATATAAGCACATATCTCTCGGTGGAGTGGACAGAGGATATTTATTTCAACCCCAAAGGGTCGACGGCCCCTGATACATCGGTTACTATATCGGCAGCTAGCATTTGGAAGCCGTCCTTGATACTAGTTAATTCAGCGGGACACAGCACAGAAATCGTACAAGAGCAATCCCAGGTGAGGATCTACTTGAAATCTGGTAAATGTGAATGGACTGAAAACGTTGTTTTCAAAGCGTCATGTAGGCCGAACGTTTATTTTTATCCTTTTGACGTTCATGATTGTTCAGTGAAACTGACCACACGAGCATACAATTCTAGTGAGCTGACTCTGATAGCGTCGAGTTTCAAGAAGGATCATTTTGAGGAAAGCGTTACATGGAATGTGAGAAAGACGTCTGCAGAGACGTTAACACAGGATTCCAAATCCCATGTCAAATTCCAAATTACAATATTCAGAAGGTCATTGAATTATGTCCTTAACTACCTTCTACCTATTTTAATATTGTCCGGATTAAACGTATTTGTCTTCATCTTACCGAAACGTTCTGGAGAGAGAGCAGGATATTCTGTGACTTGTTTCTTGGCTTTTGTGGTTTTCATGAACACCATTGTTACATCTCTGCCAAAGTCCTCTGCACCAGTCTCTGTTTTGGTGTACTACCTCACGGTGATGATGACCATTAGCGCAGCTATAACTGTACTCGTACTGTTCACTCTGATCATTGGAAAAAAGGAAGAGAAGGAAAATGCAGTGAAAAAGGGTGCAGAGACGAAAAGTTGCAGGAAGAAGGGGAAAAAAGATGCAAATGGAAAGCATAATAAGCCATCTACGGACCGACTTTACTGTTGCTGTTTTGCTTCGAATAGTGTCGAAGATATGTCAATCCAACAGCAGCGAGCCCAAATCTCTAATGATGATGAAATACGTCTGCAACCTCCAATGTGTCTTCAGGGTTTTGCGTGGATCCTTCGTCGTATATTTTGTATGTTGCCTGCGAAGTCAAAGGAATTGCGATGGGTTCAGATTGGAAACACTCTTGACGTTTTCTTCTTCCTCTTCTTCCTTGTCGGAGAGATTGTCTTCAGTATAGCGTACCTAGCACCCGTGTCACTCCAATATTCGGCAGAAGAACTCAGGCTGGATTTAGCACGTGATCATACGTGAGAAATATTATGACCATTCTGAGATTAACTGTGGGTTTTAATGTGTTGGTGTTTCGCTTCAAAAACGTAACGATTGTAGTCATTGTAGCATTAGTATCCATTCATTTATTTATGTTTGTATATATATGTGCCTGCAAGATGACATTAAATTATTCAATACTACTGATTTTTGCTCTGACGCTAGCAATATTTTTATTGAAATGCCCGACTGTACAAGTCGCTGAAGGTTGAAAACTTTCATATTTATAACACAACTGTGATCTAGATTGTCGTCATTTATGCTTATCAGTATTAACATATTACGAGTAACGCGAGATATCTTAATAAATAAAGTTAAAAAAGAAATAAAGAAGAATTATGCTGGTATAACCAAGATGTTTCTAATCTTAGATGTTTTAATACTTACAAAGACGTACAAGATTTATGATTAGAATATGTAAAATATTATGGGCATCATCCGATTTGAATTTATCGGAGTTGTAACTTATCAGTTAGATTAACATAATATTAGTTATTAACTGTATATGAATTATATATTTCTTACAAGCTAATTAACCCAAGGAAAGAGGATATGTGAATGAAAGCAATATTACTGTCAATCTTGTCTGATAAACAAATAAAAATCTCAAACGATTGGATAACAACTAATTTGTTTTAAACGAACGTTGATTTCCATTAAATATGTTTTTACAAAAATGCTCATGACTGTCCAACATGAACACAATGAACGGTCGCTTATAAAACTTTTCGAACATCATTTGACATAAAAACAACTTTTTTCAAAACAAATTGGTTGTATAACATTCAAAAGTGACAAGAAATAATGTAAATATAAACGGTTCCTAAGGCATTAAAATCATCAAATTTGTAACCATTCAAAACTAAGAATGCAACGTAATTCTTAATGGAAAGGTTGCATTGTTTGCTTTGACAATTTAGGAAGAAATAGCCCAAAACACTCTAGGTGTAAGTAGCAGATCACCTGTGCTATAACTGGGTACTTTGTTTGAAATGAAACTATCGGTGATTGTTGATTCGCGGAGAGTATGTGGCTATTTTTGCTCGATTCCAATCGGTTATGCATATGTGGCACGAAGATGGATTAGTGAATGTCCCTAAACAAAGTGACACTGCACATCCCCAAAGAGAACTTTAACCAGTATCCTCGAAGGCCCAGATCTAGGGTCATATATTAGAAAAGTAAAATAGCATGAAAAGAGCCAATTGGAGGCGCCCAGTTTAGAGACAAAACGCTTGATAAATGTTTTTACATTTTTAAAACAATTCCATATTCCAGAGAATACGTAAAACGTTTCTGCTCAATATTTTATGATTATCTATGTGTGTATTTTCCTTTTGTTCATGATTGTAGATCATTTGTAAACAACATATTACATAGCTAACGTTAGTATGTAATTGTAGTTGTATTTTAAGATAGTATTTCTAATCATGTTTGCAAGGCCGTTTAGCGCAAAAAACTCTGCAAGACTACCTGCTTTTTGTATTGTTTGTAAGTTACAAATTGGATGTATACTGATACTGAGTTCAATGTCTAGCCTTAGACTGTTTTTTTAGTAGAGAATATGTTTACGAATTTTATGGAAAACTGACCATTTTACTGTATTTTAAATTTCAAGTTGGTACAAATTTGAAGTAAACAACTTTATTTAAGTTTGAATAGTTTGGAATAAATCGCTATTTGGGTAAATTGTGACTTCATTCATGGACATTCTAAATTATAGCATTGTCATACATCAACGATATTGCCACATCAACACATTCAATACTGGAATTCATTCGGAACGCTCTAAACTTTTGAACCTGTGTTCGAACTTTTAGGACTAATTGGGATTTAATGAACAATACACTAATTTTCGTTTAAATTTCCACTTCCATTCATGGAAAATAAATTATTTCCTGACTTTTACTACCATTTTGGTTTTGCTTTCTCTGTGATTTGGTTTAAGGCCATAGTGCCTTAACAATATATTTCCTCATAATTTATCCAAAGTAATAAATATGTGCATTGCGAATAATGACACTTCCAAAACCTCGTTACACTGTCCCAGAAAATATTGATATCAAAGACAAATGTTCTGAAAACCTGGAGTCTCATCTCGCCATCATCCTTACAGTGTTAGAGTTGACCCAGCGCAGATCACTTGACATGGCCAGGCAACACTGAGAAAAATTGTTTCCAAATAAAAAAGTAACTGTTTTCTCCTATCGAGAAAATACGTTGAACACGACCTCTTAGTCACCAAGACAGTATTCCAACTGCCGAAGTGCAGCAATACGTCATTGCTGCCTCTCCTTCACAAGCACTAGCATCTCATTTACAATGTAACGTCGTTTGAAATAATCTGGGTCAGCGTCAAGTTTTGATGACCGTTGGCTCATTTTTTGCCAGAACATTTGTTATAACTAAAACACCATTGGCCACTTGTCCTCAGTATAGTTATTGTAATAACAGGACTATCGACCTAAATGACAGTCAGTTCTTTTAACAACGGAGCCATTGGACCAGGGCAACCGCACACTAGAAAATATAGAATAAAAATAACTCAGCGCCTATCTCTACCACCAAGAATATATTTTCATTTTATTTGAAGAAATACAGAATACAATATCTTATGAAACTTTGTCAAAGTTGAATTCAACTCGGAAGCATTGATGGCAACTTCAGGATGTGGAACTTCTTTTCCCCCTTTAATAGATGAGAGAATAATAGAACTGTCAAATCAGGATATGTGTCTTATTTGTCATTCAGATATGAAAACTCTTGTCTGAATGCTCAATGCCATAAATATATGATATGCATTTAATCCAACAAATACAACACAAGTGATCTAATTAAATGTTAATTACTTTGTAATAAGGTTAATAGCCCACGAATCATTATCGGAGATATAGTAGTGAAAAAATAAAATATTGATAATGTGCCTCTAGGAGATAAAATAAGAACAAGTCATTGGAGGACCTACACCAGCTGCTGTCTTAAGTTCTTACAATTGAATACAGAACTGGAACTGTTGAATACTGGAGACAACTATCATTTTAAGAAAAATGTTGGTACCACAAGTGTTATAGGTTGATGTTGGTATCACAAGTGTTATCGGTGGATCTTGATATCACAGGTGTTATCGGTGGAATGGGTGTTGCCGCTCCAAGTTTAGAAGTTGCAACAGTCAGTAGTCTCAGACTTACTATTCCTTTACCTTTTACGGGGTTTTTGTGGAACTTTACTAGGGTTTGATGTAAAAGCTCAAACGAAAGTCAATTATACTATAAAGATTTTAAATACGATAAGATTGAAGCATCTACTATAACTACGTTTAATAATATTGATAAAATATTCAGTAATCAGTAAGCGATAATGAAATAACTAACGATTAATATAGCATGATAGTGAATACAACAACTGATTGAGATGGGAATTCAGGACTGTTTTCTTAGACCAGACAATGATTCTAGTTGCTTATATGGTGAAGACAACTTACCGAACGACAGTCAAGTTACAATTCGGTTGCATTCTTCGACAATATACAATATCTACAACCTATACGATGACTGACCCAGGCAAACATCTGAAGACACCTTTGGGGTTCAAGAAATCGCTGATTCTGGGTTGATATATCTTCAACACGTTTCGGGATGAAGCACGAGCAGCAAAGTCGATGACTTGATGCTTTGTTACCATTTCCTTTTCGATCTTCATCCTCCTTCTTCTGTTCATTCTTCGTCCCTCGATCCTCCTTATTTTCCACTTTCTTTTTATCTTTAATCTCATTCTGCTTGACCACTCTTTTCTCGATCATCAGAGAGATATATGTGCTTTTATCCATGATCCCCGCAACATCATCAGAGTTTTTAGTGCCAGGAGTTGCAGACCAAACGAAACATTGAGTGGTTTTGACAAGTCTTGCAGGAGAATCACGCTGGTCTTTCCATAATGCATCGTGGTTCTGTTCTCAACCTCAGTCGATACATTGGACCAAGAAGCGGCATGGCTGTCAAGAACATGGAAGAATAAATAACAAAAGAGTATGGAAGTAGTAGTATACACGGCCATGACAAGTACACCTGAAAGTTCGGTAATCATTACGCTATTGAGTGTGAGGTGACACTGCAAGTACGTTACTAAACAGGAGAACTAATATCATTGACAATAGCAATAGTTGTATTTTGATCATGCACTGATCTCGCCATCCCAAGAATGTAAGGTCCTTGAGTAAAATGTTTTGTTGCATTACTGAATACCTTTCATTCTCTAATAGTATTTTTTTGTAATAGAGTGCAAACCATAACCTTTATGAATATCCGTACCAGTTTAAGTTTTAATGGTAGATGAATTTGCATGTTAACTTTTAACAAACTGCTGATATATTTGGTCTAAAGAAATTGCTTTATGGGTTGTGTTGTATCACAAACGTGCTCTAAGTGATCTGAGATGACTCTTTAAAATAGCAGCAAACAGAATTTATATGTATGTATGTATGTATGTATGTATGTATGTATGTATGTATGTATGTATGCATGAAGAATTAAGTTTATATCGAAGGTCATGGGATGGCGAACCACCCATTGTTGACTCAATCAAAACGAATAAATTCTCCATCAGATATTACTCCCAAATGTCCCTTAATGACCACTGTTAATTAAATGTGTTGTATTAAAATTTATAATTGATTTTACATCAAAGTTTTATTGGATTTCAAAAGGGGAAAAGTATTAAATGCACTGCTAATTTATCATCGTTTACGTCTGATAATATTTAATACCAAAATCCTTGAATGTACACGTATTACTGTATAACGGAAGTGTTAATCTGTATCCATTATTTATTGTCCTATCTAAAATGTAAAATTTGTCATAACAACCAGAATAGTATCGCTCTTTATGCCAACTGGTTAACCTGTTAAATCTGCTTCAATTATTTTATAAACACTTTTGCGGACATGGCGAAATTATTCAAGTTCACTTGTTCGTGACATCCATTATTTAAAGATAACGGTTCATAATTCTCCATAATACAATTAGGCTTGGGTTTGTTACACTCAACACATGTATTGCTTACAATACATGACCGAGACCTTGACCTCTTTGAAAACAAGCGCATTTGGAATAACTCTCTCTCTCTCTCTCTCTCTCTCTCTCTCTCTCTTTATTATATTGCTTATGTTCCAACCTGTAGCGATCAGAAATGATGTGTCCTTTCTTCTTACATGCAAACGTCACAAAAGGATTTTAACAATACAATTCATATTCAAACGTTAGGCCACCCTATCCCGTTTTAATTCTAGTGATACGTGATCAGAAATAAAAGTTTAATATGTCATAATAAAAAACGCACTATAATGCTCATGATTTGTCTTAGCCTACCTATTAGGTGTCATACCTGTTCCTCTTTTGATTCCGCATTTAGTAATTACACATATCGTATTCGGTTAGGAAGTCTAATTCTACCTTAATTCTTTTTTATACTACCATCTTGAGCTACGCCAGGTTTATAGTTATTCTTATGCACGAATGTCAGTTCTTTTATTTAAATCTGACATAACATTAAGTAGAAGTTAGGAAGACCGCCAAGAAAATTAAGTTTGAGATATTCCATAACAACGTTTAAATTATTCGTAAACATTTTCCGCTAATTTCTGCTCCTGTAAACTTTTAATAACTTCTCGTTTCATTAAATTCTTCAAATAAATTCATATATTCATCAGGTTACATATAGGTTGCTAACAGCAGTCTAGGTTCCATTCGTATGTTTAAGTTGCGTGAATGAGACCTTCAGGTAAAACGGTTTGGTTTAGTTGTTTCTGTGAATTTTTCATTCTTTACATTTTCATTCAGAGTTCGTAGTAATAAGCCCGTAACCAGTAACTACATTTAAACTTTATCATTCTTTGTATATAATCTCTTCTGAAATTAAAGACAAGGTGGACAATGGATTGTTGTCATGGCCTTGGTGTGTAGTGTTCTTAGAGATGCATCTTAAGCCCTATAAATATGTTAATATACATCAAGAAATGTTTTATTCTTATATTTATCAGATAAAATGAGGGCGTGACAGAGCGGTAAAAACAAATATTTATATAGTTTGATAGTTAATAAAACAGGGCACAGGGAATTGGTAGTAGCTTTGTATAATATACTTGTCCTAGTGTGGGTGTCCATGTACCGGTGGCTGTTAGAAAAATTATTATGAAAGCCGGTTGTGCAGGTGGCCCCTTTGCCATAAGAACAGTTTCAAAGACAAGCGGTTCAGGGCTATTGTTGCTATAACAACTATTTTGGCGACCCCTGAACCAGGTTTCATGTTATAACATTTTGACGATCAAATTGCCAGGAGTAACGATCATGAGAATAACTTAGCTATCGCTCCGTCAGGAGATAAACTCATGAAAATGTTACGACCATTAAGCATGAGGTGTTCAAAACACTTTGAGATCTTGAGCAAGATTTTGTAATAACATATTTAAGATTAGTGGGTCAGATATTCTGATCGAATTTTTGGCGTTAGTTAATAATGTTCTTTTCATAAAAATTCTAAGTTCATTCAGCAAGTACTTACACTTTCTAGAAGGTGGTTAGTGGTCATGTTTTTCAGCAACATTGTGCGAACCACTGGTTCAAGGTGAAGGTCAGAGGTGAAAGGTGAACGTTAAAGGTAAAGATCCATGGTCAAGAGACCCATGAGTTACGTTTTCTATGCTACTTGACATCAGTTAGCAAGGGAACTAGTCTACACTCCTATGTCGGTCGATTGTGAATATGCATGTAATCAACCTGAGCTGAATTATCGACGTGTGTGTGTGTATATATATATATATATATATATATATATATATATATATATATATATATATATATATATATATATATATTGACGACAGACATAGTAAATGGGGACCCCGAGTACAACATAGGTATGCGTTTGTACTTGTATAGACAGTGGTTGAGATATTGGATGTTAAATTGCCGACGCATTGAACTGGTTCCTTGCGTACTGGTAATCTTTACCACGCAAGACTCAGCCCATTTATTTTATTTACCGCTTCTTAAATTAAGACCATAATTAAGCATCAAATAACCAGTATTTGAATTCATTTTTTTCGTCTCCAATCGAGTACACCTATCTTGAACAAGTTGTTAGAATTAAATCTTGTATTACGAAAGACTGAAGGTATTTCATATATGTGAACATTCTAAATTTTGTTCAACCCACACCTATATCCCACACACACAACAGTTAGGATGCCATTTTTTTTATCAGGAACCACCTTTATTCTAGTGTGTGTGTGTGTGTGTGTGTGTGTGAAACCTTTATCGTGTTAAATTTAGTGATTCACATTTTCTTCTGTCAAACTCCTTCATTAATTTTATTTTACCGACCATCAATATTGAAAGTAAAAAGTGAATAAACGTGCTTTTTTGTTATGTAATAAATATTAACTTGAGATCTGGTTTCATTGTTTTAATTCACGTTAACATTATTTGTGTTTGTTTCATTGCATTTTTATATTGTGTTAATGGGCTTACTCTATGAGCAATGGGCAATTGTGGGCACGTGGCTAAATGAACTGATGGAAAGACAAAATTACAGACGAATAAAAGAATGGAATGACGTTCAGACATATGAGGGAACATACAAATGGAGATGCCCTTACACGGATATAAAGATAATCAGATTGAGAGGGAAAACGGAAATAAAAGCGCATAGACGAATCAACAAAGATTTGGACAAGTAATGGAGTTGTCCAATGAATAATCGATGGAAGAAAATTTTAATATTGGTAGTTTAGACAAGTCAGGATACCATTAAAACGACAACAAACACTCCAAAAGATGGAGTAGTTTGTAACTGATTATGCACCCATTCGTTCTGTTCGGAATAGGGAAATCATATATGACCAACATATAAATGTTTGAAGAAGTCGGTTTTGGAACACACCATATTAGATTCACATTTCAGACTGAAGGCATCGTGTATATTTGACACACTGTATCAGATACACATTTCAGAAAGAAGGCATCGCGTATATTTGACGCACTATACCAGACACACATTTGAGACTGAAAACATCGTGTATATTTTACACACTATATCAGACTCACATTTCAGACTGAAGGCATCGTGTATATTTGACACACTATATCAGACACATGTTTCAGACAAAAGTTACAGAGGAATTAAAGGATGGAAGTGCGTTCAGACAGATGAGTAAAGGTATAACCGGATAGGTAGCCCGATTGAGAGGAAAAGCGGACAGAAAAAACCACTGACGAATCAACCGAGATTTGGACAAGTAATGGTTTTGTCGAATGAATAATTCAATGGAAGAAAATATCCAATAATTAAATAGTATTCGTTTATACTATCAGAGATTGTGAAGACGACAACAAACACTGAAATAGATGGAACCAGATGTCACGAAGGCAGTGCCATTTCGTTCGTTTCTGAATAGAGGAAGACTGCTATGACTAACAAATCAAATTTGAGCATACTATATCAGACAAACATTTCAAAGGCTGTATTGATGCAATATTTCCACATTTGCAACGTTTTAATCGCCTCTTTTTTAAAATAGTCAATCGTTGTCTCCGTCGCTCTCTCCTTCTTTGTGTTTCTCCTGCTATCTCTTCCCCATGTCCATTAAACTTTCAAAATGCACTAGTTTTGCAGTATCAACGAATTTATTGCCGATGTCTTTTGTTTTGATTTTTTATTATTATTTTTGGGGGATTTTTGTCACAAGCAGTGGTTATTATTAATTATTCCCTCCAATTATTCATAATCACGAAATATAAAGCGATATACAAATATGTCAATTGAAAATGCATACAAGAAAATGAGCATACAAGTAGTGTTCATGGGCATTGTATTAAGAATTATCTATCTGTCACTGAGTCTCTATCTCACACAAATGTAACCATGAAATTTTGCTAATATAGTACCCTTTGTAAAACCATAACTCAGTTACACATTTAAAATTGTGACGCAATAAATCACTTGTAACATAGCAGAAATACACCGAACTTGATTGCCAACTCCAGACCGTAAGCTATTTCATCAAATATTGAAAACGCATGAATCTAAATCAATAGACTGCTTGTTCACTACTTTTGTTCTAATCAATTATTTTGCAGGTACTGCAGTCCATAGTACGTATTCAAATTATCAATAAAATTGTAATTAATATCTTGATGAAATAAGCTGAGCTAAGTCATTTCTTTGTTAGATGATATTTGTACTGATATAATAAATGATCCAGACGTTTCTGAATAAACCCTGTCATACCCTGATGCCGGAACCAATGATTGATTATAATGTGTGAAGAAATCCTGATCTTTATGAAGGACGTATTTATTTCTTAGTCAACGCTGAACAGGTATATGAATCTGTTCTCAGCTGGAAATCGCAATACTCAATTATGCCATACAAATATTGCAGCAGTTTGTGGTGTAGACGAATCGTTTTGGGCCTTTTTATATCTCTTTCGCTTGCATTTAAATGTGCATGGTTAGTTGTGAAATTGTAAAACTGGATCTATACGTTTCTTGAAAATTACCTGGATCCATCAATGAGTTATATATCTATATATATATATATATATATATATATATATATATATATATATATATATATATATATATATATATATATATATATATAAAGGTATTGGGACTTTAATGTTAAACTAGGGGGGTTGTACCCTAGGCACAATGGGAATTTGACATGGGGAATTTTAACATGGGTGGGACTATAGAGGGACAATGGATTGGGACTGTCTAGGGACAATGGAAATCGAACATGGGAAATTTTAACATGGATGGGACTATACAGGGACAAAAAGGTATTGGGACTGTCTAGGGACAAGAGGAATGGAACAGGGAAGGTGATGTCACCGTACTGACGATGAGCAACAATGTAGCGAGGGGCTGACCTCAATCGGAGCAAACAGTGGATGGGAAAAAAAACCTAGAACGCTTGGCGGGAACCTAACTGGCGGGACAGAGACAGACAACAGACAAGAGGCAAACACTGATACAACATACTAAACAAACCTTTTTTGAGGGAGGCATGAAAGTCATTTCTTTTCGAGGCCTATGAGTGGCCCTGAAAAGGGCCTTCGGGTTCTTCTTCTTCTATTTCCTCCATTTCTTCATCCATCTCCTCACTTTCCCAATTATTCCTTTCTTCTTCTTTTCTGACTCTGGCATCCAGTCTGGATGGCCCAATGCTCTAAACTTCTCCTGGACTTTTATCCAGTTGTTGTTGAGTTGTTCAAATCTTGCTTTTGTCTTGATATTCTCTTCTTCTTTCCTCTCCTTTGTCCACTTTTCGTTAATCTTCTTTACCTCTTGTGTCAGCACTGTTCTCATCTTTTCTTCTGCTTTTATCAGCTGGTCTAAACCCCACTTTACGTACCACAACTCCGTCCAATACAATATGTTTTCTAGGAAGCACCTGACTTGGATGACATGATCCAGGGCTTCCTTTAAACTTCCCACTCTCACATAAGGTGGGTCAATCAATCCTCTTATTCTTTCCACTTCTTCCTCAATCATTCCTTGTACCAGGTCTCTAGCTATTTTCAAACTGGTCACATAATCTGGACTACCATCATACTTTAATTCCTTTTCTAACTTTTCCATCACGTATGTCCCATCCAAATCCAGAAATAGCTATCTCTCAAGTTATTAAATAAATCAGTCACTCCTGCCATCTTCTCTCGGTTGTTCCGTAGAATGGCGCGAATGACGAACGCTTTGAGTTTTTATATGTAAAGCACAGACGTGAAGGAAAACATCCCTATTTTTCTCTTCTTATATTATCTACTATCCCCACACGCGAAGAAGCAAAATCAAACCCCAAATCTACTATCCACACACGCAGAGAAGCCAAAACATAACAAAACTATACTATCCACACACGCGAACAAGCAAAATCAAACACAAAATCTACCATCCACACAGAAGGGAACGTTAAAAAACCTCACACTCTACTATCCACACAAACGTACGTGAGCGCTTACAAACCCTAAAATATACTATCCACACACGGAAAGGTACCATAACTAACCACAAATATACTATCCACACACGCCAAGAAGCAAAATCAAACCCCAAATCAACTTTTTTATTCAAATAACTCACAAAAAACAATTAACAATTTTTTTACAATTAACCATTCAATTCAATAACAAATATTTTTCAAGTAACCATCTATTTTGGACAAGGTTGACAACGTTGTGAATTAAATTGAGATTTCCACTGTTGGAATTCATTGGACCATTGATGTACACTACGTTTCCTAGATAAAGACAAAAGATAGCCATAATGACCTATGTAAAGAGGGACAACAGTCCTCCATGGCTTCTAATAGTCTAGAATGACTTCTCTCAAACTGTTGATTTCTAGGGTATTATCGAATTCTGCATACAGGATGACGTTCACCGTCTGGGGTAGAACTTCTGCAAACTGAATATCCACACGCAATTGATCAGATTTTATAGGGTGGAAATGTCCCTCGTCACTGCCTTGGTCGGGAGTGAAATCAAAAGCCCACAAAGTGTAGCCTCCTGCATAATCATCGTACGAAATGCCGTGACTGGTGTTGGTCCCTAACTGTCCGGTGGATTTATACAGGGACAAGTAGGATCTCAAGTAATTCCTGTCACCAAACTTAGGTTCGAAAGGTCGGGTACACAAGGCCTTGCCATCGCGACTGACTTCGATTTTGGACACTTTGTAGTGCTTAAACTGGAATGGATTTTGATCGTGAGCTCCGTTGAGTGCTGCATTGCTTACGATGCCAACGATTAAACGTTTGGGTAACTGTCCTTGGAACAGATGATCTTCGATCTTGGATCGGAGTCCAGAGGCAATATTGAAAGTTTTCACTTCCACACGTCGTATCGGATACTTGGCGGTCGTTCTGCTCAAAGTGTGACTGATGTCGTTTCCCACTTTAGGTAACACTTCCACACGACGCACGTAGAGTCTGGCTTCTTGGATGATGGTTTTGTACTCGATAGCATGAGCCACCAATGGGATGCGGTACTGCTACGATTCAGTCTCAGGCGGATATCCACACCGTTCTGCAAATACTTCTCTTGCAACCACGTGTCCAAATGCAAACGATCCGTCAGTTCTAAACTTCGTCCTTGCAGGATTTTCTTTCTACGTCGTTAAAACCTCCATTTGATGATCGGTGCATTCCACTTGGGTGCGACTTCTGGAAACCTTGCGTCGAATGGGTTTGTGTAAAATGTAGGTAGCTTGTTCTTGTATCGGGTTTTGGCAGCACGATACAAATTCTGAACTCCTCCGTAACCTGCAGGATGGTATGGATCGTAATAAATGCTGGCTAACACCTTCTCCATTTTTTTTTGTTTGTTAATAAGTCACCCACTCTTCGCTGATGCTACTTTGGACGGGGCGAAAGGGTGGTTTGGAAACGGATTTACGTGTCCGATGGGCTACGGGAGTAGGAGTCGAAGCTAGTGGTGGAGGTGGTAATGGAATGGCGTTGGTCTTCTTTTCTTTTTTTACTTCTGGTTTCCCTACTTTCATTTTCACTTCTGTCGAAGGAGGAGTGGATATCATCTTTTTAACCCAAGTTTTCATTTCTTCTCGTTGAGGTGTGGGGGAAGGGGTCAACAAGGACGCTGAAATCTTACTAGAAATGGGAGCTGCTGACGGTGTTTGAAAAACTTCTGGTATCTCTTTTTCCTCAGGCTTTCTTGGGGTGACGTCTTTCATGAGCACTGGGGATGGTGGTGGTGGTGGTGGTGTGGGAGATGAACTTTTCATCAAGGTCTTAAAATCTTTCAGAGGGGGTAGAGCTGTTTCGTCTGAAGCTTTCTGGTGAAAGAGTTGCAGTCGTTGCAAGAGTTGACCGTACTTTTTCGATTTTTCTTTTTCGGACAAATCGTGGCGATCCATCAACGACTGCAATTCGTGTTGTAACTGGGACATCTCGGTCAAATTGGGACTGGGAGGCAAATGCGGGGTTCCTTGTTCTTGCCAACAATGGTATTCCACCCATCGTTTGTATGGCACTAAAGCTAGTTTTCGTCCTTCCATTTGAGGTCCTTTTTATCTTGCTCCCACGAGTCCTCCCAGCATGGTTCCCAATACTCATTTCAGTAAAGCTCCTAACAATAGTGGCAAAATTCCTCCACATTGGACCAACATCTTCTTCTTTTGACGAATGGGAATTTTCTTTTGAACCAATTGGCGAAGAACTTGACAATGTTTGGCTAAGCATTGTTTCTGGTGTTTTGACAAAGGGATCGTGCCATTCAAGACGTTCAAACAACATTCGCACACAGTATCGATGACATCTTTGGAGGCCGTTTGAATGAGATTTTTCGCATGGATAGAGAAGCTTTGGACAGGACAGACAACATGTCCCCATGTTTGACTAAACGAGGAGGCAGTCCTTTCCTTTTCTTTCCTTTGGGTTTAGAAGAGGAATGTTTGCTGGGGGTGACATCTTTGGGTCTTCAAGAATACGAAAAACACTGATACCCATGCTTTCTCTCAGGCCATTTTTATACTGGAACGCGTCGCCACTGATTGTCTTTGCGGCGTATCAACTTAATGATAGACATCACGCGTCGTGGAGGGGTTCGCAAGGGACTAAATCGAGTCAGTTCTTGCTTGGACAAATAAAGCAAACTATGTAACATGCCCGATCTCACTTGGACTTTGATTTTGGGAGCAGGTACTTTGTGAGTAGCTGCCACTGCTGCTAAAAGAGGAGGAGGGTGTCACCACTGGATAAGAACTTGGAGACACGGGTTTCCATGGTGTCATCAACTGAGGACGAACGGGTGTCAAATGGGGTTGGGCAGGCATCGTCAGCAACGGAGAAGTGGATGAACCTGAGGCTACCGGAGATGCAGTCACCGTTGTTGCAGGTCGTGGTTTGCGAATGTAAGGTTGTGTCCTGTTCGAGGTGCCTCTCTTGCGGGTAGAAGCTGTTTTCTGTGGGCTTTTCTGTTTCTTTTTCTGTGGGCTTTCCTTTTTCAGGGGTTGTGACCTGGTCTTGACACCGTTGCTCTTTTTCTTCTTGGGGCTTCGTTTGGCTTTTTCGGGATTGGCTTTGTTCTTGGGGAGAACTTTGAGAGCATTAGGATCCCATTTTAAGAGGGAGCGAATGATGACACCTCCTAGAGTACTGCTCCCTCCAGGTTTCAAAATGATTTGCTTTTTGGTTTGAGTGTCGATGAGGGGATCGGCCAATTGGGTCAAGGCTACTTTGTTTCTATAAAAAAGCGCTTGGTTTGATGAGGAATGTGAATGATGCCTTGCAGTAATTGACGTGCTGTCACCGTAAACCATCGTAACACTTCTTTGAGACTTGCTTCTAAGACACGAGCACGTATTTGTGGATTTTTTTCGCGACTGATGCCGTACAAGGCACGAATCAATTTGAAGGGAAGATGAGACTGAAGGGATGTCATGTTGACGCTGTATGAGACAGACGAAAAGTGTCTGAGGTTTTTATAGATTTTTTTTGGTTAAGTCGAGGACGGAGACATGTACAGGACAGGCCCTCCGTCTTGACACCAGTGGTGAAACAAATGGGTACGAAATCGCAAATAATCGGGGGTAGTGGGTTTCAAATCGACGAGTAAATAGGCGTGTGGAGTTTGAGTGGCATCGTCGTACGCCTGAGTTAGCCAAGGCGTTCCTAACTGTTTGGCTAAGACTTGCACTTGCGATTTATCTCTAGGTCTTTTAAACAAGACCACGTAATGAGCATTGAGACTGAGGGTGCGATGGGCTTTACTTTGTTGAAACAAATTTTGAGTAATGTAAATGACACTGGCATTACGATGATGCCCTTTGCGCGCAAACCACAGTATAATTTCTTCTTCGTCTTCTCCTAACATGTCGTCGAAAATGACGAGATGGGTTTGACGGGGGTCAAACACGATGGAATCGCCTTGACTTTCTCTCAAGAGACTGTACGCCGATTTCCACTCTTTGTAACACCGCACGATTCGTTGAGGTGGACGATCGATCAAATGATGTTTATGTTCGATCAAACGTTTCACAAATACGGTTTTGCCTGAACCGTTAGATCCAGCAATGACCATGTTAAAGGGCTGGCGAAGATACAAAGCCTCCCAAATGGCACGATCTAAGTGTTCGTCGATGACTTTGAAAGTGGAGGAAGAGGGAGCAGAGACGGCAGAGGTAGCCATAGTGCAAGGAATGTCACTTGTGACAGGAAGACAAACAAGACAAGAGCTTTTATACCTTTTTCAGGACACGTTTATTGATGTTTCAAAAATAAACACGAAAGACAAAAATACATAAAAGCCAAATAGTTATCTACAACGATAAAATGCACATTAAAACTAAGAAAGTGTAATAGAAACAAGTCTCTGTACAACATGTACTTGGTAACCAAGATGTCCATGGGACAGGGTGTAATGTTTTTACAGGTTCTACATGGGGTAATGTCAGACAAGTGTCCTCCCGAAATGGTCTTTCAGGAATGTCCATGACAGTCCTCTGAACTTCTTTTGTGCTTCTCTGAAAGAATTCATCTTGTTTGCTTGGCCTTGGTACTCACAATGCACTATTGGCCTTGGACGTTGTCCTTTTTTATATGGTAACCAATATCGACGTGACCGCACGGCAAAGTGAAGTGGTTGGGAAGCCGCACTCGCTTCTGGTACACGATTTGACAGACTTTTTCCAAGGGTCGACTGACAATTTGGTGAGTGGGTAAAGGTACAATCTTGTTCGGTTCGTGGGTGGTCACTTTAAAGTTTCCATCCTCTCCAGATTGCAAGGCTTCTTTCAATACCCCAAAGTTTACCACTCGACTGTTACGATAATTGAGAGTCAATCCTTTCACTTTACACTCCGTGTTTACTTCTCCTTGTATGTCCCGGTATTCGTAGCCGTAATTTTTAGGATCACCACTAGCAAAACTCAGAATTTTGTCGTCGGGGTGTTCGTCTGTCCAGGCTCCTAATCGGTCTCCTTTGATGTCAGATGCAACTGTCCGTGTCAAAGTACAGGACACGATTCCCTAACAGTTCTAAAGCTTCGTACAATTTTAAGCAAGCATGGGCTGTTACGTAAGCTGCAATGATGACATTTCCAAATTCGTGGCTTGTACAAAGTCCAGATCTTCTTCGTAATTGACTTAGATCAAATCCTCACGAACGACGTCCACGTGTTTCATGTATCTGGTTTTGTCGTGAATCATCTGGAAGTAGCGGGAAGGTTCTGTCAAATACTCCGTCTTGAGTAAACACGGTCGTTGTGCCATTTTGCCCCACAAGCAATTTAACATCACTTTGGCAAACGATCGCCTGCCTTCGTTTTTCTCGATGTTTATCTAAAGTGATGCCTTCCTGCTCCCGGTATTTCTCTTTGAATGTCTTTTCATCTTCGGGAGTGTGACACCAGGAAGGATATGTGGCATTTGTCCTTCCTCCGTACAAACTATCCTCGGATTCAGGGGTCCATGTACTTGTAACTTTCTACGATACGTTTAAACTCGGAATCGGTTTTCAAACGGTGATCGTACTCGTGTTCCCACATTTCCACCACTTGGTATCCTTGCTGTTCTAACTTCATTCGCCTTTGACAAGTGGCCTCGTACAAGTCTTCCATGGTCCGTTGTAAAAACTGATTTTTAGTGTCACGTTCAGGGTAACAGACGGGACATCCGTGAAATAAGCAACCGTTAAACTCGTACACAATCTTGGGGTTTTCTAAGTCCGAGCCATCTACCGAATACGTTCCGATGGTCTTTTCTCCCCCTCCGTTGCGGGCGTGCTGAATCAATTTGTCTTCCTTGTCGCACAATCAGTGTAACCAGTGTAGGGCTTTGACCGAGTATTGACGTTTAACAAAGTTGGTCGTTTGAGGGCTGATGACAGCCAGGGTGTTTTCAGGCATGAATCTTTGGCGGTACACTAAGGAACATGCTTTGGCAATGGTGCAAGCTTCTTTCAAAGGATCGACCCCTCCGTGTTCCATGAACAAATCTCGAAATTTTCCACAGCAACGCCGTAAAGTGTCCACGTCGGAACGACAATACTTTAACATTTCTTCCTGAAAGTCAAAAGGGTCTAAGGTGTGAGCCTGGTACCAAGCGTAGAAAGCTTCTCGTTGTTCGGTACGCATGTTGTCGGGGTCGTAGTCTTTAGCCTCAGGCAAATGGGGTAGAATGGCATGTTGATTGGCTGCGGTATTGAAAAAGTGAGGAAAATAACCTTTCGCCATTTCTATCATTCCAAACGTTTTAGGTATTCGACTCAAAGGCATGGCCAAGTAGCTCATCGAATCTTTAAACTGTACTTGTCCCACTTGCATGGAAATGATTTTGGCTCCGTTCAAAGTGACTTTAGGACGTTCGGTGCCTTGTTCCGTATAGTTTCTAAGAAGAAACTTTCCATCGTATCCATAGAAATTGTGAGCCATCACCGTGGCATGGCGATAACAATCTCCGTAACGTTCGATGTCCTCTTGGCTCCATGTCTCGTCGATGGAGTGTAAGATCCATTGAATTCGGCTAGCCTGTTTGGTCCCCGAAAGATTTTTTCACGTCCTCCACGAATCTTGCTCCAGTGAGGGCAATGACTAAAAATAGGTTCTTGGATGCACTTTTCGCACGCTCGATGAGCCACGCAGAAATTAGGAATGTGAATGCCAGTCTCTTGCATGCATTCAAAATCGAAAAAGATGAAATTGCCTTTCTATTTGTGGTCATCATCTTCCTCTTGTTGGGGTTGGTATTTTTGAATGTAGCATTGGTGTTCCAAATCCGGGATTTGGTGACAAATGTGTCATCGTTTCTTTCCTGAACATACGTGTGCCTTGGTATTATTGGTACGTATGCCTTGTCCACACGTAGGGCACAATCTAAGGAGTTGACAAGCACATTTCTTCTGTGAACCTTGCGTCTTCAAATGGTGTTGGTAACAGGTAGGGCTGACAAAAGTGCGCTGACAAGCTGGACATTGTACTCGTTCTTGCCCTTCGTCCAGACAGGGTTGAGAGGCCAAACATCCTGAGCATTTCGTTCCACAACGCTTGTGTTGCTCTCGATTGTTATAGCCATAGTCACATTTCTCACAATAATAACCGTATCCCAGGAATGTGGTGATACTGGTAATGGTATCGAAATGTTCATCGTGATGATAGACGTGAATGTATTTTCCATCTTTAAAATCTTTGCCTCGAAACAACATAGGTCCGCGCACTTCTTGAGGGTGCACTTTCAAGGTGTAGCGTGGAGCTAGGACATCTTGCAATTTTTGCATTTCAGGAATGCCACAATGTGTGTCTTTGGACAGGCCGGCTTGCTGTAACAGGAGTTCCGCTTCACTTCGTTGTTTGGCTTGGTTCGATTTTCGAATGTTCTCCCAGGCTCTTTTCCATTCTACCGTGTCGTTCTTGTCGGCATAGGTTCGTCCACCGCGATAGCCCTGGCTAAACACATGTGGCCTTGAGGGTTGTTAATTCGGACGAGGCTTGTTTTGGTGATGCAAAGGTCGTCCACCAATAACACCTTTTTGCGTCCAGTCCCTTGGGGGAGAGAGACGTTGGTCATGGACAGTGTGGCTTTTCCATCGGTGATGTGAAACTGGTCATTGAATTTTTGCACGTGTTGACTCTTGTCGATGACTTTGGAAGGTATCAATTCTGCAGGGCTGCTAAACTCGATCCAAATAGGGGACTTCTAGCTGTCATGATGAATGGAAAGTCTCAAGCGATCGCCTTCTTTCGCTTGACATTGAGTTTCAGTGTGGTTAACAAAGAATCCCACATCTCGGTGATGAACCCTTCTGCTTTCTCCAACGGTATGTCGGACTTGAAACCTTTCTACTTCACCGTGTAGGTGTATGCTGTGGTTCTAAATTTTCTTGAGGAGCGCTTTTTCGTATCTCGAATGTGATAGTACTTTTCAGGGTTTACTGGTGAACTTTGGCTAGGTGAAGACTCTCTGGGTCTGGATTCTGGTTTACTCATGTCATCTTCAAAATCACTGGCATGAATGTGTGCCAAGACTTTAGCTACTGTACGAGGCGATACATCACGTTTCTGCCTCTTACTTTCTTCTCCTTTCTTCACGAATTGATGCGATCGTTTCATCTTGACTGCAAAAAGTCAAATGACTACATGTTAAACACCACGGGTCACTTTATATCCATGACAGACCAGCGTATATATAAAGGTGTGTGTCTTGCCTTCCCATATTCATTTCACTCTGAAACCGAGCAGAACGATGGAAGAGTCTACACAGATCGAAAATTTTATAAAAGATTTGCGAGGATCATCAGAAAATTTTCTTCAGACAAGCCGACGGACTACTCTCCCTCCTTTCGAGATAAAAGTCAAGATACTTGCTGTATCTGTAAGAAGAAAGGGCATTGGTCTTCAGAGTGTCCAGACCGTCAAAAAAGCAAAACAGGGGCTAGAAGAGACAAAAGTCAAGATACATGTTATCATTGTCAAGAAAAAGGACATTGGTCTTTAGATTGCCCTAAGAAACAACAGAAGCAAGAAGAAGAAAGGGACTGTGGAGGGGAAGAAGAAGAGGTACCCTCCCCCAAGGAAGAACCCAGACACGTGCAGAAAGAGAAACACGAGCAGAAAAGAAGACATGGAAAAAGTGAGGAAGAAGTGGAAAAATTTAAAAACCAGAGACAGTGAAGACAGACAAAGAAGAAGCTTATGAACTTGTGATGTGAATTGTAAAAACTGGATCAGAATAGACCAGGCATAAAACGTAAGTGTCTCTTAGTTTTGATTTTTAGAATAAGAACCTACACTCACGCACTCGTACATGCACACATACAATAGGGGTTAAAAGGGTTTCTGAGTTTTATTGATGTTGGCAATTAAAATACTATCTATTTTCAAGAGAAATGGGTGGCCCTGAAAAGGGACTTTGGGTGTTTGCTTGTTTAAATCAACTTTAACTGCCTTAAGCCTTTGCCACTGCCAAGGCCTACTTCTGGTTTGCCTCCTGTCGATGATGATTGGGTAGAAATCACTAAGGGTGGTACGACAGGCGTAATCACAGGGTTGGGTTGTTTAGCTCGGGAAGGTCTTATTCTCTTCGGTCGTAATAAAGAAGTCTGATACATTTGTTTCAGACTTTTTAACTCTGCTAAAATGTCTAAAAATACCATGACCGTTTGACTTTCACTACCTTGTTTCTTTGCTGCTTCTTCTTCCTGTCGTTTCCTTCTTGCCTCTTCTTCTCGCTGTTGTTGAAGAAGAAAAGCTTGTTCTGCTTCCATTTGCTGCTGCATAAATTTATCCAATTCTTCTTTCTGTCTCTGTTTGAAATGATCAGTGAGTGGTAAAGAAGGAGAAGGTACTGGCAAAGGTACTGGTACCGGAACAAATTCTTGCGAGGTAAGAAAATCCACAAAATCCCAATTAAAATTAACCTCTTCTGGAAGTAGGTCCGTGTTAACTTGGGTGGTCGTTGCTATTCCATCTCTTTTCGTCTCCACGGCCGGTGCACCCCAATTCATCATCTTAGTTTCCGTCATGATTGAAAACGGTGTCGCATGGACTGATTGATTTACAAATCCACTTGCCCACCCAGAACAAGCTCAAATTCGGCGTTCGGCTCGGGCAAGCTCAAGTTTTCAAGCACATGCACACGAGCAAGTCCAAAAATTAAGATAATTGATATATATCTTTGGAAATAAAAGGCACTCGTCAGTAATAATTAACTACTCGGGTATTAGTCAAAGCATCATCAATTGCCCGAAATTGTAAAACCTACAAAACGTGTGTATGCTCTGCAGTTTAAATACTAATTACACTGGTCAACAGTGAAATCATTACTGACTTGAAAAGGCCCTAATCTGTAGTATTTTGGTGTGCCGAACACGAATATAACCGTGAAAAATTTGTATTGGCTCTCGTTTTGAAGATATTCATATACCTCATTTTCTATGTTTCACTGTGTAAATTTCTCCAGTAGGACTGCAGCAACATCCGGAATAATGATGTAACATTGCATAATACCATCATGCTCACATCATCCACAGTTGATTGCATCATTTTCTGATGCAATGCAATACTAATGCCATGCGGCTGCTGAAGTAAGTTGACGTCAGCAGTGTACTATACATGTGTAGGCCTATTATACTAATGCCAGGCGGCTGTTGAAGCTGACGTAAGCAGTGTACTATATAAAGCCCAATCAGATAGGTTCAGCATTTAAAATATTTTAGACGTTGTGCGAGACAGTTCAAGCTACTGTTACATAAAACTTATTATTTTATCCATTTACGTACAATAAAGAACAGTAATGCCTCGAAAGTGTGTTAATACCGCGGACAATTTTTGCTATATTTGTGGGGAAGTGACATTTGCCAACCAGAAGAAAAGTATCAATTCTCAAGTGAAGAAGGCATATCATCTTTACTTCGGATGCAAGGTTGGTGACCAAGACAAGCCTTGGGCTCCGCATATATGCTGTGCTACATGTACAACACAGCTTTCACAGTGGTTGAATTGCAAAAGGTCATCAATGCCGTTTGCAGTCCCAATGGTGTGGAGAGAGCCAAGCAACCACCTAAATGACTGTTACTTCTGCTTGGTTCCTCCTCTTTCCGGCGGAATAACGAAGCGAAAGAAGTCGAGAATAGTCTACCCAAACATTCCGTCTGCATTGAGACCAGTTCCACATGGTGAGGGACTTCCTATTCCAGAACCTCCAGCAGAATATTCTCTTGATTCATCTGACGAAGACAAAGGTGAGTCGACCTGTTCTTCTCCTGGTCCATCAGCATGCACTGATCCATATTTTCACTGTGGTGCATCATCAACCCCACACAGAATAACACAGGAAGAACTAAATGACCTGATTCGTGATTTGGACTTATCAAAGAACAAGGCAGAATTGCTAGGATCAAGACTCCAACAATGGAATCTTCTAGAAGAAGATGTCACAATTACTGCATATCGAAAGCGCCACCAGCAATTGGAGCCTTTCTTCAGAAAGGAAAGTAATCTGTTATTCTGTTCCGATATTGAGGGCCTCATGAATGCTTTAAAAATCACTCATGACCCACAAGAATGGAGACTATTTGTGGACTCTTCGAAACTGAGTCTCAAGGCTGTGCTTTTGCACAATGGAAAAATTCTTCCATCTATTCCAGTAGCGTATGCTGTCCACATGAAAGAGACATACGATAACTTAAGGCAGCTACTGAATTCCATTGAGTATAACAAGTACAGCTGGCACCTCTGTGGTGATTTGAAGGTAGTTGCCCTTTTAATGGGACTGCAGCAAGGATATACAAAATACATGTGTTTCTTATGCGAGTGGGATAGCCGAGCAAGGGAAATGCACTACATGAGGAAGGAATGGACTCACAGGCAGAATGTAGCCATTGGAGAGAAGAATATCCAACACCCAGCTCTGGTTGAGGCTCAGAACATCTTGCTACCACCCCTTCACATCAAACTAGGTTTGATGAAGAACTTCGTGAAAGCCATTGACCGGACTTTGCCAGCATTCCGATACCTGCATGAAAAATTCCCTCGACTCAGCGAAGCAAAGATTAAAGAGGGAGTTTTTGTGGGTCCTCAGATTCGAGAGCTTTTCAAAGATGACCGGTTCAACAACTTGCTGGAAGGTGACGCGAAACAAGCATGGAATGCTTTTCGCCTAGTTTCTACAAACTTCCTCGGAAATGTTAGGGCAGAAAACTATAAGGAACTAGTAGAAGACATGTTGATGAAGTATAAGAAACTTGGCTGCAATATGTCTCTAAAGATTCACTTCCTTCATTCCCATTTGGATTTCTTTCCTAGCAACTGTGGTATTGTTAGTGATGAACACGGCGAACGTTTTCATCAAGATATCGCAACAATGGAACAAAGATACCAGGGAAAATGGTCCACTACAATGCTGGCTGACTACTGCTGGACACTCCTCAGAGATGCTCCCGAACAGCTGTACAAGAGACAGGCGAAGAAATCTAAGATGTAGTCAATGACTTGATTTTTTATAGGTAGGCTATTACAGTTGACCTTTTACTATTGGAATGCATTTCGTTATGTAAACATTAATTTCTTGCAGATTACAAAAAACCTAGAGCCAATTTTGCAATTTGACTGTCATATTCGTGTTCAGCACATAAAAATTGATAAGAATTGACTAATTTTATTTCAGTAACATGACTTTTGTAAAAATTTGTTGTCCAGTGTTACCAGGAGACCGATACGTAGATACTGCTTGGCAAACATTCAAATGGATGAAAATGAGTGTTTTTATACTCGATTGTAAAAGATGACTTGCCAGATATTTTGATGAATGTCGGCGATTTAAAGATGACTGAACGATAATAGGTAGATATTTACTGGACACGAAACAGCCCCAGAAGAACAGGATACAATAAAATCATTGGGTTTTTTAGTTTTGTTTGTTTGTGGGGTCGTGGGAGCCATTGGTGTGGGTGTGAATATTTCAGTGATAGATTAATCGTTACCGTATTTTCTTACTTCAATCTGCATAATCATTAGAGCTATAAATGGAAAGATAAAGAAAGCTTTCATGTATGAAAACTTGATTAAATCTAAACTAATGCAGCTCTGTTATTGGTTGTTTAATTCTCTCTCCAGAAAAATCGAACTTGTAGCCTCCCGTGGGTCGTTACTTTTTTCCGGGGTTTTCCGCGCTTCTTCCTCGGCCAGTTATACTGACCGCCATGTATAGACTATGTTATGCTGAAAAAAATGGCGTTAAACCCAATAACAATATAATAACAAATGTCCTGACCGAATTTAAAGACAGTCAAATATATATAGGTAGTACTAATTAGTAGCCCTACAGTATAGATCAAGAGAGAAGAACGATATTTACATGACTGAATCCCGGTGAATACATGACAGACCGTTACAATGGACTAACAACTGTAGTAAACGAATCAAACTTAGTATGATCTCAGTTTAACTGATTATTCTAGAAGAACATGCCTTTAAAAAAAAAATATGGCTTTTTTTCCTTTTCGGGCCTCAGCTCAACAGATAGATATATATATATATATATATATATATATATATATATATATATATATATATATATATATATAACAGCTGCCTCGCTTGGCGCTCAGCATTAAGAGGTTAGTGTTAGGACTGGTCGGCCTGGTGTCAGAATAATGTAACTGGGTGGGACATCATGCTACATGTCTGGGGCATGATGTCCCAGTGCTAGACATCACTATCAGCTGCCACATTGCAGACATCGTAAAAGTTACGTTAAAAATCAAAATCACATCACATCACATCACACACACACACACACAAATATATATATATATATATATATATATATATATATATATATATATATATATATATATATATATATATATATAATATAATATAATATAATATAATATAATATGTCTGTATTTATGCCAGAGGTGTTAAGATAAAGAAGAAATTCAAAACATACTTCAACATGTATAAGTTTATCCGTAGAGAGTGTGGTCAAAGTGATATGCACAAAATACAAACAGTAATACTCCATACACAACTAAAATGTATCATCTGCCCCTTTAAGCGCCTCCCCACCCCCACCCTGCTGTTTGACAATAGAATTAATTAACAAATATGCTTTTTTTTATAAAAAAAAAACGATAACCGTACCGCTATCTACCCGGCCACAACGCACATAAGCACCATATCTCCCATGTCTCGCACACTGCGCTTGAGATACAATGGTGTTTTTTATACCGAAATCACGTTCATAATCACTTCCTGAATGCTATCACGCAATCTTATCAAATGTCTCCTCGTGTGTTTTTAGTATGACGACTTTGTGGTTTCCTTACTCTCTGGTAAACTTCCATCTTCATTTAATTGAATTTTAAAAACATATTGACCATCATGTGATGTTTACATTACTTGGAATCGGATTAACATCTATTTCGCCTCACCCTCCTGTCTCCCTTCTCCCACCCCCACCCCAATGTTTCCTTCGCCTATGGCATATGTGTCAAACTCAAGGCCCGCGGGCCACATCAGGCCCGCGGGCCACATCAGGCCCGGCGTACAATTATATCAGGCCCGAGAGGTCTTGACCGGCGTACAATTATAATTTCGAGCTGTTTCGTAACCCATTTGCCATAGACGTGGAAACTGCACCTGTAAATTTGCAGATGGAGCTAACAGAGCTGCAGTGTAATGGGACACTAAAGGCAAAGTACGACACTGTGGGGCCTGCACAGTTCACTCGTTTCATTCCTGAAGAGATGCCCCAGCTTCGTCTACATGCGGCTCGAACCTTGAGCATGTTTGGTAGCACATATCTGTGTGAGCAGCTGTTTTCTGTGATGAAGATTAACAAAACATCACACAGGAGTCGTCTTGCAGTCCATCATGAGAATCTCAATGACACAGAACATTACTCCCAACATAAACGAACTTGTAGCCAAGAAAAGATGCCAAACATCCAGCTCTGACAAATTGGCATAAGAGCGAAAATGGGTATGCCAATGTTTTTTTATTATTAAAACTTTTTTCTGTTTTAATTTATATTAATGTTTAAAAAAGGTTTCATTTTCCGCTTATTGAATGTTTATCCTGTTCGGCCCGCAACCTTACGTGTGATTTGAGTTTTGGCCCGCTGAGCGATTGAGTTTGACACCCCTGTCCTATGGTCTCCGAACAGTGAGCCGGCTCTTCCTGCAGTTGTTCTCACTCTTGTACTTAATGACTCTTGACAAATCTGACACATAAACACATCAAGACTAACCCCTCTACTACTAATTCTTTATACATATTAGTATTCATCCATAGTTTCAAGCGATACTGACAATTACGATCAATAGTAATCTGGGGTAAAGTGTCGTTCCCTTACGTTTTTGATCTGACCATTTCTCCCCACCCCACACCACCCCTGCATCTGAGTCACATGCTTTCCCGAACTTCTTTATCGCGTTCTCTCATTTCTTTATTTAGTATAAGATTGATTTTAGTACTAATGGAGATCAATTAGGGTGTGACCAGATCTGATATTAAGATGCAGAAACGTTAATGTTATTTGTTCTACAATGGTAACTTCGATAACTTGAACTAGTCTACTAACAGAAAACGTAACTGTGCTACATTACTAAATAAATATTTCGTATGCAGTAAATAATTTCACCAAGAAACAAAATCACAATGATACGAGAACCGTCAGCGCCTGATGCAATAAGCCTTAGATTAAATGAAAAAATGGCACCCATACTGAAGTAGCTTTAACAACAACATAACTAAAAAGATAAATATCAGCTTAAAAGAAATTATGAGGTTAGAAAATTTAGAGACATAACTCAAGATGAATATGCTTAAAAGTTCAAAATATATTTTGCATTCCACACCCCAATTAGGATATTTCTGTTACATATCGATACAGGTAATTCACCGTAGGGTAATGAATCTGTGCGTTACCATAATGGCAATTCCAAGAACTCGTTACATTGATTGTTCCGGTAAACGCTACTTTCGATATTAACATGGCAGGACAGCCTGGTTGTTGGCATTGCTGACTCAGAGGAGCGTATATTTGCATTTTGCTTTAGTGACGTTACGGAAACATCGACCCTGTTACAGTCAGATTAGTCACAAATGTATTCCCAATCTCGTAGAACCACAGTCCTAATCCTCGTCCCGTCCCTGGGATAAGATTATCCGATGTAAAGTTTTATATGTTCATCTTTTGAACCGTTTACAGTTCAGTGCTTCATGAATGCGTTTTCTGCATGTAATTAGTTATTGTTTATACATGCACGAGTTAAATCGGAATAGACTTTATTTTTTTTACCTGAACTTTCGAAGATGGTAGATGTAATAAAATGTTTTATGTCTATTAAGCTTTTCAAGATTATTGTTGTTGCTGTGGGTTTTTGAGCACGTGAGACTATGCATGGAGGCCAGTTTAACTGACAGAGGATGACCACTGGGAAAGCCACCTACCCATGGGAACCTATACGCAAGTTTTCTCACATCCCCGCATAATCTTCTATATTCATTTCAATTTAAATTAGATTTGGTTTTGTGCATTGTTCTTGTCTTGAGCGGCTCTCACCAATCCACCATCTTGCCACGTTTGCATAAACGAGCGTAAGGCCCGGTAACGATGTGGTCAGAAGAGTGTACCAGATTTCCAAATAATTCCGAGTCACCTAAACGGTCAGCCAGTGATAACAGTGAAATCTTTTTTATGGTCAGAAACACTCCAAATACGCTGCCAAGATTGTGCATGTGCTAATAAACTCGTGATTTTAAATTTTCAGAAATTTAGCTAACGTGCAAAACCCTGTGAAATATATAGAAAACCAATCTCGAAACCTGAAAGTATGTTCTTGTCATTCAGCGACAGATACGAATGCTGGTTGAGTTTCAATACAACGGATTGGCGTCGAACAAAGCATCGCATACTCTCCGTGGCCCCATCAAACCGGACAATATTACTGAACTAAAGAAGAGTGAAATATATATTGCCTCTTTAACTTTTTATACAGCAACTCTAGTATACATGGTCTATGTTCCTATTTTAGTATAGTAGAATATAATGAATCATCTACGTTTTTTCACTTAACGTTAGAAAACCAGAGAAAGACAGCGAATTAAGAATGGCTGAGTGCTTCATTACAAATATGTTGTCAAGTTGCAGTTTATGTGATCTGCTGTTTAAATTAAGAGCAATTTAAGTTATTTCTTCCTCAGTTTTCAAAGGTAAACTGGGAAACATTTCTCATAATAATCAAATTGCCATCTTAATTTGAATTATCGATCTGCACAGATATTTGATATCATATATGACCATTATATGCAATGTCGGTCAACAAATACATGCATGCAGGCAGAGGAAACAGCCAAATTAAAAGGTGTATTTAATTATTTTAATTGCCTTAGGAAACGTTTATATTTGCATTGTTTCTGGATACTTCTGAGTGTTATGTGACACATATGTTTCCATAAAGATGTTTTTCTTAAATGTGAAATCACTTGCATGACACCCAAAAGATTTATTATCGACTTTCCAACGTGTAAATGTTGTTCTTAGACATTCTTGATAATTTTATGTAGAACAAAAAATATTCATGCGAAGATTGTACTTAAAAGTATAAACATGGCGGAACGTAATTTTGTAAAAACAAATCAGTTGATATTCACTCGTTTGTCATTTCATATTTTTATTATACATACTAATCATACACTAATGTGCGTCACCTTAGAAAAAAGATATATTAAATATTTTAAACAGGTGTGAGATACCACCATACACTTGCTTAACTTAAGTGTATATCCATGTATAAATCTAGCTTCGAGATTTCATACAACGGAGGCTCTCAAAAAGTTATAATGACATCAGTCAATATCAGAGTTAAGTTGTGACTGTTTGATTTCAGCCTTGACTAACACAGATATATCAATAAAAATATAACAAAGCTTAAAACTGAAAAGTTAGACTATCAAGAATCTGGACACTTTTTATGAAAAACATCACATTCCATGCACATATATCATTACATAAATACAGATATAAATAAAATAAAAATAAAAATACACTATAATGACTGCGATCAATACTTTTTTAAAGTGAAACACAGATATAATATTACTGACATAAAATTCAGATAAGTCTTTTGCATGATACTCATATGATTGTCCTAAGTACTAAGATGTTCTTCTACTTCAGTTATTTGTCCAAACATCTGAATATTGTCGTGACACGGGTGATAAGTAGCCTATACTGAAGATAGTCTCTCCTGCTAAGAAAAAGACAAAAAGGAAAACATCAAGAGCGTTAGCAACCTCAACCCATCGCATTTCTATTGAAGTCTTAGGCAATACGCAAAATCTACAAGCTAAACGACGAAAGAACCAGGCAGACATCTGAAGACACCTTGGGGGTTCAAGAAATAGCTGATTCTGGGTTGATATATCTTCAACACGATTCGGGATACAACACGAGCAGCAAAGTCGATGACTTGATCCTCTGTTATTATTTCCTTTCCGACCTTCATCCTCCTCCTTCTCTTCATTCTTCGCTCCTCTAAGTAGCAAATGGGGATAGATTAGCGACAACGGGAATTAGCATTACAGAGACCCCTGGGTCAGATTAGCGACAATGGAAATTTAACATGGCGAAAAATCGTGGGTCAGATTAGCGACAAGGGAAATTAACATGGGAATAAATCGTGGGTCAGATTAGCGACAAGGGGAATTTAACATGGAACTATAGTGTGGGTCTGTCTAGCGACAAGGGGAAATTAACATGGGAATAGAGTTTGGGTTTGTCTAGGGACAAGGGGAATTGAATATGGGATTTTTTTTAAAATTTAAATTTAAATTTAAATTTAAATTTAAAAAAAAGGGTAGGCAATGGAAAGGCTATCTCTTTTCGAGAAATATGGCTGGCCCTGAAAAGGGCCTTTGGGTTTTCTTCTTCTTCTGCTTCTAATTTCTTCTTTTTCTCCACCAAGTTCTTATTTTATCTCCAACACTCTTTCTCTTCTTCTCTTTCTTTTTCTCCTGCTCTTCTTTCTCCTTCTTCTCTTCCTCCTCTTCTTTCTTCCTCTTCTCATTTTCTTCTTCTTTTTCAATCTTTTCGTTCCATTTGCTTATTCTTATTCTTTCCTCTTCATCCTCCTTCTCCTCCTTTATCTCTTTCATGACACCACTAATCTTGTCCTTTACCTTTTTTAAGTTATTAATTTCCATCTTTACACGATGGCGACTATAGGAATAATGGTCTTCAACCAGTCTTATTAACATCTGCTCCATCATTCCTAAGTTGTCTAAAACGTCTTGTAATGTTTGTATTTTGTCCATTTGGTTAGAAGCCATCTTCTTTTTTTATTCTTTGCAGAATGGTTTGAACGACGAATACTGTGGGTTCTTATACTTAAAGCGCGTACGTGAAGGAAAACATCCCCCTAAAACGTAAAATTGATCTTACCTAGATCATGACCAAACAACGCGCGGACGTGAAGGAAAACATCCCCCTACTTTTTCATTTCATATAATAAAACCCAAACTATACTTTCTCATTTCATATAATAAAAACCCAAACTATACTCTCCACATACGCTAAGAAACAATAAACAAAATCCATAATCTACTATCCACACAATCTTACGTGAGCGCTTACAAAACCCAAACTATACTCTCCACATACGCTAAGAAACAATAAACAAAATCCATAATCTACTATCCACACAATCTTACGTGAGCGCTTACAAAACCCAAACTATACTCTCCACATACGCTAAGAAACAATAAATAAAATCCATAATCTACTATCCACACAATCTTACGTGAGCGCTTACAAAACCCAAACTATACTCTCCACATACGCTAAGAAACAATAAACAAATCCATAATCTACTATCCACACAATCGTACGTGAGCGGTTACAAAACCCAAACAATACTCTCCACATACGCTAAGAACAATAAACAAATCCATAATCTACTATTCACACAATCGTACGTGAGCGGGTACAAACACAAACACACAAACACAAACACACACGCTAAGAAACAATAAACAAATCCATAATCTACTATCCACACAATCTTACGTGAGCGCTTACAAAACCCAAACTATACTCTCCACATACGCTAAAAAACAATAAACAAATCCATAATCTACTATTCACACAATCGTACGTGAGCGGGTACAAACACAAACACACAAACACAAACACACAAACACATACGCTAAGAAACAATAAACAAATCCATAATCTACTATCCACACATTCGTACGTGAGCGGTTACAAAACCCAAACAATACTCTCCACATACGCTAAGAACAATAAACAAATCCATAATCTACTATTCACACAATCGTACGTGAGCGGGTACAAACACAAACACACAAACACAAACACACAAACACATACGCTAAGAAACAATAAACAAATCCATAATCTACTATCCACACAATCTTACGTGAGCGCTTACAAAACCCAAACTATACTCTCCACATACGCTAAGAAACAATAAACAAAATCCATAATCTACTATCCACACAATCTTACGTGAGCGCTTATAAAACCCAAACTATACTCTCCACATACGCTAAAAAACAATAAACAAATCCATAATCTACTATTCACACAATCGTACGTGAGCGGGTACAAACACAAACACACAAACACAAACACACAAACACATACGCTAAGAAACAATAAACAAATCCATAATCTACTATCCACACAATCGTACGTGAGCGGTTACAAAACCCAAACAATACTCTCCACATACGCTAAGAACAATAAACAAATCCATAATCTACTATTCACACAATCGTACGTGAGCGGGTACAAACACAAACACACAAACACAAACACACAAACACATACGCTAAGAAACAATAAACAAATCCATAATCTACTATCCACACAATCTTAAGTGAGCGCTTATAAAACCCAAACTATACTCTCCACATACGCTAATAAACAATAAACAAATCCATAATCTACTATTCACACAATCGTACGTGAGCGGGTACAAACACAAACACACAAACACAAACACACAAACACATACGCTAAGAAACAATAAACAAATCCATAATCTACTATCCACACAATCGTACGTGAGCGGTTACAAAACCCAAACAATACTCTCCACATACGCTAAGAACAATAAACAAATCCATAATCTACTATTCACACAATCGTACGTGAGCGGGTACAAACACAAACACACAAACACAAACACACAAACACATACGCTAAGAAACAATAAACAAATCCATAATCTACTATCCACACAATCTTACGTGAGCGCTTACAAAACCCAAACTATACTCTCCACATACGCTAAGAAACAATAAACAAATCCATAATCTACTATTCACACAATCGTACGTGAGCGGGTACAAACACAAACACACAAACACATACGCTAAGAAACAATAAACAAATCCATAATCTACTATCCACACAATCGTACGTGAGCGGTTACAAAACCCAAACTATACTCTCCACATACGCTAAGAACAATAAACAAATCCATAATCTACTATCCACACAATCGTACGTGAGCGGGTACAAACACAAACACACAAACACAAACACACAAACACATACGCTAAGAAACAATAAACAAATCCATAATCTACTATCCACACAATCTTACGTGAGCGCTTACAAAACCCAAACTATACTCTCCACATACGCTAAGAAACAATAAACAAAATCCATAATCTACTATCCACACAATCTTACGTGAGCGCTTACAAAACCCAAACTATACTCTCCACATACGCTAAGAAACAATAAACAAAATCCATAATCTACTATCCACACAATCTTACGTGAGCGCTTACAAAACCCAAACTATACTCTCCACATACGCTAAGAAACAATAAACAAATCCATAATCTACTATCCACACAATCGTACGTGAGCGGTTACAAAACCCAAACAATACTCTCCACATACGCTAAGAACAATAAACAAATCCATAATCTACTATTCACACAATCGTACGTGAGCGGGTACAAACACAAACACACAAACACAAACACACAAACACATACGCTAAGAAACAATAAACAAATCCATAATCTACTATCCACACAATCGTACGTGAGCGCTTACAAAACCCAAACTATACTCTCCACATACGCTAAGAACAATAAACAAATCCATAATCTACTATTCACACAATCGTACGTGAGCGGGTACAAACACAAACACACAAACACAAACACACAAACACATACGCTAAGAAACAATAAACAAATCCATAATCTACTATCCACACAATCTTACGTGAGCGCTTACAAAACCCAAACTATACTCTCCACATACGCTAAGAAACAATAAACAAAATCCATAATCTACTATCCACACAATCTTACGTGAGCGCTTACAAAACCCAAACTATACTCTCCACATACGCTAAGAAACAATAAACAAAATCCATAATCTACTATCCACACAATCTTACGTGAGCGCTTACAAAACCCAAACTATACTCTCCACATACGCTAAGAAACAATAAACAAATCCATAATCTACTATCCACACAATCGTACGTGAGCGGTTACAAAACCCAAACAATACTCTCCACATACGCTAAGAACAATAAACAAATTCATAATCTACTATTCACACAATCGTACGTGAGCGGGTACAAACACAAACACACAAACACAAACACACAAACACATACGCTAAGAAACAATAAACAAATCCATAATCTACTATCCACACAATCTTACGTGAGCGCTTACAAAACCCAAACTATACTCTCCACATACGCTAAGAAACAATAAACAAATCCATAATCTACTATCCACACAATCTTACGTGAGCGCTTATAAAACCCAAACTATACTCTCCACATACGCTAAAAAACAATAAACAAATCCATAATCTACTATTCACACAATCGTACGTGAGCGGGTACAAACACAAACACACAAACACAAACACACAAACACATACGCTAAGAAACAATAAACAAATCCATAATCTACTATCCACACAATCGTACGTGAGCGCTTACAAAACCCAAACAATACTCTCCACATACGCTAAGAACAATAAACAAATCCATAATCTACTATTCACACAATCGTACGTGAGCGGGTACAAACACAAACACACAAACACAAACACACAAACACATACGCTAAGAAACAATAAACAAATCCATAATCTACTATCCACACAATCTTACGTGAGCGCTTACAAAACCCAAACTATACTCTCCACATACGCTAAGAAACAATAAACAAATCCATAATCTACTATTCACACAATCGTACGTGAGCGGGTACAAACACAAACACACAAACACATACGCTAAGAAACAATAAACAAATCCATAATCTACTATCCACACAATCGTACGTGAGCGGTTACAAAACCCAAACAATACTCTCCACATACGCTAAGAACAATAAACAAATCCATAATCTACTATTCACACAATCGTACGTGAGCGGGTACAAACACAAACACACAAACACAAACACACAAACACATACGCTAAGAAACAATAAACAAATCCATAATCTACTATCCACACAATCGTACGTGAGCGCTTACAAAACCCAAGCTATACTCTCCACATACGCTAAGAAACAATAAACAAATCCATAATCTACTATTCACACAATCGTACGTGAGCGGGTACAAACACAAACACACAAACACAAACACACAAACACATACGCTAAGAAACAATAAACAAATCCATAATCTACTATCCACACAATCGTACGTGAGCGGTTACAAAACCCAAACAATACTCTCCACATACGCTAAGAACAATAAACAAATCCATAATCTACTATTCACACAATCGTACGTGAGCGGGTACAAACACAAACACACAAACACAAACACACAAACACATACGCTAAGAAACAATAAACAAATCCATAATCTACTATCCACACAATCTTACGTGAGCGCTTACAAAACCCAAACTATACTTTCCACATACGCTAAGAAACAATAAACAAAATCCATAATCTACTATCCACACAATCGTACGTGAGCGCTTACAAAACCCTAACTATACTCTTCACATACGCTAAGAAACAATAAAGTAACCCATAATCTACTATTCACACAAACATACCTTAGCTCTTACAAGCACAAACACACAAACACATACCCTCACACTATCTTAAAAAAGAGTTAGTGTTTATTTTCACACTACTCTACCTACACACACATTGGCAAATCGATAGTTATTTCTTTTCTAGATTATTGGGTAGCCCTGAAAAGGGCTGTTTCTTTTAACTCCAGATGCAACTATCTAATGATTGCACCTTCCTGGCCTGGCGCCACACACGCATCTTCTTCCCCAGTCTCCTTTCACCTTTCTTCTGGGGAGCGAAGAGGGAGGATGATTCGCTTCAGCACCCCAATCCTCTGTCTCGGGAATATTGAACGACATCCTCTCTTCTCTTTTCTTTTCCTCCTCTTCCCTCTGTCTTCTCTCCTCCTCTTCCTTCTTTATTCTTTCTTCTTCTATTATAGCCAGTTCATTTACCAGGCGCCTGACATATTCCAGATGTATCTGGAGTTCAAGAAGTTTGCTTATTCTGCTACTATTCATTCTTGTGTTGATCAATCAACAAGGGTAGCTAGACTGCCGAACGAGTTTCAATTTATAGTGAAGCGCGTACGTGAAGGAAAACATCCCCCTAAAAACATAAAATTGATCTTACCTAGATCATGACAAAAAAAAAAACAACAACGTGCGGACCTAAAAGAAACACTCACTCACTTTTTTATGCTACCCATCACTATTTTAAAATTTTTTATAAATCACTTCAATAGACTATCCACATACGCAAAGCACTCCAATCTAACTCCAAATATACACCTCAAACACCAAATAAAGACATCATTTTAATCTACTATCCACACCAACTTACTTGATCACTTACAAACACACAAACTCACAAACACATACCCTCACATTTTTTTAAAAACAGTTAATGTTTATTTTCACACTACTATACCTACACACATTGGCAAATCGATCGTTATTTCTTTTCCAGAGTATTGGGTACCCCTGAAAAGGGCTGTTTTTTTGTTTTGCTATGGCATTCTTTTTTAGTTTCTAAGAATGCGATGTCCTCTGAGGATAGACTTTCTGGCGATAGGTCTGCTTCTTCGGAAAGAGAAGAAGAACTCTTTGGTGTCGATACGACAATCGACAAAGCCTCTGTCAGCTTCAGGTTCTTGTTGCTGCTGTTGTTGTTGTTGCTGCTGTTGCTGCTGTCTCTGAAGTCTGTACTTCTCTGTCCATTCTTCTTTCTCCCTGTTCATTTCTTCTCTGAAAAGCTCTTCTATCAGGTCTTCAGTGATTTTTAACATTCTCACATTCTCTATTTCTTCTGGCTTCGGTATCAGACTGTGTCTGACCCTATGCAAATTCACGTAGGCTTCGTTGAGCTTAGCTAGTTTGGAACACATCTTCTTAGGAGGATGAGTCGACAATGGATGGTTAGACTGGAAACAAACCGGTTCTTAAAGTCAAAGCGCGGACGTGAAGGAAAACATCCCCCACACGGTTTTTCGAGTCGCAACGTTCAGTGAGTGTCATGAGAGGGATAGTAAGAAATGAAAGAGCATCAATCCAACATTCTTATAGCTAAACAAAAGACAAAGGCATTTTTTTTCAAAACACAACATTTTTTATTCAAAAATCACTTAACACTAAACAACAACTCTAACATTTTTAACAATAATCCAACAATATAACATCAAACAATTTTTTTCAAAACACAACAATTTTTCCACAGTCTCCTCACATTCCATCTTTAAAGTTTCTCCACTAGGTAAAGAGGGACAACAGTCTTCCATGGTTTCTAATAATCTAGGATGACTTCTCTCAAACTGTTGATTTCTATCGTATTATCGAATTCTACATACAGGATGACGTTCACCGTTTCATCAGGGTTTCGGTCTTTAAACTGAATTTCCACACGAATCTGGCCGGATTTTGTAGGGTGGAAATGTCCCTCGTCGCTGCCTTGGTCTGGAGTGAAATCAAAAGCCCACAAAGCATAGCCTCCTGCATAATCCTCGTACGTAATGCCGTGACTGGTGTTGGTTCCTAACTGTCCGGTGGCTTCGTACAGGGACAAGTACGATCTCAAGTAATTCTTCTTGGCAAAGTCAGGTTCGAAAGGTCTCGTACACAAGGTCTTGCCATCGCGACTGACTTCGATCTTGGACACGCCAAAGTGTTGAAAGTAGAAAGGATTTTTTTCGGCAGCTCCGTTGAAGGCTGTATTCTCGACGATACCAACGATCAAACGTTTGGGTAACTGTCCTTGGAACAGATGATCTTCGATCATGGATCGCTGTCCCTTGGGAATGGTGAAGGTTTTCACTTCCACGCGTCGTATGGGATACTTGGCGGTCGTTCTGCTCAACGTCAGACTGATGTCGTTTCCCACTTTAGGTAACACTTCCACACGGCGTACGTAGAGTCTGGCTTCTAGGATTTTGGTTTTGTAACCGTCACTATCAGCCATCAAATGGAAAGCGGCACTGCTACGATTCAGTCTCAGACGGATATCCACCCCGTTCAGCAAATACTTTTCTTGCAACCACATGTCCAAATGCAAACGATCCATCAGTTCTAAACTTGTGTTGACTCCCGTGATTCTCTTTCTTCGTTCTACAAATCCGACATTGTTGTCTTTCTTTTCATCAGTTTCCAAATTTTCAAACTTGGTAGGTTCGTCAGCTTCCCATAGCACACAGGCATTGAGCTGAGTGTTCTTGGCATCTATTCCGTACGTCAAGAGATTTTCCAGGTATGCACGATAAGAGTAAGTATCCATGCTGCTACTGACCAGTTTGTTATTCAAGTACAAGTCCACTCCACTGAACAAGGAATGCATGAAATTGTTGACGGGAGCTACTGCTTCATCGTCTATAGCACCTCCAGTCTTATCTAGAATTTTGACTTTCAGGTACAAGTAACTGCTATTCAGATCGATGTAATCTTCGGGCTGTCCTTTGATATCAAACTCGATGGGAGCGGAATCGGCCAATGAGGAGACGGGATGAAATTCCACCCATTGGGATTCTTGCATGGTCATCATGGTGGGGGGGGGGGCATGGCAAACAGATCCAGTTCCGACTTGGAACAAGCGCAAGACTCTCGGTGCATCATTTTTTTTGTTCTTTCTCAATAATCGAAAACGTCTAAGTCTCGAACGGTTCTTCTTTTCTTGGCCTTTCTAGCTTGAAGTCTGGTGAAAGGGTGTTTTCTTCGTCGTCTCTTTCTGCCTTGTCCTTGCTGAATGCCTGACTCGGTAGCGTGCAGGGCATTTATAGGTGTGTCTTGTCGGCCCAAAAGGTCTTTGCCCGTTTGCAGCAAGACATTTTTGCCAGCCCTCATGAAGGCTTCTTTAGGGTTTTGTTTGTCGATGATGACATTTTGGAGAAATTCTTTGCCTTGCGTCAGTGCCGCATCTTTCAAGGCGTGCAATCCGCGTGTCACCATCGGTTTCAATACTGGAGCCACCGAACAAAAGGCCGATTTTAACAAATCTCCTAAGCCGTGTCCTCGCTGTCGAGCAACCCCTCGATACACTGGATACATGACTTACGAGTCGTGAGAGAACCGTTTTCGAAAATGGAGTTTCACCGTGACTTTTCCTTTGGTGAATGGAATATTTTGTCCCAGATCTCCTTTTATAGCAATGTTGATCGTGTCCAAATACGACTTGCTGACAGGCAAATAGTGAGGATGGACAAATTCCCGGTGGACGTGATAGGTGTTTCCACCTTCCTGGTCATTGATCGTGGTACTATCCACTTTGAAAGGAATGACACGCAGTAACGGTACGGAGGTGTGTCCCACCACGTTGTACTCCACCACATCGGAGTACACAAACATCAAATTCAGTCCTTGGTTCAGTTCTACAGGGAATCGAAAAAACTTGTAAAATTCCGTATTGCTGTTGATCTTTGGTTTAAAATTTGGAGCCATTTTTGTGTCTCCACCTAAAATATCAAACAAGTCACGATTAAAACTGATGGACAACGTTTGGCTATCCTGAAATTTCATCAGTAAGCGACGAGCCACTTTATGGTACTCCAGGGTGACACTTTTTTTGATTCTGTTCAGGGCTTTGCCAAAAGCTAACTCGAACCTGGAAGCAATGGTGTCCACCAAATGTTGGCCGCTAAAATAAAACCCTGCCGGAATTTTCAAGGTGTAGATATTGAAGGGTGTATTGTTGGATGGTCTTGTGTCCCCTGAAAACCCGATGTCATTCATGGCTTCTTGTAATTGTTGGTTGATGATTTCGACCTCAAAAGTGTTTTGCTTTTCGGTGATGTTTTGGATTTGTGTAGGGTGAATTATTTCTACCAAAGCCACTTCCCAATGGGCTTCGTGATCTAAGGGGATGGCCTGAGGTAATTTGGCCGTGTAACAGCACAACGTGTTGTGGGGAAACACCTCCATGGAACTGTCACTGGGTAAGGTTAAGTAAAATTGGTTTTGGTGACTCATAATTCCAGAGTTCTGTGGCTGTCCGAGGGGATATTACTGGACGTCAGAGGCGTGTCACCGTCTAAAATGGGGTTCTGATTGTGGTTGAAGTGGTGACTGGCACTGGCACTGGCACTGGACACAAGGTTCCCGGGGTTCCCGTTCGAGGTGAATTTCAGGGAGGGATTAGGAAGCAGGTAACCGATGCAACTGCTCAATAAAATGGTCCACAATTGTTTGTCTCCTTGTTGCAAACTCAAATTGGCAATGGCTGCCCCGATGACACAATACACCACGAAGATTTGGCAGAAAAAGACGATTTGCGTTTTAGGCACACGTTCTCCACACCACACCCACAAGGGTTGTTTTTGTAAATCTTGCACAGAAGAACTAGGTGAAGAAGGAGTGGTCGACGTAACTGCGTCTGCTGTGTGAAAGGGCATGATGGTCACTTCTTTTTATACTCGATGACTTGCGAAGCGTCGATCCAAGAATCGAAACTGGGTGGATATCCTTTCCAACGTACTTTGACTTCTTTGACACGTCGTTTGCCCACTTTACGGGTTCTGCGTTCGAGAATGCTTTCGATGTCGTACACGTCGTCTTCTTTTTTGGTGACACGTTGTAACTCGGGCAAATAAAACGTTCCTTTGAGCACTTCTCCGTTCATGTCTTCCAATTTATAGACGGCAGGATGACGGCCATGCACTCGTCCAGTGACGCGAAACAATTCGGTCGTCCAGTTAGGTAAGTAACCTTTGTCGAAAGTGCGTTTGGTTTTGCCAATGCGCACCCAATCTCCTACGGCCAACATTCCACTTTTCTCGGGGACAGCCCTCGTCGGGGACGTACCAAACAGATGCTCAAACACCAACACTTCGTTGTCGGGAGTCACGTCTTGCGGGGCACGTCCGATGCTTCGATGGTAAGATTGGTTGTACGCTTGCACCAGGTGCGGTAAGATGTCGATGTACTTCAGAGTGTGGTGATGCGTAAAATATTTCCACAGGCGTTCTTTCAAAGTGCGTTGAAAACGTTCCACGATGCTGGCTTTGGTTTCGGGATTCTCGGTGGTAAAAAAATGAATGTCACGTTTCTTTAATTCTTTTTGGAAAGCTTGGTTCAGAAATTCGGTGCCTTTGTCCGTTTGCCATCGAAGAGGGTGACGACCGCTTTGTTTCAACACCCGTTGCAGGGCTCGCACTAACTCGCTGCTGGATTTGGAAGTCAAGGGCACGACCCAAGCAAATTTGGAAAAGACGTCGATGACACAAAACAAATATTTCTAGCCACGATTGTAGCTGGCCAAATGAGAGACATCGGCTAAATCGGCTTGCCATTGATGATCGATGCCTTCCACTCGGGTGCGACTTCTGGCAAACTTGCGTCGAATGGGTTTGTGTAAAGTGTAGGTAGCTTGTTCTTGTAACCATCGTTGCACTTGAGGTAAACGGAGACTTTTCAGTCGCGTTTTGGCAGCACGATACAATTTTTGAACTCCTGCGTAGCCTGCAGGATGGGAGGGATCGTAGTAAATGCTGGCTAAGACTTTTTCCATTTTTTTGTGTTGGTTGGTGTGTTAATAAGACACCCACTCTTGGAGGATGCTACTCTTTTTCTCTTGGGGTATTTTCTTGGATTGCAATGCTTTGCGTGTGCGGCCAGCAATAGGAGTCGAAGAGGAGAAGGATGTCTGAGCGAGGGATATCGGTTCTTGTTTCACTTCTGTCTTCACTTCTGTCTTCACTTTCTTTTTCTCTTGTGATGAAGAAGGGGTGGCCATCATCTTTTTAATCCATCCAATTCTGGAGGTAGGTGGTGTTGTTAACTTGCGTACTTTTTCTGGTGGAGTTTGAAACCCTTCCTCTTCTTCTCCTTTTTCTGTCTTGGTCACGGGTACTAGTGGTGCTGGTACTGGTACTGGTACTGGTGATGGTGCTGGACTTTTCATCAAGGTCTTAAAATCTTTCAGAGTGGGTAGAGCTGTTTCGTCTAAAGCTTTCTGGTGAAAGAGTTGCAGTCGTTGCAAGAGTTGACCGTACTTTTGCGATTTTTCTGTTTCGGACAAATCTTGGCGATCCATCAAGGACTGCAATTCGTGTTGTAACTGGGACATCTCGCTCAAATTGGGATTGGGAGGTAAATGCGGGGTGTGTTGTTCTTGCCACCGATGGTATTCCATCCATCGTTTGTAAGGCACTAAAGCTAGTTTTCGTCCTTCCATGGGGTTGTCAGGGGTCGATTATGAGATCTTGGAACTTCCGAGGCCTTTTTATCTTGCTCCCACCAGTCCTCCCAACATGGTTCCCAAGACTCCTTTCAGTATGGGGCCTAACAAGAGAGGTAAAATACCTCCACGTTGCACTAACATCTTCTTTTTTTGACGAATGGGAATTTTCTTTTGAACCATTTGGCGAGGAACGTGACGATGTTTGCCTAAGCATTGTTTCTGGTGTTTGGACAAAGGGATCGTGCCTTTCAAAACGTTCAAACAACATTCGCACACGGTATCGATGACCTCTTTGGAGGCTGTTTGAATGATTTTTTTTCGTAGGGTGGAGAAGCTTTGGACAGGAAAGATAACATGTCCCCATGTTTGGCTAAACGTGGTGGCAGTCCTTTCCTTTTCTTTCGTTGGGGTTTTCTGGAGGGTGACAACTTTGAGTCTTCAGGAGCACCAAAAAAAACACTGATACCCGACTTGGTCACAGGCCTTTTTTATACTGGAACGCGTCGCCACTGATTGTCTTTACGTCGTATCAGTTTGAGGACAGGCATGACACGTCGTGCAGGGGTACGCAACGGACTAAATCGAGCCAGTTCTTGCTTGGACAAATCCAGTAAACTTTGTAACATGCCCGATCTTTCTTGAACTTTGATTTTGGGAGAAGGTACTTTGTGAGCAGCAACCACTGCCACTAAATTGGAGGGTCCTGCCACTGGGGAAGTTCTTTTGGGGGTCATCAACGGAGAAGTTCTTGGTGTGATCAACGTCTCCAAGTACTCTTCAGTTCCTGGTGTCATCAACGGAGAAGTGGACAAACGTGAGGATGCCGGAGACGCAGTCACTGCCGTGGCAGATCGTGGTTTGCGAGTGTAAGGTTGCGTCCTGGCCGAAGTCCCTCTCTTGCGACTAGTTTTGTTCTGTGGACTTTTCTTTTTCTGGGGACTTTTTCTCTGTTTCTTTTTCTGGGGGCTTCTTTTCTTTTTCCGGGGTGGTGGTGGTGTCTGGTCAGAGGAGGGTCCTGCCACTGGAGAAGTTCTCCTTGGGGACCTGGTCTTTTTCTTCTTGGGGCTTCGTTGGACTTTTGTCTTGGGGATAACTTTGGGGGCATTAGGATCCCATCTTAAGAGTGAGCGAATGATGACCCCTCCTAGAGTACCGCTCCCTCCAGGTTTCAAAATGATTTGTTTTTTGGTTTGAGTGTCGATGCGGGGATCGGCCAGTTGGACCAAAGTGACTTTGTTTCAATCGAAAAAGCGTTTGGTTTGATGCGGAATCTGAATGATTCCTTGGAGTAATTGACGTGCCGTCACCGTGAACCATCGTAAGACTTCTTTGAGACTAGCTTCTAAGACACGAGCTCGTGTTTGTGGATCTTTTTCTCGACTGATGCCATACAAGGCACGAATCAATTTGACGGGAAGATGCGACTGAAGGGACGTCATGTTCGCACTGTGTGAGACAGACGAAAAAGGGTCTGAGGTTTTTATAGATTTTTTTATGGTGAGTGAAATGAAGTCGAGGACGGAGACGTGTACAGGACAGGCCCTCCGTCTTGGCACCAGTGGTGAAACAAGTGGGTACGAAATCGCAAATCCTCGGGAGTCGTAGGTTTCAAATCGACGAGTAAATAGGCGTGTGGCGTTTGAGTGGCATCGTCGTACGCCTGAGTCAGCCAAGGCGTTCCTAACTGTTTGGCTAAGACTTGCACTTGCGATTTATCTCGAGGGCTTTTAAACAAGACCACGTAATGCGCATTGAGACTGATGGTGCGATGGGCTTTACTTTGTTGAAACAAATTTTGGGTGATGTAAACGACACTGGCATTACGGTTATGCCCTTTGCGCGTGAACCACAGTTTAATTTCTTATTCGTCTTCTCCTAACATGTCGTCGAAAATGACCAAATGGGTTTGACGGGAGTCAGAAACGATGCCGTCGTCTTCTTTAGGAATGCCTTCCACAAACACGATAGAATCGCCTTGACTTTCTCGCAAGAGGCTGTACGCCGATTGCCACTCTTTGTAACACCACACGATCCGTTGAGGGGGCCGATCGATCAAATGATGTTTATGTTCGATCAAACGTTTGACGAATTCGGTTTTGCCAGAACCGCTAGGTCCAGCAATGAGCATGTTAAAGGGATGGCGAAGATACAAAGCCTCCCAACTGGCACGATCTAAGTGTTCGTCGATGACTTTGACAGTAGAGGAAGAGGGAGCAGAGACAGTAGAGGTAGCCATGGTGTGAGGAATGTCACTTGTGACACGAAAAACAAACAAGACAAGAGTTTATATACTTTTTTTCAGAACACGTCTATTGAATGTTTTTTTTTTCAAACATGAATACGAAAGACAAAAATACATAAAAGCCAAAGGCTTAAGTACAAGAATAAAAGGCACATGATAACCATGAACGTGGAATAAAAAACAAGTGTCTGTACAACAACCACATGTTTTGGGTAAAGTTCTAACCAGTTCCATAGTAGGGGGTAAGGTCACACAAGTGTCCTCCCGAAAGGGTCTTTCAGGCCTGTCCACGACAGTCCTGTCCTGGGTGACGGGTTCTTCTGGCACCGTCACTAACACGGGTTGAAAAGTAACTTTTTTCCTTGAATAACTCTCGTGCATACTGAGCCACCTCTTGTGTCCAAGCCTCAAAACCCTGGTCTCGGTGATGTCCAACATTTGACTCCTAACCAATCTGGTTTCTTCTTCGTCAACGACATGGTAAGTTACTTCAATGAACAATGAACTATCGATCTTGCCTAGGGTTCCTTTTTATATACAGACCAATACCGACGTGACCGTACGGCAACGTAAAGTGATTGGGAAGTCTCACTCGCTTCTGGTACACGATTTGATAGACTTTTTCTAGGGGCCGACTGACGATGTGGTGAGTGGGTAAACGTACAATCTTGTTCGGTTGATAAGTGGTCACTTTAAAGTTTCCATCCTCTCCCGATTGCAAGGCTTCTTTCAATACCCCAAAGTTGACCACTCGACTGGTACGATGATTCAGAGTCAGTCCTTTCACTTTGCACGTCGTGTGCACTTCTCCTTGTTTGTCCCGGTATTCGTAGCCGTAATTTTTGGGACCACCACTGACGAAACTTAGAATCTTGTCGTCGGGATGCTCGTCTGTCCAGGCTCCTAAACCGTCTCCTTCGATGTCAGGGTGCTGTTGAATCGGGTGATGGATGTAAATGCAACTGTCCGTGTCAAAGTACAGGACGCGTTCTTCTAACAGTTCTAAAGCTTCGTACAATTTTAAGCGAGCATGAGCTGTCACGTAAGCCGCAATGATGACATTTCCAAAAGGGTCGTCTTGTACAAAGTCCAGATCTTCTTCGTAATTGACCAAGATCAAATCCTCTCGAACGACGTCCACGTGTTTCATGTATTTGGTTTTGTCGTGAATCATCTGGAAGTAGCGGGAAGGTTCTGTCAAATATTCCGTCTTGGGTAAACACGGTCGTTGTGCCATTTTACCCCACAAGCAATTTAACATCACTTTGGCAAACGATCGCCTGCCTTCGTTTTTTTCGATGTGGTCTAAAGAGATGCCTTCTTGTTCGTAGTATTTCTCTTTGAATTGTATTTGGTCTTCGGGAGTGTGACACCAGGAAGGATAGCCGCTGGCTTCTTGCTTCAGTTTCAAAAAGGCATCCACGTAGTCGGCGAAAATGCCTTTCTGAGTAGGGTCACCCTTGTGGTACTGTTGTGTCTTGGGAAAGTGGCAAATTTCGTACACTTCTAACAGTTGGTATCCCATGTCCAGAGCTTTGAACAATTCTACGCTGACCCAGGTTCCCGTCAAGGCACGTTCTTCCTGGCTGTGATGGCAAGGTTGGTCCTGGTTGCACGTTTCGGCACATGTACGGCACAATAGAAACATCAGTTTGCCTTGACAATGGTGAGGTAAGACGGGATGGTATCGGTTCGTTGGAGGCAAAACTTTACACTTGATCAAGCCTTCGTATTGTCGAATGTTTTTCAGGTCGATGTGTTCCGTCAACAATTGCGGGTGCCCTACAGGAAAGCGACAATATTTGCACACGTAGGGATACAGCGAACACACGGCCAAGTATTTGATTTCTTCTCCTTTCTCTTCGTCGGCTTGGTACAGCAAACAGGTGGCATTGGTCCTTCCTCCGTACAAACTATCCCTCGGGTTCAGCGTGTCCATGAATGGTAACTTTCCACGAGGCGTTTAAACTCGGGATCGGTTTTCAAACGGTGATCGTACTCGTGTTCCCACATTTCCACCACTTGGTATCCTTGCTGTTCTAACTTTAGGCGTCGCTGACAAGTGTCCTGCTACAAGTCTTCCATGGTTCGTTGCAAAAACTTATTTTTAGTGTCACGGTCAGGGTAACAGACGGGACATCCGTGAAATAAGCAACCGTTAAACTCGTACACGATCTTGGGGTTTTCTAAGTCTCAGCCATCGACCGAATACGTTCCGATGTTCTTTTCGCCTCCTCCGTTGCGGGCATGCTGAATCCATTTGTCTTCCTTGTCGCACAAGTAATGTAACCAGCGTAGGGCTTTGACCGAGTATTGACGTTTGACAAAGTGGGTCGTTTGAGGACTGATGACAGCCACGGTGTTTTCAGGCATGAATCGTTGGCGGTACACTAAGGAACACGCTTTGGCAATGGTGCAAGCTTCTTTCAAAGGATCGACCCCTCCGTGTTCCATGAACAGTTCTCGAAATTTTCCACAGCAACGTCGTAAAATGTCCACGTCGGAACGACAATACTTTAGCATTTCTTCCTGAAAGTCGAAAGGGTCCGAGGCGTGAGCCTGGTACCAAGCGTAGAAAGCTTCTCGTTGTTCGGTACGCATGTTGTCGGGGTCGTAATAGTGAGCCTCAGGCAAATGGGGTAGAACGGCATGTTGATTGGCTTCCGTATTGAAAAAGTGTGGAAAGTACCCTTTAGCCATTTCTGTCATTCCAAACGTTTTAGGCATTCGGCTCAAAGGCATGGCCAAGTAACTCATCGAATCTTTAAACTGTACTTGTCCCACTTGCATAAAAATGATTTTGGCTCCGTTCAAAGTCACTTTAGGACGTTCGGTGCCTTGTTCCATATAGTATCTCAAAAGAAACTGTCCATCGTATCCGGAGAAATTGTGAGCCATCACCGTGGCATAACGATGACAATCTCCGTAACGTTCGATGTCCTCTTGGCTCCACGTCTTGTCGATGGGGTCTAAGACCCATTGGGCAAAATCGGCTAACGTGTTCGGTCCCCGAAAGATTTTTTCACGTCCTCCAGGAATCTTGCTGCAGTGAGGGCAATGACTGAAGATAGGTTCTTGAATGCACTTCTCGCACGCTCGATGAGCCACACAGAAATTAGGAATGTGAATGCCAGTCTCTTGCATGCATTCAAAATCGAAAAAGATGAAATTGCCTTTCTTCTTGTGACCGTCCTCTTTCTCTGGTGGGGGTTGGTATTTTTGCACGTAGCATTGGTGTTCCAAGTCCACGATGTGATGACAAATGTGACATTTTTTTTTCCTGAACATACGTGTGCCTTGGTACTATTGGTACGTATGCCTTGTCTACACGTAGGGCACAATCTCAAGAGTTGACAAGCACATTTCTGCTGTGAACCTTGCGTCTTCAGATGTTGTTGGTAACAGGTAGGACTGACAAACGTGCGCAAACAAGTCGAACAAGGCACTGGTCCTTCGCTCAGACAGGGTGGAGAGGCCAAACATCCTGGGCATTTCATTCCACAATGCTTGTGTTGCTCTCGATTGTTATAACCATAGTCACATTACTCACAATAATAACCGTATCCCAGGAATCCAGTGATACTGGTAATGGTATCGAAATGGTCATCGTGATGATAGACATGAATGTATTTTCCGTCCTTAAAATCTTGGCCTCGAAACAACAGAGTTCCACGCATTTCTTGAGGGTGCACTTTCAAGGTGTAGCGTGGAGCTAGGGCATCTTGCAATTTTTGCATCTCAGGAATGCCACAGGATGTGTCTTTGGACAGTCCGGCTTGTTGTAACAGGAGTTCTGCTTCGTTTCGTTGTTTGGCTCGATCGCATCGTTGAACAGTTTTCCAGGTTCTTTTCCATTCTACCGTGTCGTTCTTGTTGGCATAGGTTCGTCCCACCACGATGGCACGGGCTAAACACATCTGGTCTTGAGGGTTGTTAATTCGGACGAGACTCTTTATGGTGTTGCGAAGGTCGTCCACCAATAACATCTTTTTGCATCCAGTTCCTTGAGGAGGAGAGACATGGGCCATTTTCAGTGTGGCTTTACCATCGGTGATGTCAAACTGGTCATTAGATTGTTGTACGTGTTGAATCTTGTCCATGACTTTGGAAGGGGTCAGTTCTGCGGGTCTGCTAAACTCGATCCAAACAGGGGATTTCAAACCGTCGTGATCTATGGATAGTGTCAAGCGATCGTCTTCTTTGGCTTGACATTGTCGCTTGAGTGCGGTGAGCAAAGAATCCCACATCTCGGTGATAAACCCTTCTGCTTTCTCCAAGGGTACGTCGGACTTGAAATCTTTAAACTTCACCGTGTAGGTGTAAGCCGTGGTTCTAAATTTTCTAGAGGAGCGCTTTTCCGTCTCTCGAATGGAATAGTATTTTTCAAGATTGACTAAGGGTGGTGAACTTGGTTTAGAGGTTTCAAATTCTGGTTCACTCATGTCCTCTTCAAAATCACTGGCATGAATTTGTGCCAAGATTTCAGCCCTGGTACGAGGCGATAGATCACGTTTCTGCCTCTTACTTTCTTCTTCTTTCTTCTCAAATGAATAGGATCGTTTCATCTTGAGTGCAAAACGTCAAATGACTCAAGTTCAAACACCATAGACTAATTTATAGTCATGGCAAACCAGCGTATATAAAAAGGGTGTGTGTCTTGTCCTTTCACTATTCATTTCACTCTCAAGCCGAGCACAACGATGGAAGAGACTACCCAGATGGAACGTTTCGTCAGAGCTTTGCGAGGGGTCATTAGAAAATTCTCTTCAGACCAGTCGACGGACTACTCTCCTTCCTTTCGAGATAAAAGTCAAGATACTTGCTATATCTGTCAGAAGAAAGGGCATTGGTCTTCAGAGTGTCCAGACCGTCAAAAAAGAAAAAAAAACAGGGGCTAAAAAAGACAAAAGTCAAGATACCTGTTATTATTGTAAAGAAAAAGGACATTGGTCTCCAGATTGCCCAAAAAAGAAACAAGAGGAGTCAGAAGAAAAGAAGGATTCTTCGGAAGAAGAGAGGGATTCTTCGGAAGAAGAGAGGGATTCTTCAGAGGAAGAAGAGGAAGAAAGAAGACAATTATATTTAAAAGAAGCAAAGAAACAGGAGAAGAAAAGAAGGGAAGAAAATGAGGAAAAAACGGTGAAGAAATTCAAAAAACAGAGAGACTAAACAAGGAGAAAGAAGAAGTCAATGAACTTTTAATTAAAGTGTTCTGTTGTGAATTGTGAATTGGATTGTAAAAAATGGATAAAAGAATACATGAATGATATAAGGTAAGTGTCTTTGAGTTTTGATTTTAAAATAAGAAGCTACACTCACGCACTCATACACAGACACGTACTATAAGGGTAAAATGGGTGGGGTTTATTTTTGAGTTATTGGCAAATTGAAATTGTATTTCTTTTCGAGAAATGTGGGTGGCCCTGAAAAGGGCCTTTTTATTTTGGTGTAGGGGTGAGTTTAATCAATCAACTTTAACTGCCTTAAGCCTTTGCCACGGCCAAGGCCTACTTCTGATGATTGGGTTGAAATCACTAAGGGTGGTACGACAGGCTTAGTCACAGGGTTGGCGTGTTTAGCTCGGGAAGGTCGTATTCTCTTCGGTCGTGATAAAGAAGTCTGATACATTTGTTTCAGACTTCTTAACTCCGCTAAAATGTCCAACAGTACCGTAGCCGTTTGATTTTCACCCTCTTGTTTCTTTGCTGCTACTTCTTCTTGCTGTTGTTGCTGTTGTTTTTTTTCTTACCTCTTCTTGTTGCTGTTGCTGTTGCTGTAGGAGAAAAGCTTGTTCCGCTTCCTTTTGTCGTTGCATAAATTTCTCCAATTCTTCTTTCTGTCTCTGTCTAAAATTCTCCACTTGCGGTAATGAAGAAGGTAACGAAGGTTCCGGAACAAATTCTTGCGAGGTAAGAAAATCCACAAAATCCCAATGTACCTTTTCTGAGAGTAAGTCCGGGTTCCCTTGGGCAGTCTCCCCTGCTGGTGCACCCCAATGGATCGTTTTCTGAGTTTCCGTCATGTTGAATCACTGTCGCATAGATTGACTGCACACAAGCGCTAACGAATCTATATAGACCACGTGACGTCACAGACTGCTCTCTTCGGATTGGATGCGAGCTGACTGAATTTTGTAACGCGTGTTCGGATTGGTGAATGAATTCAATCCGTTTCAATCCTTCCTGTACCTATAAATAAGCGCAGTTCACTGCATTGATTCACTTGTTCTCGTCGCTTCAAGATGTGGACCGATGTGCAATCTTCTACGCTTGTGTCCTCCATGATGTTCCGGACGGACATGCTCATGTATGTCCGATCCAAGTGGACCGTTGTCCACAGGACAAACACCAGCCTGTGGATACGTAGGATCTACGTTGAAAGACAAGGATGCCTGAAAAGAGTGCTGATTTACGGACCAACAGTGAGACGTAGCCTAAGGACAAGAAGAAGACCAATGCGGTACCCTTTATGTTAATGAATACGTTAACATAAACCCAAAGGCCCTTTTCAGGGCCAGCCATATTTCTCGAACAGAGATAGCCTTTCCATTGCCTACTCTTTTTTTAAATTTAAATTTAAATTTAAATTTAAATTTAAAAAAATTTAAAAAAAAAAATCCCAAAAGCCCAAACTCTATTCCCCATGTTAATTTCCCCTTGTCGCTAGACAGACCCACACTATAGTTCCATGTTAAATTCCCCTTGTCGCTAGAGTGACCCACGATTTATTCCCATGTTAATTTCCCTTGTCGCTAATCTGACCCACGATTTTTCGCTATGTTAAATTTCCATTGTCGCTAATCTGACCCAGGGGTCTCTGTAATGCTAATTCCCATTGTCGCTAATCTATCCCCATTTACTACTCCTCTATCCTCCTTACTTTTCTCTTTCTTCTTCTCTTCATCCTCTTTCTGCTTAACCACTCTTTTCTCGATCATCAGAGTGCACAATACGAGGATGGTTATAACTGCGCTAATGATCATCATCACCGTGAGGTAGTACACCAAAACAGAGACAGGTGCAGAGGATTTTGGTAGAGATGTGACAATGCTGTTCATAAAAACCACAAAAGCCAAGAAACAAGTCACAGAATATCCTGCTCTCTCTCCAGAACTTCTCGGTAAGATGAAGACAAATGTGTTTAATCCGGACAATATTAAAATAGGTAGAATGTAGTTCAGGACATAATTCAATGACCTTCTTGCTATTCTAATTTGGAATTTGACAAGGGATTTTGAGTCCTGGATTAACGTCTCTGAAGACGTCTTTTCCACACTCCACGCAACGTTCTCTTCAAAATAATCCTTCTTTAAACTCGACGCTATCAGAGTCAGCTCACTGGAGGTGTATGCACGCGAGGTAAATTTGAATGAGCAATCATGAACGTCAAATGGATAGAAATAAACGTTCGGCCTACATGACCCTTGAAGGACAGCGTTTTCAGTCCATGCGCATCTACCAGATTTCAAGTACATTCTCACCTGGGATTGTTCTTGTACGATTTCTGTGCTCGCTCCCGCCGAATTGACTAGTATCAAGGACGGCTTCCAGATGCTAGCCGCCGATACAGTAACTGATGTATCAGGGGCCGTGCACAATAGGCGTTAAAATAAATGTCCTCTGTCCACTCCATAGAGAGATATGTGCTTATATCCATGATACCCCCAACATCGTCAAAGTTGTTTAATGCCAAGAGTTGCATCCCTAACGAAACATTCAATGTTTTTGACAAGTCTTGCAGTGGAATCACACTGGTCTTTCCTTCATATATAGTGGTTATGTTTTTAACCCCGGCCGCTACATCTGACCAAGAAGCTGCATGATCTTCATTGGCATGGGACAGTAATACATAAAATATTATGTAACAGATGTACATATCCATGCAAATCACTCCTGAAAGCTTTGTGCTCTTTACTGCGCTGATATAGAGGTAAGGCAGCAAGGATGTTACCAAACAGCAGGAACTATATCATGACAGTAGTAATACTGTATATTGAGCATGCATTGATCTAGGACGGCAGTTTCATGTTGAATATGAAAACCAACTATAAGTTTCCTTAGTAACATTTGTCATGCTGCACAATTGAAAACAGTTCATCGATTTTTCTTGTAACCTTGTAAATACCCGAACCTGTCTACACTTTTAACATAGATCAATTTTAAAATTCTGCTTCTCAACGTCGCCTGTTATAGCTTAATTGTCATTGAGATTGAGGAAACACTGCAAGGACGTTACCAAACACTAGAAGCAATATAATGATCATAGCAATAAGTATATTTTGAGTATGCGCTGTTCTAGAGTGTCTGTCCAATTCTTACCAAAAGATGATCATAGTGTCCTCGAGTAAAATGTGTTTTGCAGCACTATTGATAACTCTTTCTGATGTAGTATTTTCTTTAGACCGCTCCGATGGCCTAGTTGTTAAGAGTGTCCGCCTCAGATGGGGGAGGTCGCAATTCGAACCCTGGCCGACTCATACCAAAGGCTTTAACATATGGTACAAACAGGTGCCTCGCTAGGAGCTCAGCAGTAAGAGGTTAGCCTTAGGACTGGTCGGCCTGGTGTCAGGATAATGTGACTGGTGGGTCGTCATTCTACATGTCTGCGACATGATGCCCCAGTGCTAGACATCACTATAAACTGCTACGTTGCAGCCATCGTAGCGATATGACTGACAAATTGTTAAGCTACGTTTAAAAAATGAAGCAAATCACACACACACAGTATGTACTTTTGTATTGGATTGTACGTCATAACCTTGTAAATATCCGTACCAGAGTATGATTTAAAAGGTAAATCACTTTGCAAGTCTACCGCTAACAATCGACTGATATATTTGTTCTGAAGAAATGGTTTTCGAAGGGAGGCGTTGAGATATCATAAAATTAAAGGCTGAATCTTTAAAACTGCCAGTATGTATGTATGTATGTATGTATGTATGTATGTATGTATGTATGTATTTATGTATGTATGTATGCATGTATGTATGTACGTACGTATGTATGAATGTATGTATGTAAAAATAGGCTTATAGTGAATGTCATGGAATGGCGAATAACCCATTCCGACTCAGATCAAAACTTCAAAATATTCCGTCGGCTGTGAAACAGGATTTGACCTGAATGAATGCCTGAATTAAATGACAACACAATGTGATGAAAAGATGGAAGTTTATGCAATGAATTAATAAATATATGTATAGTCTCTACAACATATACAGTGTGAGTCTTTAAAGCTCTAAACATACGACTCAATTCAATTACTTCAAACAAACATTTATTACATATGAATGATATCGTGACTTATGAAACCGTCTGACATACAAAAATGATTCATACAATCATTCAAAAATAGGGAAACAAAAATGTCATTAATATGTTCAAAATTTTTTTAGACACATGATACAGTAAAACCAAGATGCGATTCATATATTCTCATATAATAAAGGTAAGATTCATATAATCTCATGCAATAAAGGTAACTCAATTGTACTCAGTTGAAACAATATATGTTCCGTGTACTCAGTTGAAACAAACATGATCAGCGGTAAAAAAAAAAAACATAACAATTGTATTAAACATACGACTCATGACTCGTATAGTCATTTGTACAGCACGTACGATTCATAACAACGTATGACTCATTTAAATACTTGTAAATCTTGTAAACGAGACATTTTGACCTGGTTCACGTGTCAATTGTCAAACCTCACTTCTCCTGAATTCTTGGGTTAGCCCACACTTGTATTGGCCACACACTCCCTTCATGGATCCACCATGTGCACAAGTTTTGCAGATCAACACTTCCGTCCTTGCATGGCCTTGATGGTCGCACATGCTTCCATCCCCATACAGATATACAGACAGCAGACCGACAGCCTGATACACCCGCACACACAGCTAAAATAAAACCAAACTAGTCGTAATAACAGGTACAGAATTAAAATCTATTAACACATGCTACTAAATTAAAGCAACTTGTAAAAGTTTAAAAGTTCATAACGTTTCAAATTCGCATAGTGATAAAGGCAACATTTCACGCTATGTCATTAAAACTAAATATGTTTCACTTATTTGCAAGTAAAATAAAATGTAACACTTAACCCTTATGGCTGTAGAATGAAATGGAAAGCATACACTCGTTGACAAGATCCCAAATGACCAATGTGTCGATGAGAACAGAAACTTGCCTTAAATCTAAAGGAAAATGAGTATTAGCAAGGGTAAAATACCCGTGCATACCGTGCTTTTTGTGTCTCTCGCCGCAAGCGATTTTCGACGAGAGGCATGTTAGCTCAGTCACTGAGAAAACAATTATCACCCAAGGTAACGTTGTACGCATGTATGACGAAAATGATCAACTCGTTCTAAGGCGAAACCAGTTATGTCTTGCCTTATTCTGTAACAGGCTGTTACTCCCAAATGTTCCTCAATAACCACTATTAACTGTATGTTTTACTGAAGTTTATTTATAAGTTGATTTAAAGAAATATTTTGTTAGATTTCACAAGATGGAAAGTTGTAAATGCAGTGATATTTTATCATAGTGAACATTGGATCTTACCAACGACGTTGAATGGTGTATAAAACAAACTGTCAAGATGTGTCAATTATTTCTTCTCATACCGAAATGTAAAATTGGTCATACTAATGAGATCATTGCTGCTATATATGCCAAGAGTTTAAATTTTTTAATCTTCATAATGATTGTATCCACATTTGTGCGGACATCTTGGGATTAATCAAGTCCATTTGTGCGACCAGTATTTGATTCTCATTTTGAATATCGTTTGCACCATTTTAAAAATGATGATAATATTTGGCAAGATGTTTAGAACAACAATTAGATGACATCGATGACAAAATGTGATCAAAAATAACATTGTTAATGGGGTTTTGTTTATTTGTTTGCTTGTTTGTTGTTTTTGCTTTTGTTTATGTTGGGGGGGTTGGCTTTTGTTTTAGTCTTGTTTATTTTTTTATATATTTTTTTTTTTGTTTTTGTTTAACAACCTTTAACAGCCCATAATAGGGTATACATTGTACATGGTGGTCAGTATAACTGGTGAAGGAAGAACACAGAAAAACCTCGATAAGAATCACCTACCCACCCAAGATTATGGCAGGCTTTCTCACATATTCATATTGATAGAGTCCGAGACTCGAAAACACGCTGACAGAGGAGAGCGGTATTTGTCGCATCAGAAAGCTAGCTGAATGATCAAGACCATTAATATATGATACGTCATTTAATATCAACAAATAAAAAGATATAATTCAATCTCAATGAAATTGTAATAAATCTAATATTCTTCTACATCATGATTAGAGACATGTTGCTAAAAATAAAGATATCTTATTGATAATGGGCTTGTAGAAGATAAAACAACTGAACATCAAGTCTATCAAGCAAGTACACCAACTATTGTGTGAAGTTCGTGCGAAGGACCTGCCTACGGTGCTAGAACAGGTACATACTGGAGGATAGTGTCATTTTAACAAAATAATAAACTGGAATCACTCAGCCAGAATGGATGGCTTATATTTTTCAAGATAGCAATGGCCTAACAAAATGAATGACTAGTTCGCCTAAATCATAGATCATATAATGTTTTACTTTCGATTTTCATGTACAAGATCGAGAAGTATTACATTTTTTCTATATATCAGTCATTTAAACATTTGATTTTTCGTCACAAAAAGATTTCAACACTATATTTCAGATTCAGAGCTTAGGCAACATTATCCATCTGTGGCATGGCGTAATTTTACTTCTAGTTATACTGCAATGAAAATTGGTAGTATAATATGTTATATAATAAAAATGCACTAACGTCATCACATTCGTTGAACCTAAGTCTTTATGTAAGATAGGTATAAGTCTTCCTTCCGACGTGATAAAGATTACAAGAACATACGGTAATAAACAATAAGAATGAGATTATGACCTTATCAAAACACAACGGTTTCCTAAAATCTTGCAATAGGAATGACAACGGTTACAATAGGAATGACTGCTAATAGTGACAATGACGAAAGCATATATATATTGAATGTCGGAAACAATTCTAGATGGTGAATCCTAGTAATGGTAAATCCCAGTAACATTTATACAGTGATTATAACAAAAAAGACAAATCTAAATTACTAGGATTAAATAGTATGAGAAATTACTAGGATTAAATAGTATGAGATATATAAATACATATACCGAACCATATGCAGTTTGTGGTTTCTTGGAAACTAAAAACATATTTCACTTGATGACCTGAACAATACGAAGACTTATCGTGACGGTTCCTACTCTGTTCTGTTAGAGTTCTGACATATTAAATACATATATCGTGGTGATCTCATCTCAAACAATGTTAAATATCAAAACTAATGATGAAGGCGCTAAAGTAACATAGCAACAGATCTTAATGACATGCCAATGATACGTATCTTTGGAATATCTCAAGCCAATTAATTTTGTCTTACCACCCACGCATTATGTATTGAAATAAATGGTGACATGAATATCCTATGGGGTTCTAGTGATTTTAGTTTTGAATTCAGAAAGAAATGCGAAAAGATGAAGGCCTATGAAAATACTAAAGAATTACTTAAACTTTAATAACAATCGTTTTTCAAATGTAGCAGATCGATAGAAAAATCTGATGCAGCTCATACAGTTTTGTAAATTCAAGTGTTGTCGCTAGAATACGTAAGACTTATGATAATATTTTAAAAGCTATAAAATCATGTAGAGAAGAAGTTACTAATACTTAAACATGACTGGGATATATTATCACAAACACAAACTTACAACTGCAAAAGAAATAGATGACAACAATAAAACGATGATCAGGATTTACTAACTTATAGATAGATCAATTGTTATATCAGTTGCATTACATTGTTTGCAAACTCTTAAAGCGTTATCATGCATAAGACATGCAACAAACACACACATTATTGCTTGGTACCATTTGAACATATGATATATACTGAAATCTCCACCATATATGGTAATTTGGAGGAAATAAAGAGGTCAGAATTACACTCGATCAGTGACATGGAGGACTCAATAGAAAGATACTGGACTTAAAGATGGAGGGTAACGTGACCTAAACTACTATTAGATCTATGAAAACAACCTACTTCAGATTTAAGCAACAAAAATAATTTAAAAGAACAAGACTTAGGAAATCTCACAAATGAACTATTTGCTGTGTACATCAAATCCTAAAAGATATCAATATACAGATAAAAAACGACCTAATAATATTGGTGTGGCGGCACAAAGAATATGGATTAGTTAAATCAAAGGTTGAAAATATTAACAAGATGATATAATGATATAGAACAAAGGATAACAACAGAAACAAATGAAATATAGATGGAAACAGATGAAATGAAAAAAGAAATGAATAATGTAGTAGATACAAAGACTTAAGTATTAAAATTAAAATAACATGTATACATCAAAATCAGAGATAGAAAAATCATGAAACAAATTCTAAATTTGGAAGAAAAGAGTATTTTAAATATTGATATTCAAATATGTTGGATGATCATAATAAAACGTTAGAAAATGTGATGATGATCGACATAGAAATATTATATATTTTCATTTTCCGTTGTCGGTTAATGTTTTATTCTGATTCGTTCAAGAAAAGAATCATATGATCTTTGTCAAGTGAAGAAGGCAGTATATGTTCTTTTTTACAACATACTTCTCTGGTTCCCAAAGTCAATATCATGGCAACAGCCAATGAATGTGGCTGTTCCATCTTGTTTTGCTGAGTAAAGGTTACACGTTACAGAAAATCTGTGTAACGTATTGTGTCATTCAAATAAATAAGTCATATTTAGATTGAGTAAGTATAAGCTTGAATACCTAGATTCCAGATGATTTAAAATTGTATACTGCATTAATGGTAACTATAAAAAATCATTCTCATGTAGTAAATGGGAATCAAAATCTTAAAGTAAAAAAAATTGCTAGTGGATCTTCCCAATTAAATTTATTTTAAAATAATAGATATAAGAGTTTGGGGAAAATAAACTGTCCGTTGAAATATTCATAGCTGATAATCATTCTCCTTTGAAGATAGATGTTTATATTGTTCAGAGAATAATTCCTCTAAATGAGAATGATCTGAAAGATCTTAAAGCATGGAGTTAAAAGATTGATAAAAAATGAAAGGATATGCAGACTAAGTAAATTAAAATGGAAAACTAAAAGAGACATCTGTAACTAAGTAAAAGACCTAAATAAATAATAATTTATACGAAATAAGATTTGAAATTTTAATCAGCATTTAAACACACCATTTAGAAGACAACAAAGAAACTGACGAACTAAATAAGAATGATAAACAATTAAATGTTTTATTAACTAGTCTAACGTTAGAAATTAAAATGAGAATGAATTAATTGATTATTATTAGAAAGATATTTATAGATACGATGTTGATCACTATAATGATGAAATAATTATATATATGTAAAACGTGATCTGCGCAAATCCAGGAACAGCAGTTCCGCAACTCCCGGCCGGCAACCTGCACATCCATGTCCCCACTGCAACAGACTCTTCTAGGCCCGGATCGGACTGATCAGCCATCTCCGGAAACCCCAGTGAATCGATGACATGAAATGGTCGTCATCTACACCGATGGACGAACATCATCATTATCATCATTATGTCGATATAGAAAGTAGTATTTACTGTGAGAATAAATGTACTTAACCTGAGCTGAATCCTTGATATAGATATGGAAGATAAACCTTGTAAATGAGGGTCAGAGTATAAAATATGCTTTTTAACTTGTAAAGACGGTGATGGAGTCATGGTTGTTAAATTTACCAGCCCATTTAAGTGCTTCATTTCATGCTAGTAATCTCTACTGCATACGACTTAGCACAATTATGGTATTTACCATCTATTTGAAGATCACAACAACAACAAATTAACACGATAAAAAAATATAAATTAATGAGTATACCTTTCAGCGTAACCAATCGAGGATACATATCAAGTTGTTAGAATTAAAACTTGCATTACAAAAGACTGAATTCATTGCTGTCACAGAATTAGGCAAAAAAATAACTTGGTTTTGCCTTAGAACTATTTGACTATTTTTCGTTGTAGATGCGTACAACATTAACTAAGGTGAATAAGTGTTTTTCCAGGTAAGCGACTGTACTAACATGTACCTCGCCGGAAATTACTTGCGACGAGGGACATTAAAAACATGATATGCACGGGTATTTTACCCTGACTATTACTCACTCTCCAATGGATTTAAGGAAGATCAATTTCTAACCGACACACTGGTCGTTTTGGATCTCGTCAAGGAGTGTACGCTCTCCATTGTGTTCTCCAGCCATAGGGGTAAGTGTTAAATTTATATTTCATTTGATATGCGAAGCTTATTCAGTTTGTAATGTCATATCGTGTAATGATGCATTTATTATAACGCAGATTTGAAACGTTGTGAACTCTGAGTTACAAGTTGCTATTAGAGTTTAATGTATTAGCATCTATCTAGAGATTTTTTAGAAACCATTATTATGACCAGTTTGGTTTTATTATAGCTGACTAGAGCTGTCTGAAGCTGTCTAAAGCTGTTTAGAGCTGTCTGGAGTTTCCAGAGTATTTAGGGCTGCGTGCTGTCGATACGTATGTATGTACGTACGTATGTCTGTACATGTGGTGGAGCCACGGAAGTAGATGTAGCTAATTCAAGGGTGTTGTCTGCTGTCTCTACGTGTGTATACGTATGACTGTACTTGTGGTGGATCCGTGAAGGGTGCGAGCGGCCGATAAAAGTGTGGGCCAACACCAGGACTCGGTGAAACGGTGCGGTTCATCAGTTTATGAATCGTACGACTGTACAAGGGTCAAGAAGCATATGTGTGTACAAATTGTTGTTTCAATTGGGTACATTTTTATTTACAGAAGATTATTTTGAATCTTAGTTGTATTCCAGGAGATCATGTGAATCTCACTTACAGTGTATAACATTATTTGAAACACATTTGAATACCTTGAGATTATTTGAATCCTATTCGTAGTACCAAACGTGAGATTATGTGAATCTCTCTTATAGTACATACTATTATTTAAAACGTATCTGCAGTCCATGAGGTTTCTTGAATCTGTATTTCATATTGAATTCATATTTTTGGTTTATTTTTAATGTGTGAATGTTTGTGTAGAGTGATTGGATCAATCGTATGTTGAGAGCGTGAGAGAATCATTGTATTTATACACCATATATTTTTCTTTATTAATTCATTTCATAAATTTTCCATCTTTCACATTGTGTTTGTATTATTCATTTAACCCAAAACCGACTCGGTTTCTGTTCTGCGACAATTGCTTATATCTGAACATTCTAAGTTTTCTTCAGCTCACACGCACATGTATACTCATCACTTAGGACGTCGTTCCGGAACCGTCGGTAGGTAGGTAGATAGATAGGTAGGTAGGTACCCATATTGTGTAAATGTTTGTGACTGACATTTTTATGTCGAATTCATTATAGGATTATACCAAACTTCAAAATAGAAAGAAAAAAGTGAATGAACATCTATTAGTGTTTACGTAATAAATGTTTGCTTAGTAATAGTTTCATTTTCTTAATTCACATTAACAGTATCGCTTTTGTTTCATCGCATCTTGATCTATATTAATGGGCAATGGGCTATAGGGGAACGGGTGGCTAACGAAGCTGATGAAAAGACAAACTTACAGTCAAATAAAAAGGATGGAAGGTCGTTCAGACAAATGAGAGAACATATAAACGGACATACACGTACAGATTAAGAGTTAAAACGGACAGAACGAGGTACAGACGATTCAGTGGAGATTCAATAAGCAATGTGGTTGTCTAATGAGCAATTTGGTGGAAGAAAATGTCCAATATATATATATATATGTATGTATGTATATATGTGTGTGTGCGCGTGTGTGTATGTACGCTGTATCAATGATATACCACAAGACGTATACATTTTTCATCAAAAGGAAACGAGGCTTGCCGAGTTTCCTCTTAATGAAAATTTATATAACGCGTTGTGTATCATTGATACAGCGTACATATATATTTATAGTATCATTTATATCATATAAAATTACATATATTTGCCCTTTGAACGGAGTTAAGATTTACTACAGGCATCTGTGTATTGACCGAGTGAATGAACCCCTCACATCCCTGCCGAGTGTGTCCGCTACAAAATGTAGTTCTGTCTTTTGTGGCTATTCACAATCACCTTTGCATATTGATCAAGATTGTTTCCTTTTCTGAGTTTCTATTTTTCTTCACATTGATTAAATCAGTATAATACACGCCAATGATTTAAACACGAAAGATGGTTTTAATGAAGAAAGTAAAGCATTACAAACACGTGGTTAACTGCGCCATTCACATGAACGCTCAGCCATTGACGTACCGGTGCATGGAAGTTAATGTGGAATAGAAACGAAGCGAAATGACGAAGCAATATTAAGAGGTGACTAAAACATTTTAATATATTTACAGTAGATCAAAGTCATTATTTTACTTTGCTTAAAATACAGTACTACCGACCACAAATCTCTCTCTCTCTCTCTCTCTCTGCTTTTGATCGGCTTAACATTGAATCTCTCTCTCTCTCTCTATCTTTTAGTCGGTTTGACTTAACTTTTATTATCATTCATAAGTCCAGAGACATCGTTGGATGACAAAATCGAAAATCCTCTGCGCTCGTCTTCTCATAGATTTCCACCCGTATCTTGCTACGATGGTCCAGAAAGAGATAGGGCGGCCTTTGCACATTTTCATATTTAATTAATAATGAACAATTTTTAGAATAGTACAATAGGTTTAAGAAACAACAACAAAACATTAAATACATCACAATGTCGACAGGATTTGCAACTTTGTATCACCGATTATATAAACACTTTAGATAAATCCCAATGAAAGTGCTCACACACCGTCACGACGAATCAAGTTCTTGTGGGTTATATGGTGTACGTTCAATTTCAATGTTTTCATCCAGAGCAAAGTATTTTTCTCTTACTCCAGATTTCTGCGCAGTATGCCCGTTTTGCATGGGGGGGGGGGGGAAGCAGAAAGGATTGCGATGAAATTGTGCACCATATTAAATTCATTTAGAAAACGGGGTTATTAATCTTTTTTATTGTTATTTTCATACGTCCCTAATGATTAATGTGTGTAAATTCTTCATTGATATAAAATCAACAGCACACGGATGCGAGAATGTTTATATACGAGTATTATTACGCCATGGGCGGATCATAATTTGATATACCAGTAGTATTGGTATATCAAATTGTTTTATACCAAGACTTAAAAGGCCATGTTTTTTTTATATTTTTATTCACATTTATTAAATCAATATAAGACACACTCATGGTTTAAACATGAAATAAAATATGGTTTTTATGAAGAAAGTAGTGCACTACAAACACGGTTAGAATCTTGTACACTGGACCTGAACTATCAGGCATTCACGTAGTGGCGTATGGAAATTAGCATGGGATATAAACTAAGCGAAATGATGAACCAACAAGAGGTAATTAAAATATTTTCATATATTGACAGTTCATATAAGTCGTTATTCTGACATCATTTGCCTAACATTTCTAAAGACAATACAATTCTCTCTCTCTCTCTCTCTCTCTCTCTCTCCTTTGGACGGTTTGACTAAATTTTACCATCATTCATAGGTCCTGAGACATCGTCGTATCACAGGGGCTCGTTACAAAGAAAATCAAGGGATGGGGGTTCTAACCTGTAATAATATAACATTATTACAGGTTAGAACCCCCATCCCTTGATTTTCTTTGTAACGAGCCCTTGTGGTTGTATGACACATGCGAAAATCCCTAACGCTTGTATTTTCATGAATTTTCGCCCGTATCTAGTTACGATAATCAACGGGGGGGGGGGGCGACCATTTGGACATTTATATTTAACAATTAATAATCGAGATTTAGAACAGATTAATAGGTTTAAGAAACAACAACAACAAAGCATAAATACGCTACAGCATATGTGCCTCGTAACCGACACATTTAACATGTAGGCCTTGTGTCGACTGGCGATTGCAACTATGTATCATTGATATTATGAACACTGTAGATAGATCCCAAGGAAAGCGTAAACATACTGTTACGACGGATCAGTTACTGTAGGTTACTTGGTACAAGTTCAGTTTTAATGTTTTCGTCCAGCGCTATGTTTTTCTCTCTCACTCCAGATTTTTTTTTGTCCCTTGCGCACGAGAGGGGGAGGGGAATGGAAAAAAGAAAGGATTCCGATGAAATTTTATACTAATTTAATCTCATTTAGAAAACAGGGACTATTACTACTTTTTACCTTTATTTTCATATTGCATTTATGATTAATGAATGAGTAGAAATTCATTATTGATCTACAGGACTGCAGTTGAAAGAATGTTTATATATTCGTATTACTGCGCCATGGGCGGATCACAATTTGATATACCAGTAGTATTGGTATATCAATTTGCTTTATACCAACACTTTAAATGCATTGTTATTTTTAATGTATGTGATATATATATATATATATATATATATATATGTGTGTGTGTGTGTGTGTGTAAAAGGTATATTTCTTACTAAATATGCGTTTTTCAGCTTTCCACTACCATGTCGCCACGTGAAGTCATCACCTGCCTGTTACGTCATAGAGGTACCAGACTGAAGACTTGTCGGTAGTGTAATGTTGTATGACTGAGATTAGTTATCTCCATCCTCCTTCTCCACTCTTCGAGTGATCATCAGAGTGGAGCAGGCGATACCAAGAATAAGTAAGCTTGTGATCATCATCACTCTGACGTAGTAAACCAGACAGAAGCGAGAGGAGAGGAACTGTGTGGTGACAAGGGTATCTTAAAAAGAATTCTCTTTTAAGATCCAGGGATAGCACTTTCCACTCAGTCTGAAGTATAAGTGTACCTATGTTCATTCACTTTTGTATATCTTGATTTCTGTGTTAGGAATCTAGAGTGACTGTCTATCTAGATTTCTGTGTTAGGAATGATGAGTGACTGTCTATCTAGATGTCTGTGTTAGAAATGATGAGTGACTGTCTATCTAGATTTCTGTGTTAGGAATGATGAGTGACTATCTAGATTTCTGTGTTAGGAATGATGAGTGACTGTCTATCTAGATTTCTGTGTTAGGAATGATGAGTGACTGTCTATCTAGATTCCTGTGTTAGCAATCAAGAGTGACTGTCTATCTAGATTTCTGTGTTAGGAATCAAGAGTGACTGTCTATCTAGATTTCTGTGTTAGGAATCAAGAGTGACTGTCTATCTAGATTTCTGTGTTAGGAATCAAGAGTGACTGTCTATCTAAATACCGAGAATGCTCGTATCAGTGGTTATGTTCCGTCACTTTTGGGGGTTGTATATACCGTCAAGGGGGGGGGGGGGTTGCGTGCGTGCAGGCAAGGCGATTGTTGCCGTAACCCTTCAGACCCACGAAAAAAAAATCCTCTAACCCGAATGGTAAAATTCTTTCTAAATATATAACTTCATTCGAGTATATCTCGCCTCCTCATGTAGAATCTAAGGATAGCACTTTCTACTCTGCCTGGTGTATATTTATATCACACACACACACAACAATTACCACGACCACTACTGTTTTAAATGCATATACACATTCATATACAGAACTTTTATAAATACTGCTCGTTTTACAGTCTTAAAATTTTAACATTTTATTATGTACGAAGATTATCTATTCCTTGTTTTAGTTTCTTTTTTCAAAATGTTGCTGCAACACGGGTACTATGTACGCCACAAGGAAGATAATATCCTTAAAGAAGAAGAACAATAATCCGTCAGTAATGTTTCCGATCTTAACCCATCGTAAATTCTCAGGACCCTCAGAAAGCATGCAAAGAAAATAATTCAGGAAGCACACAATCTTCTGAGGAAGGTCCCTAAATGATTACCCCAACAGGAGCTTAATGCTATATACTACAGTTTCCATTATTTCTTGCTTGTTTGTTTATTTGTTTGTTCGCTCTAAATTTTTATACCTTTTTTATTATATGCACTGTCATCCTCAAAAGCCACTGGATACATTCCGCTACGCCCCGTTATCACCTCTAACAGCCTGCCTGGGAATTGCTCGATTCTCGTCAATATGCATAAGCCCACTTAACCAATCAATGCGAGTGCGAGTAAAATTGTTTCGCCATGGTGATCTAATATGATCTTTTATGTTGTTTGGAAAAACCAGTCAAAGTCTCTATTCCAAACAGAGTCACTCATCAATCGATAAAAAGGGCACTCTCATTTGTGTGTTGGAAGAAGTTACCTTGCGTTATTGATGGCGTATATTTGATTTTAAAAATCTTTTACTTTTCTGTGCATCACAAGCCATGACCATTCATTTCCTTAAGTTTTCAGACAAGACAAAATTTCATCAGGATAATTTTAATGCTACACATACCATGGATGACAGATCAGTAAATGCGGATATCACTCATTACAAAGTAATATTAACCGAGACAACTAAAAATCGAAACCTAAGTATCGAATAAAAACAAAATAAAACCTTTTTTGTGATATATTGACCAAGTATACGAGCTATGGGATATTATTTGCATTTAAGTACATATCAGTACAATAGTTTCATATGAATGGTGAAGTTCGACATATTTAAAAATCAAGAATTGCAAACAGATTTAAAGGTGAATTATGAAAGCAAACAATTTTTGCGATCAGATACTAGATTTGAAAACTGATCAGACAGGTTATTGGAACAGTGAACACTTATTTGGTTTTCCATAGAACCAGTAATTGAAATCCTTAAATTTCGTGATTGATTTATATGTTCATACAAACCATGCTAATGCGTTGTAAAAATAACTATTACATCTGGTTTGGAATTGGATTCATGTACAGATCAATCTGCTTTTTAAAACGTTTTTGAAATAAACGTGAAATAAAGGACAGGTTTCATATTTCTTTACAAATAAACAAGCTACTGAATGTTGAAAGTCAGTTTTAAGACGGAGGAGAAAGAACACCGATTAATATTCCTCGTAAAGGTTATTGTTTACATTAGAAGGAAAACGTGTATATACTAACATAGCAGGATTATCTTTTACATAGTAGCGATGTGAGCTTAAAACAGTGTTATTGACATATATCCGTTGAAAAATCTAGCATCATTTGAGTTTCATACGCATTGAAAACATATGATCTCTTAAAAATGTAATACTTAGGTTAACAATCTGACAAACTTCGAGTGTGAAAAAAAGTTTCTTTCCCTAATATGTCTAAAACAAAATCATCCCCTCAGACTTTTGGGTATCAATTGTCCTTTATAAACAAGCTTGAAGTCACTTTTTAGCATTACAGGTCCATACTTTAATAATTGCAGATAGTGTTTAAAATATGTTTAGAAATCTTCATAATTTTTTTATTGACCAACACAAGGTCAACTGAGCTGCAGGTGTAAACATGACGTTGTCTACTTTAGAAGACAAATTTACTGGATGGTTATGTAATATTTTTTATTTATGTAAACATAAATGATAGGTCCATTCAGCATGTGATCACTTAGTTTTTATTCAATTTTATCAAAATATGCCAGTGCTATATGTACCGAAATAAAAGTGTTTGTGCATCAGTTTGCTACAAGCACTTTTAATGCGATTACATTATGATAAACTATTCAAGAAGTACCAACATACGGGGAGAGTCGTCGTGGTTCTCGAATAAATTATCCCGGCATATATAAATACAGTAGTTGGCTGAAAATATCCTTTAACAACATGCTAGTGCATAATGGGCTTAATTACTTTCTAAAGAATGATGAAAAGTATTTCATATTGTAAAAGCTAAAACTTAATGTATTCACACATTCATTCGGTGTTTATTTATAAGCTCAATTTTACTGTTAGCGGTTTCTATACCGCATTTTCTTCTATGACTATGTCCCTGTTGAGAAAATATCCTACTGTATTTACTAACTAGGACCCGTTTCACATTTGCATTTTCGTTGGACGAAAACATTTAAACTCGTGCCACCGAATCACATGAAATAATATTTGTATTGATATTAAGTATATATAATGATGTCATCTTTCTAAGTAGATGAACTTCATATTCACGCGTTTTCTGTTCTTAGATCTAGGTAATTTCCTCTGTTTGGAATAAAACAACTTGCAATAATTATTCATGGATAACTAATTATTTTCCAGATGGAATCTTGACAAACTGCATTTCATTTCATCTCTTTGGAGTTTCTATGGTAACTTTGCTGTCGTGTTGACACGAATGACCGATAGAATGGAAGAGATACAAATTGGGTGGAATGAAAAACGTCAAGGGTTTGAATAATATTTAATGTATGCATGATTATTATATTACACGAGAACTCATCACCAAGATTCTGTCTGATGATGTTAGAAAAGGTATGAGGAATGGACGCAATGACAAAACGGAGAACTAATGCTTGAGGAAACGCTTTCAAAATACCCTTGTACGCCTGTCATGGAATAATCAACAATCATGATAAATAACATTATAAATATTCCCAATTTTCAGATAGTAATGCGAACAATTAGCTTGAAGGAAAGGACCGAGTTCTAATAAATTTCATATTTTCTCCCAAAAAAAAAAAAAAAAAATTACGATGAGTGTTATGCGACTAACCAAACCTATCTATTTGTCCGTAAAAGGGTTTTAACACAAACATGGTAAATATATAAAAATTCTAATGGCTCCAGTATAAGTGTAACAAGATAACCGGGTGGGATATTTTGGATTGACAACAGAACAAATTTTGACGACACATATATGGTTTAATGTGGTGATTTATATGAGCAGTATATTATGAAGATGTGTGCGTATTTATAATCCAAATATTGTATTTATTTAACATAAAACGCACAGATTCAAAGATGGAAAAAAAATACGAATAAATTAGTTCAGTAACAAAAAAACACAGGATAAATGATTCACAAATGATTCAATAATGGAAAGATGAATATAGTTCACTCAAATAGTAAACGATGTAAGCTTTTTACTCATAGTAAAAATGTATTCGCTCAGGTAGCGAAATTAAGTTGCTAAACACAAGAACGGATACGCCATCTATCTTTCCAGTCCTGAATGATACTCTGGGTCATACTAACCCAAAATTAGCCTACAGTTAATAAAATATATGTATGGAGATACACTCCGTGCACCATATCAGCTCCACAGCTCCTACGAATCAATTTCACAACTGCTACAGAATCCGGACCCTCAGAATACTATGATCACTCGGAACATTAGACCCTCCGGACACCCTCGTCCTTTGACGGCTCTACAGCTGGGTCACCTTAGTCATTCTTGACATTAGACACTCCGGACACTACATTAGACACTCCGGCACCTTAAACGCTCCGGACAAACGGACGTTTCTACACAGACAACACCGGACACCCCGGATATTCCTACCCTCAGACAACACCGGACATTCCTACCTTCAGACAACACCGGACATCCCAGATATTCCTACCCTCAGAAAACACCGGGCACCCCGGATATTCCTACCCTCAGACAACACCGGGCACCCCGGATATTCCTACCCTCAGACAGCTGAAAATATAGTGTACTAAACTTGATACAGACATAATAACGTAAGGACGTCATACATGGTAAGTTATAAAGATTATATTATTATGGCAATTACAAAATGACAGGTTCAATGGTAAACCTAACCCTTCTCGATAAGACTATAGTAAACAATTCTTTAAAAGAAATGTAGCTTTACATACCAATAAATCCTGTATTACGTCGCAACAAGAATAAATATGCACGCATTATGCTGTATAAAGAAAACTATATAACAAACATGCAAAGGTAAATATGGTAATACACTAGTTATCACATAAGACCAAAACATTACCTACCCCTACAGCTGGAGTTGTGCGAATCCTTTAAGCAGGCCGCTTGCTGACAAAACCATTAGTATTGTAAAGACCCTTTACATACAGTAAAGTATTTATACGCTTAGACTTTTCGTTTTGCCGTATCGAAAGCACCTTGCACGTGTGGCATAGGACGAATCGTACTCACGATTTCGAAATACAATAGACCATATACATAATCACCCTCAGGCGTCGTTGTAAAGCGAAAAAACGAAACCCGAGTACATGTATTTAATGAATAACATTTACACCATTCCGTGACAATAAGCTCTGCGAGGGGCTTTTTTTATTAAAAAAATATATAAATCTGCTATCCGCATCGGGCTTACAGTTTGTTGGTATAATTTTTTTTCATGGATCCAAAACGAAATAAACACATGTATGCACCACCATAGAAGCCATATTTTATTACCCAACGATCATCGATACCTTTCGTTTAATATCATCCCTTGGCATACGTAGCAAACCAAAACAATGTTTTTAACATGTACCCTCTATTTCAAATTAAGAGTTGTATGTGGCAAACAAAATCAATTGACAAATCAAAGGGTTCGTTACTTTTCCTGTTAGATTTTCAGTATGGTGACTTTCAGGATGTCCACATGGTTTGATTTGAAAGGATAATGCGTCCGTTGTCTACCAAAAATGCTATGATTATTCCCAGCTATCTTCCAGGGGAAATGTATCGATTAATCTAATTGGGACAGTGTAAGCTGCCTCCAGTTAAAGAGCGAAGCGGCAGATACTGTTTATGCTATTTTGCAAGGGTCGACCAGCTTCTGGCAATTGTGCCAATCATTTAGAACGTGGGGTGCAACAGACAGCTTTTACGTCAAAGTGTGTAATCATAAATTGTCGAAAAAGAACAGACATTGTGAGAGCGTACGAAATAGCCGTTACGTAAAAGACCGAAACATCTATTCCTATTTGACATGATGTATATACTAGTTTTCTGGTCGTTCACATATCTGAAGTTTTACATTGAGAAGTGAAAACTCTTCCGCTTTTTGTAAAAACAGTCTTATTTGCGGAACTTTTATTCTTTTACAATTAGAACGAGTATATTTACTCAGGTCTACATTGTCGTTTTTACAACATACAATTCGCTTGCACTTCCAACAACATTCTACTTTTCTTGAATGGTGGGTTAGGTGTCTATGTTTTGTTTGTCCCTATAAACCCAAAAAATCCGTTTCACATACCTACAGTAGCGCTTATTAACGTCAACTAGAATACTATTACTAATTCACTGCCCGATTGAGGTCAGCCACTTGCAGCTCTGTTGCCACTTTTTCCCTAGTGCCTAGTACCGTGACATCACACATGTTAAATTCACCTTATACCCTATAACTTTTTGTCCCTATAAATTTCCCTTTGCCCTATAAATCTTTCCACCATTCTCTCTATATAAACTCATATTTCCCCCCAATCCTTCCCAGTAACTAGTGTTATGTTAACCTTCTGGGACTAAATCAGACCACCGTCTTACTAGTATTTCTGCAATAGTAGTAGTAGTAGTAGTAATAATAATAATAATAATAATAATGACTTATATGACTAATGATATTATCTTCATCATGTCTTATGATATTTTTATTACAAACCAATAATGTAATTATATATATATATATATATATATATATATATATATATATATATATATATATATATATATATATATATATATATATACATATAGGTTCATGTAAAAGGAAACTACATCAATCTAAAGTCGATCGAAACGTGTGTGCTTCCTTCATCACCAAGCCGAAACGAATATGTCAAATCGCTTTATTACTCAAATAAGTGGAGAAATTAGAAGAAGAAAAAAAAACTTATTTTTTGTCTTTAAAAATGCCTTATACTTTGGTCGCTCATGGAGTCAAGACATGCGCTTGAAAAGTGATTCTATACATTTCAACGTGTATAAAATGGTATGAGTTTAGTGCATACGTCATTATTATATGTTCTTTATTTTCTCCGTTAACATGGCATCATCAGAATGGTGCAGTATATTTCGATACTACACGGCTTCATATTGCACGATACTTGTGTCTTACTGTAATTTCGACCACATTTCCAAGTGAAACTACTACACTCAAAACGTAATGACAGTGATATTCCTTACCATCTTTTCGATAATTTCAATTGAAAGAAAACATATTTCCCAACTTTATGATTCCAAACAATGGCAGAACAGAAAAACGTGGTCAGATGATTCAACTACTAAAATCGCATGTTCATCTCAAGCAGAAAAGCAGAATGGAGTTCGACAGAGAAACAAAATCCATCCATTCTGTTTCAATGCGCATTCATTCACAATATGACTCTAAATTTCAATGGTTACGATGTGCATTATTTCACAACATGTCTTTAAATTTCAAATTTAAGTAGACCAAAGCGAGAATTTTTTAAACTAATGTCGAGCGTGCGACGAGGTTCAAAAGGTCGCTGTGCGGAGCTGTGTATTGATTAATCTACGGCTGTGTATTTCTTTTGGAATATAGCATAAATTCAGTTATTTTGTTCTTTGTAGTGAATTCTGTTATTATTAAACTTTAGGTAGGAAAACTAAATGAGTATACAATAAAAGGTTACTGCATTTGTATAGGAAAATATTAACTCATTTGTTTGGACTAATACAGCGCTCCCAAGGTCGTGCAGTATTACTCTGAAAAATTCGTTCATATTTTCCCATAAAAATGCAATAACATTTAATTATCACTATAATGACCTCTAGCACGGATTTCTCATCATTATACTGATGTTTAATCAAAGTCAATCCCGATGTGCACATTATTCGATGACTTAAAAAAGATTACCATTTCTTTTCAATTTCCGCAATTCTTGTTAACTCCATTATAAGTAATCTCTAATAAGTAAACAAATTACGAGTTGAGAGACGATTTATGAAAAAGTTCAATTAAAATGATAGGCATCTACATTTTCTAAATACGTTTTCAAACAATTTCCATGGAAATTCAGCCATACTTCCTAGACATTTTAAAAAATGAATATTTATATCTCTGATTCTTTTAAAGTCACCGCTAAAGTTTGTATTACTTTCGTAATTATTGTATTTCTTTCAGTTAAAGTAAAAAATTCAAATTTTGAAATTTTCTGTATTTTTTCAGTCTAGACTAAAGTCCACCACTCTGGCATCCTGAGTTACCTCTTCACAAAGTTTTATGTATACATTATACTTTAACAACTTATCAGTACTATACTGGCTATATGCTGAACATTAAAAACTATAAAACTGTAAATATAAATTACAGCCAGAAGACCTTTGGGTTCCAGATCAATCAGTTACAAGATTTTATTGCTGATGACTATTGACTGTCAGCTGTATATCCAGTCTAATATAATTCCTTTCCCTGGATAATACTGCAATGTGTACTTTCCTGGCATTAAATTCTTTGTAACATGAGTAATTGTGTGTTGGTGGTACCCCTCTACTCAAATATGTTACGGGTGTAATGAGAAAGTATGACACTCTGGCCTCTACATGGTTATCTGGTCTTACTGGGAAATTAACATTATGCGACCAGAGTACCATTTTTTGTTGAGATAGAATTAAGGAAATGATAACTGGAAAGATAATGTTAAAACTACACCTACTGACTAATACACATAAACTATTTTACAACACCACATCTATTCCCCAACACATATACACACCAACCAACACACCGTCTGATTAACCAGCACCCATTTTTACTGACCAGCACCACAGCTACTGACTAACACCATATCAGCTGATGATCATCAACATCTACTGACCAGTAAACAGCCGTACTGATTAGAACATATATCTAATAATAATAACAATATTAATAATAATAATGGGTTTCAAGAAAATTGTATTCCAAGTTCATAATGCAATAACAGTTATTACAGTTAATAGGTTCAAAGGAAGGCACACATTGTGATCTACCGCTTACTTAAATACATCAGTTTAAAGTCGGTCAAAACTTGTACGTTTCCTTTATCCCCAAGCTGAAAGGATTCTGTCAAATCGCTTTATTACTCAAACAGATAGAGAAATTAGAAAAACTTATTTAGGTCTTTAAAACATCCCTATTCTTTGGTCGCTCTTGGATTCTAGATGAGAGCTTGAAAAGAGACTGTATATATATATATATATATATATATATATATATATATATATATATATATATATATATATATATATATCCATCTGTATAAAATGGTATTTGTATAGTGCATACGTCATTATCATAGGCTGACCATGTGTCATCATTATACAGGGTCATCACAGTCACAAATATAGGGATCATCGGAAAATCCCCGTCTGACGTCACAACTAAGCATGAGGGGTCCTCTGGTTAGCAAAACCATTATGTCAGAAAAAGAACGAGACAATCTCTCAAATGTAATTCAAGCGGAGTATATTGTCACAATTTGCAAACGTTAAGCGACATTATAGATTATAAAGGACTGCTTGATCCGTATAAACTCCAATCTGGATGGATAAGATATGTCCTATTTGTTTGGGTATTGTTATACATATTTCTCGCATGGTGATATTTTAGCAATTATTTCCTTACCATCGTTTGTTATTTTTATTACAAATTGGATTGCTCTTATTTATTACAAAACATTTTGTCGCAGTTTCATTAAATAATGATGAGATCGGTGTATATAGACTGTTGATAATATGTTATATGGCTTATATACTATGATGTGCATCATGAGTCTTCCGTACTTTTTAAGTTTATCGGTATCAATATTTTTAATAAAATCAACCTCACTATTTTCTTGCCATCTCGATTTTTTGTATTATATGTTATTGTCAACATGTAACATTCCCATAGTTTTGTAGTAGAAACTAAAATTAGTAATTAACTAGGAGTGGTTAACTGTAAAAACTGAGCCAAGATCATGTATGCCGCAATTATTGTCATAGTTCAGAGCGTGCTAAAAACATCATTATGGTAAATAACATAAGTATTTGGGATAGTCGAAAACCCAACATTCGTATCGTCACTATATATTTCGTATGATATGCTACGATTATTATTTCTATATATGTCTGTCAGTATTTTCTCTATTATATTAATTTCATGGTATAGCGTTACCATTTCTATTTGCAATTTATACTCGTTCAGAATATTCGCGGTATTAATAAATATTGAATTATTCGGCACCAAAATCGACGTGTTTGAGAAGGAACGTGTCTCTTTTTAAACAATGATTGACGTTATCGAGTTGGCATTAAAATCTCCCATTATAAACACATTTATTTGAAGTACACATCATAATACATCAGGATGAAAACGTATAAAGTACAAATTTTGTAAAAAAAACCTTGAATTTGATTGAGGAATATAGACGACTCCGAAATGAACGTCGTCATCAGCTTTAGAACTAGATTTACGGACTTTAAACCAAGGTATCTAATCTGTATGACACTGAATGATAGTTGCAAAAGGGATATACAATTATTTCGACAACATTGCAGATGTTGGAGAACCCCTATGTTTTTTCGGCAAACAAGATCAGGAAATTTTCCAACGTGACAATTCCTAATGACGCCGTGGCGATAGACGGATAATCCAGATGCGAGCTTTGTACAAGGACAGAAATTAGATTACAATTTCTTCTGAATTTCTGCAATTCTGGTTTACTTTATTATCAGTTAATCTCTAATAGGGGAACGAATTACATGCAAAGAGACGATTTATGGAAATATAAAATGAAAGTGATAGAAATCTGTGTTTTTAAGATATTTTTTTTACCGATCTCCATCTATAAATTTTAGAAATGCCATTGTTTTCCTTCATTATGGATAAAAGCTAGAATTGCTCTTTCATTCCAAACATCACCCAGTCATTATCATCATCATCAGTAAATCACACCAAAAACTTCGTTCAGCGGCCTAATTGTATTAATAATCCAAAGGTTGTTAGTAATTGTTGCATGTTTCTGTTTCATGGCTAACAAGGAAGGGAATAAAAATATCAGAATAAGTTATTTCATAATATTCAAAAAATGTAATGACGTTGCTGATTCTACGTCTACTAAAGAGAAAGGGAGACAGGCAACAGCAAGTTAAATATGAACAGCTTAGACCTAGGTTTGCCATCGCGAAAGCCACCGGCAATCAGGCCCGTTAGTCACTATTCCAATAAATCAACCAACCAACTCCCAAATCTGTGTTGATACTCATGGACGATACGTAGGTATGTTGGCACCTGTTCATTAAAATGTGCAATTTTGCTGCATGCAAATATTTCCTGAACAAACCTCTGTACACTTTAGACACTTACGGGTATTTCGTAACAGCCATATCTAGCTCGAAAGTCAAAATGGCCACAGAACAGAGGGTTGTGCTATTTCACGGGGATTTACAAGTCGCCAAACATAGGATTTACTTTGGAAATATCATGTACATGTCACCAAATTAGCCCTTCAGCCGACGGTAGCTCCACAGCCGCGAGAAATACCGGTAAGTGATTCAAATGTATACCACTGTATGCATCCAAAATTGTCTGCAGATTTTTGTGCAGGTTTTATTGAACAGGCGACATCAGCCCCTACACCCCAATCGATATCATCACGGGTGAGGGGCTGATTTATCGGCCTAGGAAACTGTTGAGCAAACACCTGAACTCAAACTAAGAACTCACAAATTCAGAACGTATACAGTCATGAAAAATCTTTTAAATTTGTCTTATATTTAAAAATGAATATAAGAAAACAATGCGATAATCGTCGTGTTTGAAGTTTCACTTTATTAATATGCGTATAAGTAACTTCACTCAGACTGAAGTTCTTGAAGAAGAAAAAATAATTGCTAACTTTGTACTGTACATTAGTTCAGTTTCTGTGTTCAGACCGTTTCGTATCTACGGTTTCATGCCTACCATGTTTGCTCAAAGTTATAATTAGAATGAACTGTGAAGACCCTGAACTGACAGGACATTAAGTATGTTGTCTTGTTCGAAACCACTCAAACAGGATGATCGCTGTACATGAAAAAAAGTTGATACCGACAAAACAGCAAAAGGACATGATGCAGCAATATTGATAAGTCTCTAAATGACGGGCGATCATTATAACTCGCAATCTCAACTACATGTAAACAAAGATATATTTTATAAAAATGGTATGACCATTCATCTGAAATAATAAATCATAAAGGTCTTAATTGTTATATTTACAGGTACGTCGTCCAGTTTTTACTCATGTTTTACGTGTTCCTTGCTATCATTTACAGCTAGTTCTGACTGAGACTCCTTTGCTAAGTATTGCATATTTGTTAACCGTGTACTGCACTAGATGTACCATTCCTAGTACTGAATATATCACTTCTATTCATCAGGAGACCCGGGTAGACAAGTGGTCTGAAGCAGTCGTCTTTGCCGATCACTAACATCTCACCACTGTCCGCGTTCGTTCGAGTCTCGGGCTCGACCAAAATGTGGATATGTAAGAAAGCTCGACAGTAGCTTCACGTGGGACAGTGGTATTCCCGGATTCTTCCGCCACCAGTTATACTAGCCGCCATGTAGGGCCTATAATGTGCTGAAATTGGTGTTAAACCCAAAACAACAACAACGACCATTAACCATGCGTTATTTATTATTCGCAATCACTGTTCAAGTCATTGACAAGGTGAGATTATTTTACGCCTACCTGGTTCGCAGTTTTGAACTCAACAAATATGCATGCAAATAAAGTATAAAGTTGTATATGTTATCCAATTCTAAAACCTATCGAATATACATATAATATCTTTAATTTAATTCTGAAATATCTTCACAACTGTACCCGTTCCCAGTTTTAAAACTGTAGAAATACGCATAAAGTAAAGCTACGTCTTTAATATGATTCTGAAATATCTTCACAACTGTACCCGTTCCCAGTTCTAAAACTGTAGAAATACGCATAAAGTAAAGCGACGTCTTTAATATGATTCTATAATATTTACACAAGCATGAAAGTTGTCCTTAGTTCATCTTTTGATGTGTGAAACAGATTAAAATAGGAAATATTTATCAGTTTACATCTTAGATAAGGCCAATCTGAAGTATTCGTTGCTGCAAAATTCAAGCCTTTGATTTAGATGAAGAATAATACTTTTTTTTTCACCTGGAAAAGAAGTGAGTTAAGCATCCTACTGAGTTAGAGAAGCTACAAACGTACAACGTGTATACTTCAATACTTATATGCAAATAGGAGAGTCACAAGGGTTAATACTCTTTAATGAAATGAATATGGTTTACATTTGGCCAATTGTTAACAGACATATACGTTACATTACAGAAAATATACCACAATTTAACTGACTTGGGCATTTCTCAGCTAGCTTCGCTCTTCAACCAAACGATATGGCGATCAACAGATTTTGAAGAACCCAACCACTTGATTGTGCCTGGTCATACTTCAAAAAGGAAAGGAAAAAGTCAGGAGAATAATTATTGCATGACTCAAGAAATTAGAATCTAATGTGTAATAGTGTCAATATTTGACTTCGGACTATAAAGCACCTATTGTTCAGGAAGTAATACGTAGAAACAATCTCTGCCAATTATTGCATGCATATCGGAGTCAACGTTTAACATTGTATGACAAGAATACCGTATTCCACTGTAATACCATTTTTATCCGTCCTTGGTTTCACGGATTTTGAACTTTTTTCATTGAAGACTTGACACAGAAAAAGCGAAAGAAAATAACCGCGGACATAGAGAAATGTTTTTGTTTTTGGATTTTTTAAAAAAAATCTGAAATAGAGCTGGTGACCTAAAATGACCTAAACTGACTGTAACAATTAAACTCAGAGTAATCAATCATAATATGTGAACACAATGAAATGTGCCCATGAAGTAAAGACATTTTAATCAAATCTATGGATCTGCGTTTCTTTGTCTATGTTTTCTTTTTCTCCGTTCATTCATTGATTTGTTCACCCATTAATTCAAGTATTCTTTTTTTGTTGGTCGTTAGTGTATGTTTTTGTTTACTTATTAAATTTGATACTATTTTAATCTACACAGTTTTCTATTTTAAGTTAGTTAACGTCAGTAGAATGAAGGGACGGCTTCCTTTACTGATTACGAGGCTATTGCTGCCTTGAGCGAGATCCGGCTTGCGGAAGAAGGCGAACTCTGTGAAAGGGGTTCCGGATACACTTTCTTTTGGAGTGGCCGAGGAAGTGAAGAGTGCTAGGAAAGTACGGAGTATGTCACTGTAACAGAAACGGTCTCCTTTTGTTCCAGACTTGCGCCGAGGATGAACAGATGATCACCGATACAGTCTTCGGCCTCCCTATCCGTAACCGGACGTCATGAATGCACCCTCGCTCTAAGCACTGTCATCTCATCGACTACGTCATTGTCAGGAAGAGGGACAGGCAGGATGTGCGTGTGACCAAGTCCTTGTGCGGCGCCGACTGCTGAACAGACCACCGCCTCATCATCACCAAGCTCAACATCCGCATTCAGCCCAAAAGACGCCCGCAGGGAAAGAATGCTCCTAAACGACTAAACATCATCAAGCTGAAACTCATCAGTACTAAACAGTCTCTCGGGGATGCCCTGGAAGAACGTCTGAAATCCACCCCTCTGGACAATCAGAATGTGGAGACCGACTGGGCGGCATTCAGAGAGCTGGTATACAGCACATCTTCGGAAATCCTAGCACCCTCAACCAGAAACCACCAATACTGGTTTGATGAGAACTGCGACGAGATAAAACAGTTGATGGATAAGAAACATCGCATCCATCAAACCTACCTCAACAACCCCACGTCCACCTCCTGGAGAGATTCGTACGACAACATACGCAGAACTGTACAGAAGAAACATCGTCAGATGCGAGACACATGGCTGAGCAACAAAGCTGATGAGATCCAGTGCTACGCAGACAGACATAACATAAACAACTTCTACAACGCCCTGAAGGAAGTGTATGGACCTACATCCTCTGGATCATTCCCCCTTCTCAGCTCAGATGGGAACACACTAATTACTGACAAAGAGAAGATTCGTCAACGATGGGCTAAACACTTTGACAGCGTCCTGAATCGACCTCCATCCATCAACGATGAAGCCATCAGTCCTCTCCATCATTAACCATCAACGAAGAACTGGATGACCCTCCAACCTTGCTTAGGACACAGAAAGTGATACATCTGCTCTCGAGTGGCAAAGCCCCTGGTTCAGATTGCATCCCAGTTCTACTTGGAAGGGGGCGCAGACCTGATAGAAAGGCTCCACCAACTGTGGCAGCAAGAGACGATCCCCCAGGAATTCAAAGACGCTTTCATAATCCACCTGTATAAGCGAAAAAGAAAGAACCAGGCCTGCGATAACCACCGGGGTATATACTTGCTCTCAATCGCAGGAAAGATACTCACAAGAATCCTACTGAACCGCCTCACTACGTACCTTGACCAGGGACTCCTGCCAGAAAGCCAGTGTGGATTCCGGAAAGAACGTGGGACCATTGACATGGTGTTTGCTTCGAGACAGCTACAAAAGAACTGTCAAGAGCAAACTGTCGACCTCTTCTCCGTCGACTTGACAAAGGATTTGATACTGTCAGCAGAGAATGCTTGTGGAAGGTAATGGCCATGTACGGATGCCCGAGAATATTTATATCCATGGTGCAGTATTTCCACGACGACATGCAGGCACGAGTCCAGGACAATGGAGATACATCTGAGACGTTCCCGGTAACCAATGGCGTCAAGCAGGGATGTGTTCTGGCACCGACACTGTTCAGTCTATTGTTCTCCGCCATGCCGACTAATCCTTTCAGAGACGGAGATGATGGAGTCGGCATCAAGGTACCGTACAGATGAAAAACTATTCAACCCAAGAGGATTCATGCGAAAAATAAGGTTATGACAGACACCATCAGGGAATTCTTATTTGCTGATGACTGCGCCCTCAACGCTGGTTCAGAAGCCGACCTGCAACTCAGCGTTGACAAGTTCTACAGCCCATGGACATGCTTCGGTCTCACCATCAGTACCAAGAAGACTGAAGTCCTGCATCAGCCGGCTCTTCTAAACCCCTATGTTGAGCTTAACATCACCTTCAACGGCCAAAAACTCAATGTAGTGAACCGCTTCACCTACTTGGCAGCACACTGTCACAGAGCCTCACTATTGACGACGAGGTGAATCTCCACATTGCCAGAGCCATCGCAACTTTCGGCAGACTGTATGCCAATGTCTGAAATAGAAGAGGCATCAGCATCCAGACCAAACTAAAGGTCTACAGGGCAATTGTGATCCCCACACTACTTTACGCATGAGAAACGTGAACAGTGTATCAACGTCACGCCAGAAAGCTGAATCACGTTCACACCAAAAGTCTCAGAAAATCCTCAACATCAAGTGGCAGGACAAGGTTCCAGAGACTGAGGTACTCGCCCAAGCAGGTCTCCCTGCGTCCACACCATCCTGATAAAGTCCCAGCTACGCTTGGCGGGACATGTTGTACGCATGCCAGACAACCGGCTGCCTAAGAGACCCTTCTATGGCGAGCTACAGCAAGGTCAGCACTCCCACGGAAGTCGGAAGAAACGCTTCAAAGACAATCTGATTTGGCAACATTTCCGCTCTAGTGTTTAGGATGTCTCTCTCTCTAGTGGCCGTCCTATTAGTACGTATGCATGGACGGGGAGGGGAATAACCCAAATGCATACGCTTGCTTAGGGGTGGGTCTACTGATAATGTACTTACGCATAGGAAAGGGGGGGGGGTGTCTAATACTAATTTGTCTAATACGTGACCTGTTCGAGTTCAGTCAGCGTTTGAATTTTAGCGGACACTATACAAACTTTTTAAAGTTAAGCAGCTTATTTCTTTCAAGCAGCCAGACATTCAACGTCGGTGGACTATCTGTTTTATTAAACACATTAATATTATTAATCCTTGATCGTTTCTGTGTGGATTAAATATAGGCCGTTCTATAGAATGGAGGGGGGGGGGCGACAAGCGTACGTACACGGGTGTGTGTGTAAAAGAGTATGCATGTGTACAGGGAGGGGGAGGGGTCAAGCTTTGCCAGATTTTTGCGTAAGTACTAAATGGATGGCCCACTATTGTTTGCTTTGATTTTTTTTATTCAACAATGCAAGCATCTGCGAGAAAATGCTAAGTCGAGGTAACGTATATAAACACTCATAAGTCAAGTTCAACTTCACAATGTACAGAACTAGATCTGCCATGGCATAATGCCGGCATATCTGGGTCTCTGCAGTTTGTTAGGAATAATCAGTAGAATACACTACATAAACCCTGATCTGCTGGTGTATTATACGACGTTTGAAGTTGGACTCGAATTATAAAAGCATATACGGTACTCAAAAGTGAACCTAGAATTTTACCGAAATATAAGCTGTAAATGTACAGCCTGTTCTAAAACTATTTGAACCGCCCCGGTGGCCTAGTGGTTAGAGCGTCCGTTTCGGATGCGGAAGGTCGCGGGTTCGATCCCCGGCCGAGCCATACCAGACATTTAAAAAAGTGGTACTAACAGCTGCCTCGCTAGGCGCTCAGCGTTAAAGAGGTTAGTATTAGGACTGGTCGGCCTGGTGTCAGGATAATGTAACTGGTTGAGGCATCATGCTACATGTCTGCGGTCTGATGCCCCAGTTCTAGACATCACTAGAAACTGTCACATTGCAGACATCGTAGCGACATGACTGAAAAAATTGTTAAAGCTACGTTTAAAATCTAAATCACACACACTAAAACTATTTTATGTCGCATACATAACTGTATTACTCGTTACTTTCTCTGAATCTTTGCAGAACTGTTACTAGCTTATTATGAGACAAATATGTTCTAATTAGTTTTCAGAGTACCAAACTATCCTCACGTCCATCGGATCCCGCATATGCTGTCGTCTTAAACACCAAATATCAAACTTTTTATCATCGGAATCCCAATTATACACAACCTATTGGAATAAAACATTCATCCTAATCCAAAAAGAGAAGGAGAAAGAAAAAAAAAACGCTAATACTACAACAGTATATATTTCCAAATTATTATATTGGTTATTATCCAAGCCATACCAGCCAAAATCGCTAATACTACAAAAATATATATTCCCAAATTATGGTGTTGGTTATTAACCAACCCGTACCCAATTCCCCCAAAAAGGGTGTTTGCCATGCGGTTTTTTTTTATTGTTTTTTTTTAAAATCCTTTACTAAATTTCCCTCCTTTTTCAGAGCAGATTCACTGGTATCCGGATCCTCGAACATGGTCATGCGTTCCTGTATACGGCCGGTCGAAAGGCAGGAATAAGACTGAAAATGCTGCTGCAGCATAACACAGCGATCTAGAGTCATTTGCCAGATAAAATATAAAACCACACAAGTTACAAACATACTAAAATATTTGAACTCTATCAAAACATCTAGGAAATATTCGTATTTTCGAATTCCCTTTCGGAGAAGTTATGCCGAAATTAGTGACTGCGAAAAACACCTGCACGACGCAAAACATGAACATGGGCGGAAAATGCGATGGAGTAGAGATAACTATTACTAGTTGAGGAGTGATGCTTCCCAAAAGATTGGACTTGTGATGTATTTCAGAGATTTATTATGCTGAAAATAGATTCGCGTACTTAAATGTGTAGCGTTAAAATAATAATGTACATGCTCAGCATCCCCTCCTCTTATTGCTTATTCTCCAACGTAATGTGATTGGGGAACGTATTTGAAGGAGAAAGCAAATTTTTAATGTAAAGTATGTTTCTCCGAGGATAATTACCTAATCACATTACATAAGAACCACCTCCCCCAAAACACCCTGACATGCGAGCAATCGCGTTAATGTCTCGCTCAGCTAAAACCTCGCAACACCTGGAGGTATCAAGGGGAGGTAAAAGTAAAGAGTTACTGCCCTTTGTATATCTGAAAATAGAATAAGCCAGTTTTCGTCTTTTTGTAGGGCTGGATTCTCAAGATAGCAGGCTAATATTCCTAACGTAATGTGATTGGGGAACGCATTCGAAAGAGAAATTTCAACTGAAATCTTGTGTATTCTATTCAATAACTTTATATAATACAACAAACAATACATATGATTGATTGCAAATAATTTATTGTAACAGTCACTGTTTAACAGCTGACCTTTGAATCAATGAATAAATACATGATGCATATGTACTAACTCTAACCTGTAACTAAAGTTTTTAATACTTGTACTATGAAACTTACACATATGAACATGTTTGAAACAGTCATGCAATCTCTTTCTTTAAACATTTGAGTTTAGTACTTTTTATTAAAAAAAATGTTAGTCATTGTTTTCGGTCATTCCTACAATTCTTTGTGAAAGAGAAGGGATAAAGCAGGGCTATATTGGTGGGGAAGAAGTGAATAGTGGTATTTTATATATGATAAAGATAGTATGATATTTATGGAATTACTGAAGAAATAGAATTCGCCTTACTTTCATAAATTTAAACAAAAGCAAACATTGCTCACTTAGTGTCTCTTTAATCCAGGTTGCCTCTATCTAGGCCCCTATCAAGGAGATTATATCTGAATTCACTTCACTCTGGTCATTCCTAAAATGTGTAACCAATTATCAACATTAAACCGAAAAAAAGGGGTGACTGTAGGACCATTTTGAAAATGTATTTTAAAAACTGTAAAATCAGATAGAAAAGATAAGGAAAAAACAAGGGCCAATGGAACAAATGAGCTGATTCAACGCTTGAACACTTATTTCATTAATACTACAAATTACAGTATGACTCATCAAGGACTTATTTCATTAATACTACAAATTACAGTATGACTCATCGAGGACTTATTTCACTAATAAAAAATTCATATGTACTCATGCCGGATGTGTTTCATTAATACAAAATGCATATGTACTTATACAGGATGTGCTTCATTAATACAAAATGCATATGTACTCATGCTGGATGTGTTTCATTAATACAAAATGCATATGTACTCATGAAGGACCCGTTTCATTGATATATAAAAATGCAGTACAACTCACCAAGGACTTACTGCATTAATATGTTGTTGTTGTGGGGTTTAATGCCATTTTTCAGCACACGATAGGCTATACATGGCAGCCAGTATTAATGGTGTAGTAAGAACCCGGGAAAACCTCGGAAAGAACCACTGACCCACGAGAACTTCATTAATACAAAATGCATTACAACTCATCAAGGACTTATTTCATTAATACAAAATGCAGCACACCTCATCAAGGACTTATTTCATTAACACAAGATGCAATATGTAGTTATCAAGAATTTAAAAATAATGTGAATAATGCCCATATATACTCAAAGTCCTAAATTCATCAATGAAAATGGAAACATGATTTTTTGGTAATACAATTGTAACAATCACCATTTCTTAACAGTTAAACTCAGAATCAATTTAAAAATACATGATACAAATGCACTCAAACCTTATTTTAAATTGAAATGGAAAATGGTATAGTACAAAGTCATTTAATACAAAAATATGTCTTGCCTAAGACTAGGTTTTGAATTCTTTTTTCAACTATAAATGAAACTCAGTTTCAAAAGAATTGCAAAAGTCACTTGGTGACATGGGCTTAATAATTAATATAGGGTATGAAATAGAACGTTGTTGGAGGGATATCATTGCAATAGTGATCGTTGGTCTTTCATGTTACCTTGACATTACAGTAACCTAATTTGATCCATTTACTTTCACCAGTGGCTTCATCAAAACTTTTCTTTTGAAGGTCATATTTTCCAAATCCAAATCAAATAACACCCGAAAAGAGAAAATCAAAATTTCAGTTTCAGTGATGTCCATAAACCAGACTTTGTGCAACAAGATTACTCAAAACTAGTAAATATCCCCAAGCTATGATATAAATGATGTACTTAACCCATGCCCTCTATACTGTGTAAAAGGAACTCAACCCCCCAAAAAATCACTTTTTCATGCAATGTATGTTTTAGTTTCTTCAAGATGACGTTGATGATGCTACCCTATGTGAAACTTTGGCTGCTACCGGTGCCTTCTATATACTGCAAAAATTACTCTTAAAATACCTTTTCCATGCAATGTACTTTTTAGATCGTTCTTGAGATGTTGATTCCACTTGAGTGGTTTTATGAAAGATACTGTCTTCTTAAATAATCCAATAAAATTTTAATAGCAACAAAAAAAAAGTGGAATAAAGACAAGTGGACGAAATAGGATACTTGTACATGCTGTCCCAATGTGTGACACTAAGACATAATCGACACTTTCAACAAGCAATTAGCAGCAGATGACAATACAATACTATCACTTAGACCCTGAGAGATCCAACTCTTTGTTAAACAACACAAAATCTTGTACTTTCAGCTAACATTAACCATGTATTATTATCACTAAACATGGCCAGAATAGGGTACAATGACATTATATCATTAATGTAGGAAATGACCCCCAGCTAGCATCACTTAATGTGAAAGTTTCACTTTAAATGATATAAACCCCTATTATCAAGATAGAGCTTTAGAACGTCAGTGTAAGCTAACTAGCAGGAATTAATAGACCTTTCCAATATTTCAATCAACCTTGTTCAGCAGCTACTCATCTGATTACCAACAGCTAACAGACAGAAGGACTGGTCAGCAAGGACCGTAACTGTATCACATTACATGATGTGGCCCAAAATGAAGGAAATGTTCCCACTACCTGAACTAAAATAGGGGAAATATAAATAAAACTGTCACCATGGTAATGTAGGTGCATTTACTCATCAAAAATTAAATAATAACTGTTCTTCTAAAATTTAATGGGTAATATAGTATAACCAAAGCCTACTTAGTCCTGTTGAATGCTCCACACATTACATGTAATCCCAAAAAACTTTCGGACTAAAATTATTGATCACTATAAATTTTTACAATGGTGGTCAGGTAATAAACTGGGTGAAGAAAATAGAACATCTGGTCTAATCATAATAAATACAAAAAAGTATGAATTTTTTCATTACAATCAGCTTTAATTGTGATATCATGGTACACAAAATTAAATTCAGGTTTATACTTGATCACACCTTTAGAATGACTATGTCCACATACTTCAACAGACTTTTGCCATATTTCTATAAGCTTCAAATAAATACTGATGTACAAAGATCGAAATAAAGTTAACTGCCATATAAAAAGGTATTTGCAATCAAATTATACAAAAATTACACCCATTATAGAAATATTCTGTAATCAACACTTGCATGAACTGTATGACTTGTAGCTTAACTTTAAGCCAAAATATCACCGAAACTACTATTCTCATTTTTTTGTTCAAATTTAAAACTTTTCTTTATTTTAGTTCATATAATAACTCTGAACATTTTCATATTTTTTAAAGGAACTTGGAAACATTTTTCTTCTGTAAATTATAACTGGTGGGACTTAAACAAATTTTTAAAAGGTCCATGTATGTGGTCAAAAAGATACTAAGTAGAAATCACCATAACACTGCATCATGACAATAAACAGAAACAAACATCATAAAAGACTGGACTATGTTCCATAGTACTACGTGTCATAATACAACAAAGTTTGAGTGACCAGTATACTAGGACTGTATAAAAATAATATGTGCATTAAAAACATGAAGCATGTCAGTAACTAGACATTTCAAACAAATCTATGTTTATTTGATGTTACAGCTGACATGTCAGATGACAACAGTGAGTGACCCTGGAATTATATATTTAAATCAGAAAATGTATCTATATATCACATATGCCCATACACAGTGCCTGAAATGAGCCAACACAAAAGCTAACCATGGTGTGACAGATGGATGGACAGCCACAGACAGACAGACAACTGGACATGGATCAAACTATAGTCCTACTACTGTCATGGTGGTGCACATTATGTACATGTCTTTAAGATTTAACATCACAACTATTTTTTTATTCAATTATCTGCTTTAAATTTCATTTGAAAACAATATCGGGTTGTCTTATAGTATTAAAATGTAACATAGGAATTATGCTGCCTTACCAGTGGAATATTCGCATCATAAGGGTTCCCCCCCCCCCCATGTTAGATCAGTATAATCATGATTATATTGGTTAGCTTAATATACATTTAGAATCAAAAATTGTGACCACTGTCTTGGTTAATGTGATAGAAATGTTACACATCAGTCTACATCACAACAATCAATGCTTAATACGACAGATTTCATAACAAATATGGGGTTGCATCTAGGATTTAGGGCACCATCCCCAATTAAGTTGTTAAAAGTACAGCCAATCTTGTCACAGCTGGAGCCTCGCAACTGAGCATAAAAAAAGTAACTAAAAATGACAGTAGAAAAAGATGGAGTGTTATAATGTATCCTTTCTTTTGCACTAGTGTTTAAATATGAAATAAAAATCCATATTTCTTTTCTTAAGATCACATTTTTAAGTTCGTTTTTTAAAAATATATTTCACTTGTCAGTAAAATAAAATGTAACCAGGCTGCATTTTCCCAATATTGGCAATGACTCATGTCTTTCCTTAAGTTCTAAAACAGCACTGGATGTTAACTTTTGTTGTCAAAAGAAATTACATTTTATGAATCTGCATAAACACATCCAATACTACTTGTTCTTTGAAAGTATAACAAGGAGTTAAACCAGCACACCAACGAATATCATGCATGATGTATTGGCATTACTAACATTTGGTACTTTTCATTTCCACCCATCAGGTATAAAATGTAATTACTATCACACACACACACACATCTTGGATGAAATATATATTTCAAGCACCAACATGCATGAAATTGGTTTGCAGAAATTCAACCCAGGTGTCTTCTGACTCATCCCAGCCCATTTTAGCTATTTGGAAATTTATGTTGAGGTGTAGCGGTAAGAGCAGATTGCCTATCAGAAAGATGGAATTTGCCAAAACCACAACAGAATAGGGTAGCCACTTACTACCAAGTGTACAACTTAAACAACCTTGCATCAAGTCATACATGCATCAGATCAGTAGGAAATTGCAAGGATAACATTCATGACATGTTTAATCCACAGATAGAGGAGATGAAACTACAGCATTGATGAAATCTGGCCAGGTACTTGCCATTTGCATTGCTTGTCATAAGAGTACCCAAATCTCACCACCTCAAAGGGACCCTGAAAACCAGACTCGGCTAGTGTCAACAATATATTTGCTGGCAACGCATGACTACCACACTGATACATGCTGTCTGCCTTTTAATGTGCCTTTCTACAGATTGCGGTGACATTGACAGGTTTCTGGTCATTGACAGATTGCTGTGACATTGACAGATTGCTGTGACATTGACAGGTTTCTGGACATTGTTCTCAGAATATGTTCAGAATGTGTCCTTTCATTACTTTAAAAAATAAAAACAATTGTGACTTTCATTTTTTGCATAGAACACTGGAAATGAGGTTTTCGTTTGATATTGCATGACCACTAATGTCATGGACAGGTTGCGAGATTTAGGTAGCTACACAACCTAATTTAAATGGAAAGTGCCAAGTCAAATTTCATCAATGCTGGATGGGGTGGACATGTTTTACTGCCATACAGTGTTTCCCTTTACCCTTTGCATTTCAGAGACCCCAAATTTTTAATTTGACCCCACAGTTTTGACACCGAAGTTTGTTTTTTGCTCAGTCTGACCCCCAGTTTTGACACCAAGGAGATTTTCGATTCTCAGTCTTGCACCCCTAGGGGATACACTGGCCATAACATATCAGGACTGTACAGCTTTGTTCTTACAACACTGATAGGGATACTGAAGGCCAAATTTAGTGCAGAATCTTACATACTTGACAGTCCAATTTGATCCTGTTTCTACTATATCTAAGTTGATGCCTTCATTTCTGTTGCAAGTTATCCAATCAGGTGGCAGCATTTTCAAACTCGATTAACCAACATCTCAGTTGTTTGAAGAGTGATGGTAGGTGAGAAATGCTGAAATCAGTTAATTAAGGCTGCAATTTCTTTTACAAAAGGAATATGACTAATTGCATTCTGCCATTCAACCAAATATGGCATTTCTCTGCTATCATTGCTCTTCAACTAAATGGTGGTTTACAACAGTCACACTGTACTTGCAAAACTGTAAATTTCTACATTTCTTGGAAATAAAGTCAACATAATTCAGGAAAATTTGTGACCAATTTTTTTTTTTTTTGCCTTGATTATGCATACACAAATTTTACTGGGATTTGGTATACTGCACATCCTAGGTGCAACCCTGCAAGTACTAAATAAAATTAAAAAATTTAAACTAATAACAACAATACAAACTGTCATAAAATTGACTTTTAACTTAAAATTAATCTCCACCCTTGCCCAAAACTATAATTCTTAAAAATACATTTATGCACATCATATGGACAGGACACCCATGACATTTAATCTTATAATTAACTGTATGCAACATATAAAATGCCCATAAAACCTAAGGGACTATGGTCAACGGATGGAAATCATATTCAACTTAATGCATTTATGATTGGTCAAAAGTTTATATGCTGATTTCATGAGTATAGGCCAGAATTATTTTGTCTTGGGCTGACCTGCTCAATGCATAAGCTGATATTGTACGAAATCATTGATCATAAGAACACAAAAATATGGATGAGGTCAGAGTTGTATGATAGCTGCCATGATAAGACCATTATACTATTCCAATAATTTGTAGACCTGACAATATTTATTAGATCACGAATTTCTGCCATGGAAAATCACATCATATGAAGAAGTTAGGCATCTTGCCATTAGAACATAGCATCCAAAAGAGTGTTACCTGTGTTCAAAAATATCAATGACACATTAAAGAATTTTAAATATCACATAAAAATGAAATATTAATCTAATATTCTTATCAGGAAACTGTATCCATCTCAAGTTGGTATTTGATCCACTGATGCAACATTTCTATGACATGGTTCATACATTCTTGTAAACTTGTTGTTCCTGTACTTTTTAGGGAATATTTTGTCTTATGGAAACTGAACCAATTCCATACATTTCTTTCATTAACTATTATCTTGTGTGCTATTTATGCACCAAATGTTATCCCATTTTATTTACTTCTTTTTTGGATAATACTGAAATTGTTTATAGAAAGTGATATATTGTGTTCTTTTACAATAATTTGTATTTCCCAAGATTCAGGGAGTTTGTGGGAAAATTCCATTTTTTTTTGTTTTTTTCAAAATGTCAAGGACTTTCCAAGTTTTCAGTGCAGCCCTGCAAAATCAAGAATATTCCAACATTGTACGAACCAAGCACAAGAAAATAAGAAAGCTTTCCATATCAACTTACTGTAAACTTTCAAAATAAAATTTCAATTATACACTGGATCTACTGTTTATGGTCCAAGGTGAACAACAGGTGGTGAGATGCTATGTAACAAGTACTAATATGCTGTCCTATTTTAGGATATGTCACACCTGTTGATTATCATGACTGTATGCACTAAATTATTTCTTTAAAGTGTCATTAATTCAATGTGTCTTTGTTTCGGAGACTATTGTGGATACATTTGAATGACAGGGATTTCACATTGCATTATCATATGTACCCCTTGTAAGTTAAATCCAACTGCAAACTGCAGAAACCCATATCTGCTGCCACATGTGCTGCCAGATCTGGATCTCTGCAGTCTGTTATGAGTAAATCAGTAAAACAGAGACCCTGATCTGCCAGCACATTGTGTAACAATAGAACAAGGTCAGTGATGTTTGCAGTAAGATTTGCTTTTTAAACTTGTATATATGGTAGTTTGTAAGAGGAAGAAAATCATCAGGAATGCAGAAAATGTGGAACCCACATGTTCTGCAAACTCCACTTGACAACTAATGGACAACTTAGCATGCTGTTGACATCGCTATTGTTGCTTTAAAAAATTGGCAATTATGTATGGTTATTTGAACAAGAGACATTAGTGTCAAGCTTGCCTTGTATTTACCGAGAAGAAAATAACACTGACTTTGATATACAGTGTGGACAGCTGAACATGCAGAGTGGTCACTAAGATGAGTTTCTGTCATGGCAGGCTGAACTAAAATATTCGTTCAAATTCTACAACATGCAGAGTTTTCACTAAGACGAGTTTCTGCCAAGGCAGGCTGAACTAAAATACTCGTTCCAATTCTACAACATGCAGATTGGTCACTAAGATGAGTTTCTGCCAAGGCAGGCTGAACTAAAATACTCATTCCAATTCTACAACAGGCAGAGTAGTCACTAAGATGAGTTTCTGCCATGGCAGGCTGAACTAAAATATTTGTTCTAATTCTACAACAGGCAGAGTGGTCACTAAGATGAGTTTTTGCCAAGGCAGGCTGAACTAAAATATTCGTTCCAATTCTACAACATGCAGAGTGGTCACTTAGATGAGTTTCTGCCATGGCAGGCTGAACTAAAATACTCATTCCAATTCTACAACATGCAGAGTGGTCACTAAGATGAGCTTCTGCCAAGGCAGGCTGAACTAAAATACTCGTTCCAATTCTACAACATGCAGAGTGGTCACTAAGATGAGTTTCTGCCAAGGCAGGCTGAAGTAAAATATTCGTTCCAATTCTACAACATGCAGAGTGGTCACTAAGATGAGTTTCTGACAAGGCTGGCTGAACTAAAATATTCATTCCAATCCTACAACAGGCAGAGTGGTCACTAAGATGAGTTTCTGCTATGGCAGGCTGAACTAAAATATTTGTTCTAATTCTACAACATGCAGAGTGGTCACTAAGATGAGTTTCTGCCAAGGCAGGCTGAACTAAAATACTCATTCCAATTTTACAACAGGCAGAGTGGTCACTAAGACGAGTTTCTGCCAAGGCAGGCTGAACTAAAATATTTGTTCTAATTCTACAACATGCAGAGTGGTCACTAAGATGAGTTTTTGCCAAGGCAGGCTGAACTAAAATACTCATTCCAATTCTACAACAGGCAGAGTGGTCACTAAGATGAGTTTCTGCCAAGGCAGGCTGAACTAAAATATTTGTTCTAATTCTACAACATGCAGAGTGGTCACTAAGATGAGTTTCTGCCAAGGCAGGCTGAACTAAAATACTCCTTCCAATTCTACAACTCATCATTAATGTGCAATAGCTCCAGCTTTATGTGGTGAGATGGAACTGGATAATATGAGTAAATGACATAGTCCATATCACATTATTGTAAAATGATTACTTAAAGCAATGTATCATTAATAGGCATAAAATAAAATCAGATCGTAAAATCGCTAGCTTGATGTTACTAGAACAATAAAAGTAAAAGGTTTTGATGAAATTAATTTTTGGAAATAAACTTCCTTGAAACTCTAAATCTAGATTTATTTCAAGCAGAAAAACACAGCAAACCAGTCTTGGCATGAAACACATTAATTACATGATTCTTCTTTGCTTCATTATCATTTTCAACCTTCTATAAAAAAAATAATAAGATAAACTAGTAAATTAATTACTTTACACTTCCATAAGCTGCTACCTGAGTGATGTTCATGAAACATTTCATATAATGATCAAAATAATAATCAACTTAGTGACATTTGAGCAAGAAATCAAACAGACTTATGGGGGGTGGGGAGGTAGTCTTTCATACTCTGCATGTCATCCTCAAATATTTTTTTTGAAAACCCGAAGAAATGTAATCTTAAGGGATTCAGTGGAGAGTTAATAATGCCATACATGATATCAAATTCATAAAGGATTTCTTTGAACAGGATTCCCCATTTCATCAATCCTTTATTAAAACGCAATACTGAAAGTCAATATCCAACAACCCCATTCAAGCCTTTTATATTCTCATACGCTAACCACTTAAAATATAATGCCAAAATATTAACAAAAGAATTCTCTATAAATATGAATTTCTACCATACTTATCCTAATATTAGAAGGCATAAGTGTTAAAATGCCTTCAGATTTGCAGTCTTTGTATATATTCCTCTGATAACAAAATGAGCTGACACAGATTCAGTCTTTGCTTATATTCCTCTGATAACAATGTTAGCAGACACACACTGGATTCACAGTCTTTGAATATTTCTCTCTTATAAAAATATGAGCTGACACGCATTGGATTCACAATCTTTGAATATTTCCCTCTTATAACAAAATGAGCTGACTCGCAACAATGGATTCAGTCTTTGCTAATTTCCCTCTGATAACAAAATGAGCTGATGCACACAGTGGAATATTTCCTTCTGGTAACAAAATGAGCTGACATACAACAATGAACTCATAGTTATTATATATTTCCCTTCATAACAAAAATACAACTCACAGACTCACAACATGCATGAACACAAGCAAACATAGAACAGTTTCACTACTACATAGTCTCTACACATTATTATTCAATAGTTAAAAATACAATTATTCCTCTGACAGAGCTATCTCAGACACAGATCTCCTCAAACCAATCATTAAAAACAACACCAAACATAAATATGTGAGAGATTTTACAGATATCCATCACTCAAATATAAAAGAATCATGTTCAAATGAAAAGTTTGAAATAAACTTTTCCTTAATCATAACTTTTATACAACATTAGAATCTAAACCTTTTGCTAAACATCAATGAAGTACCTTCCAAATTGTTAATATATAACACCTTATATCTTTTTCTTTGACTAAATCTCTATCATCACACAATGTTGTCTCTAACTCGCAAGCCCCATATACTTGTTCTCCTTATTCCCGTAGTGGGTCTGGCAACACAAGAGAATGGAAACTTGTTTATATCCACACCTCTCATGGTTTCCCGGAGTTGCTGTAATGCTGTCTCCCTTAACATCCCAAACATTTCAACAGCTAGAAGGCTGTCAATCTGCCCTAGGACTCTACAATAGATATAAGTAAAATGAAAGTGCTTTGCATTGACACAGACTGCAATATTTTAAGCATAAACAATAAACATGTTTCTTTCATTTTACCACTAACTGCAATATCCACTCTAAAGTTATTGTTACCACTGGGCACAAAGTTGTCAGTTTCAAGGAGGGACTTTAAAACAAGTTACTTTTCTTATCGATCATTCTGCTGTAGGTAGATTATCTCAAACAGATATATCTAATGATGACGTTAATAACTAATGCTGGTTCAACAAATTAACATTTTTATTTGTAGTACTGCAAGCATTACACACTACAATTACAAAGTTTTTCATGCTCAACATCTTCACTACCTTTCTACCTGCAATTATGTCTTTGAAAACACAAACAAATCTGTACTTATTGATGACACTGACTAATTGCTGGTTTGATAATGAATGATTTAAGATTAATATTACACAAAGTACAAAACCAATTAAAACTCCAGAATTAATCATGAGGACATTTTAAAATTAAATTATGTTTCTTTGAGAATACTTACCTGATCTAATTTACATTAGGAATTTATCTTCCACTACTTCCTGAAACCAACCCTCCCCAAGACATTAAATATTTGTCTTTCCTGTCTATATCCTATTTAGACATGAAATTACTATCGATGAGAAGATATATAAATATTACAACTAATCCACCCCCAATCCCCCTCTCCTCTAGGTGTTTACTCTGAACACTGGATGCTGATCAGTTTAAGCTTGTGCGATACATCAGTGGGATTGCTCACATCTGCAGTACCGTGTGGAAGGATGTAAAGAAAACGTGATGTGGCAAGTATTCTTGATGAAACAACATTTTTAAGTCAAATTCCTTTCTCCATTGAATAGGTAAGAGGAGGAAGAAACACAATCCAATCCATACCTTGGTAATGCAGTGAAGGATGTAATGATAAGGATCCTCATGTGTTACGTACGACCATTCTTGTATGAAGACACAGCACAACCAAGGGATAGCTATCAAATCAAGCTCACTGTCATCCATACAGGTTATAACCTCTCAACGAGTGATTTCCAGTGGCATTCTTGCTGGAAGCCAGTCCTGGTTCTGCCACTGCTGCAGGAAGTACTTTTTCTCAGCTGAGTTCTGAACAACCAGATTTATGGTGCCACTGAACTGAAAGAGCCCTATGATATGCACACATGGATAGCTGGCCCAAATTAAAGAGGTATGGCAGTGCATTTAAATGTCCAAGGAATTTCTGAAATTTTCTCATGAAAATAAAAGTCCTCTTGGATACCAACGACCAGTTTCACAATCCATGCCTACATGAATGAAATGCTGGAGACTGGTCTGATTTCTCTCTGTTCAAAAGAAAGACCAGCCATGAAAAAAAGCAACCAGTTCCTGTCATGGACAGTTGTTGTTGTTGTTGTTGTATGGTTTAACGCCATTTTTCAGCACACGATAGGCTATACATGGCGGCCAGTATTAATGGTGGAGGAAGAACCCAGAAAAGCCCGGAAAGAACCACCGACCCACGAGAAGCTACTGGCAAGCTTTCTCATTAGCCGAATCCGAGACTCGAACCCACGCAGACAGAGGTGAGATGGCAGTGATCCGTAACGGAGAGCGCTTTAGACCACTCGGCCACTCGGGGCCCCGTCATGGACAGAGGCTGGACCAAAAAGAAAATGCATGAAACTGATGTGCAGTTCCCATGCAAGCAAACCAAAGAAATCTGCATAATGACAGCTGTATAAGGATATGAAAGTAGACATCTGTGAAATTAAGGAAGACAAGAAACTTTGAAAAAGCTAAAGAAGTTAGGTGCATAAATAAACTTTTTAAGCCAGCTCAGATTGATCATCAGTGTTAAGTTACCCGTTGCTTTCAGCACCAGAAAAATGGAGAACAGAACCCCAGACAGTCTGGCTTGTAAATAATTTCCAATGTCTGCTTGATGAGCAAAGCATACATCTACTCTAATAAGAGCACCTTGTATGGATCGATTTGGGACCCTCAACACAGAATTGGATCATAAAAGGAGAGAGAAATGAATGGACAAAATTCTTAAACCATCCCAAACAACTTGACTCTATCATTTAACAGATCTATCCATGGAAGTGAGCCAGGCACCTATGGGAATATCATCAGCCATTGGCAGGGCTTATCAGTCGCTGTCATTTGGCTGGATGCTTGGATAAGAACAAACTTTGTTTCCTTTTCCTTTATCTGACAGCTTCTTTGTGTTGGGAAGACTGTTATTGTCGAAATTTTTTGTTGTGGTGGAAACTAATGCTGTAGGTTAGAGAATGTTTGTTTCTACTTCAGTCATCTTAATGTTGGGACTGAGACTGAGTGTCTTAATGTGCATAGCAATGTTAAATCAAACAAGTAGATGCTATGTTTCAAATTAGCTTCAAGGTTGCCCAAAACACTTGTAGCAGACATGTTGACCACCAACATATTCTTATCTAGGTCTGCAACTTCCACATAATAATAGTCCAAATGTGTCTCACACCAATGGTGGGAGAAGGACACTGAAGCTGGCTTTTCAAGAAAAGGGTTTGGAACTTCCAGTATCAATATCAGTTAACCTCCAGAGTGATATATGTGTGACTGAAGTGGACAAAAGCATAAACTAAGTATAAAAAGTGTAATTTGCATATTACACATCATAAAAACAATAAACTATGAAAAATGTATATTTATTTTCATTACAAATCCTACTTAAGTTCTATTCATAAATGGGCAAAATCCAAGTACAGTAATACCAGAATTCAAATATAAAACATACTCAGAAATTCTATATACAGCACAAACTTTATCTAGCTTACATAAAAAACTTTCCGTTGTGAAAGACTGTAAAGTCAAATCTGCAAATCTTGCAACAAGTATGATGATGTCCTAAACTTGCATTCTTCTTTAAAATTTTCTGAAACACTCTTGATTTATCTTTTTATCTTATATAACACATTTTAAATTACACTCTCTTCTAAAACATTTAGGAGTCACATTGACAAAGCTGCTTCGCTTGCCATCTTGTGCTATTATTTACAGCAGACTGACTCTCTACCAAATTCTCTTCATCAATATAATGAATCTGCGAGACAGGTTTTCAATTGAAGAAAAAGTCTGTTTTCAAGGAATCCCATTATATACGGATGCTACTAGCTGAACACTAGAAAAGCAAACGTACAATATGTGTACTCTTTCAAATAAGTAAGCACTAGGAGGGAGCATTCTGTTTAACAATTTTCTCACATAACGTTTGTGCATAATATCAGTATGAAATGGACAGGGTTTATTGCTTTAACTCATTTTATTCAGATCAATGTATCAAAGCAAAATCCATAAACAGGTGAGATAACATGTAATTTAATAAATAAAACTCGTCATTATATACAAAATTGTAACAGATGGCAGGTAGGCAGGATCCTGTATTTGTTTCCAAACAAAATGTCAACAAACTCCTTAATTTCAAGGGATTGAGGCAGCAAATTGAACGAGGTCTGTTATCCTCATCATCGACATATACTGATGCCTTGACACAGTATGCCTGACCCTGTGATGGTGTGGGGAGGCATTCACCGGAGATTTGATTCTATAAATATCTTCATATTCGTCCTGTCATAAGGAAAGGGGCAGAACAGTTGAAGTTTACGTGTTGGTACATAAACAACCTACTCTTTATCCTTTGAGTGTGTGTGTGTGTGTGTGTGTGCATGATTTGGATTTTTAACGCAGCTTTAACAATTTTTCAGTCATATCACTACAATGTCTGCAGTGTGGCAGGTTATAGTGATCCCTAGCACTGGGGCATCATGTTGCAGACATGTAACATGATGTCCCTCCCAGTCACATTATCCTGACACCAGGCTGACCAGTCCTAACACTAACCTCCTAATGCTGAGCGCCAAGTGAGGCAGCTGTAAGTATCATTTTTATAAGTCTTCGGTATGACTCGGCTGGGGATCGAACCCAGAACCTCCTGCTTTATCTTTTGAAGCAGCTGGTTCAAAATCAAATGTACAAGGCTAAGTCAATGCAACAATATAACAAAATATGTTAGCGTTATAAAAGTAGACAGCTCAGTGGGAAAAGTAGACAATAATTTAGCCGTGCCTGGTTGATGACATTGCTGCATACATGCGGAAAGCAGCCAAAAATTGTGAATCTAGCAAATGAATGTATTGGTAGGGCAAACAAAAGGGTTTGTGTTTGTGAAAGGATTGGTAGAACAGCTATACAGATACAGTTTATAGGGGTTACTGTGATAGTCCATTGAAGATGAAACAGCTGGCCAATTTACAGTCCAGCCTCTTGCAGCAACTGACCTCTGATCATACAAAGTTTAAAAACTGCAAGTCCAGCAGCTGACCAGAAACTGGGATACTGTAGTTGGCGGATGTGGCTGCTGGAAAACTCCCGAAAAATTGGTAGGTTTGGTTTGAACTGGTTAGGTGTTTGATGGAACAGCAACACAGTAGGGTATTTAGTGCCAAAGCATTTGTGGTAAAATGCCTTGCATAAGGATCAACCATAGCAGCCAAACTAGGCTCATCCAATGGTAGGATTCAAACCATCATCCTTTCAGTCATGAATCTGGCTTACTAACCACAAAGACACCATTGCCCCTGTTGCCATTAGCTGACTCTTACATCATGAAAGTGGGCACATCAGGTCTATTCTACATCCCTGATCCCACTTATTTCATTGGTAGGACACCCCACGTCAAGTCTGACAGGCACTCTGGCCCGACTCTGGTATGCAGGGGAATTACACCCACTGGACTGCCAAAAGAGAACAAATTCTGCCAGTGAATCCAAGTTAGCTATAAAAAGCATGGGAAGACAGGTGAAATACTATCTGAATGCTAGCATCTGTGATACAATTTATTGAATAACTCTTCGCATTTGAGACTGAATAGGAATGAGGTAGGATAATGTTTGCATCATTATTTTCTCATTTTTCTTCCAACTGACCAGAAGATGGCAAAATATGCAGTATCTTGTGCGGGGGGAATGGCCAAAGAGGCATACCCCACTATTCAAGTAACAGACTCTTTACTGGGATGATAACTAAGAACTTCTGCATTAGATGACTTAGATCACATGCTTCTCTCTGACTTTTAACCAGCACTGAAGACCAAGGCCCCTAAAACCAGACTGTACGGGTTCTGCAGGAATTGGTAGAAGTGTCCTTTGAACACATAAATTTCATGTATGTCCTTGAACTTTACATTTTGCATATCTAGTTACCAATGTGTACCTCAAGTTACACAGACTGACAAAAGGTGCAAATTATTTCAAATTAAAAGCAAGGTTCATGCAGAACATGACACAACAAAGTGTTATATTTGTTATGCATGAAAGAAAAAATATGAAAATTTAAACATGTAAATTAAAAACTAATAACAACTGGTTTGAGTAGATTCGAGTAGGACTATAATAGTAAAACAATAATGGTCTTTTCAAGTGGATTGCAAAGATTTCCTGAGAATGGTGACAGAAACAATGTTATCTTTACAGCACAAAAGATTAAACGGATAAACATCAGATATTTAAATAGCTATATAATGGAGACAGGGCAGATAACTGTATCCCTGACGAGTTTCAAGACAGATAATTGTATCCCTGACAAATTTCTTCCCACGGATTCTGTTTTCATAGCTGATATAGTAAACAGCTGGAAAAAAATAGTTTTATTCATATTTGTGTGTGGGCTAGATTCTGTAGTAGTGGAAGTTAAGTTCCTAATATGAATGTTGTTGTTGTTGGGTTTAGCGCCATTTTTCAGCACACTTCAGGCTATACATGGCGGCCAGTATTAATGGTGGAGGAAGAACCCGGGAAAACCCCAGAAAGAACCACCGACCCACGAGAAGCTACTGGCAAGCTTTCTCACATACCCACATTGGCTGAATTCGAGACTCGAACCCACGCAGACAGAGGTGAGATGGCAGTGATCCGTAACGAAGAGCGCTTTAGACTACTCAGCCACTCGGGGCCCCTAATGTGAATGTGATTAGGTAAGTATTAAATAAAGAAATTATAATCCAAACACTATCAGATACTGAGTGCTAGCGATTCTTAATGACAAATACATCACATTTATAAAAATTATCAATGTGAAATACATTAAGCTAAGTAATACTAACTGTTTTGTCAACATTAACATTTGCATCCCAGCAGAAAAAAAAAACAACTTTTTCCTTGTTATTTGAAGTGGCAATGTGTCCAGTGGGACAGGGGTCCTATTTCCTGTACAGGTATATCATTCTACACTGGGTTTTAACCATGCAATTCATGACAGCAAGTATACCACACTAGAATAAAATCCATTGACAGAATTTGGAGTATTTGCATCTAGGTCACTTACGGCAATGTTGTGGACATAATATAGTAACATCGACTGACAGCAAGGTGTTCCAAATGGTGTAGATGATTAGCTATGAGATGGATTGATTCGCATGTGATGGCAGTGGAATCACTCAAATCCAGTTCCCGTAAATTAGGACATGTCTTCACTAACTGCTTCACCTCTGAAAAGAAAATAGAGGAATATGCATTGTAGATTGTCCAACTTCAGATATAAAAATGGCAAGAATATAGAAATCAACAATGCATAAAACCAGGATTTTGTGGACTTCTTTCCTGCAAACAAGGCAATGATAAGACTTTCAAAAAACTAACACAGAGTCCATGATGTGAGAAAGAGTCCCTTCAGTCATAAAATGAACACTATCTTTTGAAAGGAACCATATTCTCTGAATGCAGTTTCTTTCATGCAAACATCATGAATATACCATGGTTTGAATGCATCATGCAACAACATTATGACATCAGAAACTAATATTCAAAATAAAATAGGTTTTATTCATAATACTTACACCGTCATATTCTGTAATTAGTGCATTCAGTACCTTGCAAATTATGTCCTCCCAAACTAAAAATCTTTGTCTCTGGGCTTGTTTTAGCAATAAAAGTGAGTGAAGTTTGTCTGTTTCCTTTGATGTTGGTCAGTCAAGTGTGGTTTCCCCTATGATCGAGGGACTGATGCCAAACTGCATCAATCATCAGTTAATGCTGGAGCTGATGTGCACACTCCTACAGGAATGTTACTGGGAGCAGGGGTTGGGAGACCATTCATATTTTGGCTGGGCAAATACCATCGAAGGAATGTACTTTGGGGGGGGGGGATAAACTAATTTTAATTATGCAATACTTATCTATTACTGTCACATTGCGTTTACTTTTTCCCTGGAACTAGTCACCAGTCTTTGGTGAATTCCCTCCTCCAATTAATTTGGAGCCTAGAACAAAATAAAAAGCAATGGGAGACCTAGAACAAATTAAGCAAAGTCCCAGTCTGATGCACTTGTTACCTCTTTTATTTGGAATATTGCTCTTGTTTCACTAAAACTGATATCATAGTGAACCTCTCTCACAGTCAGCATTGGAATGGTTAAGAACTAGTATTACTTCATAATTGGACAAAGAGGAGGAAATTTACTGGGTCTTTTAGCTGGGAAATAAGGTGGCATTGCACATCAGCTCTGTCTCCAGAATTACAAGTCAGGTAGAAAGCAAGCCTGATAATTCAGGAATTCTGCTTTCAGATGATCCAAGGTAGACAAGGGTGAAAACAGAAACAGATATCTCTTGACAAAGAATCTTACACTTTTAAAGCTTTTTGACTGTCTCCTTTATATAAGCAACTGAAGCATTTAAAAGCACTTCATCTCCATATGGGAATTTCTGGAGCATGTAATCACAGTCTGTAGCATAATAATCTCTAACAAGGTGCATCAAATGACAGGGACAACCTGTTATGTACACTGAAGGAGACATTTTCAAAATATAGGATGCAACTCCTTTATGAAATCCAGTCATCAATGATGCATTATCAGCTGAAAAGCCCCATCCAGTTCTGCCAACTTATGTCATGTTTCTTTAAAGCATTATCAAGCAAATAAAAAATGTTTTCTCCAATGGAATCTACTGTTCATTCTGGTAATCAAAGAAGAACACTCATGACTTTGCCCTTTTGACGCAGACTGGGTAAAACCTTTCATCACCACAATCACTACTCCCATCTGTGGCAATACAAAATAGCCATATTTTCATGGCTTCAGCTATTTTAAGTGAAGTAGCTTCAATTAAACACAGAACATATTAGATGATTTAGTTCTTGCACATGTTTATTTTTCTGCAATTTTGGAATCAGAAAACATCTATTTGAACAAAAGACCAAAATTTGAAGAACAAATTTACTCTAACACAAGCATTAACTAAAATAAATCTGATTTGACTTTTAGCGCCAAATACCTACAGACTGGTTCTGTGTCAAATATGAAATTAGAACAAAGAATCTGAGAGCAAAGACTCAAAATTAGAAAACCAGTCTGTTTTCTCTGAACTAAGCCATACACCTGCTATAAATAGAATATAATGATAGTGTGAGGTAAGTACATGCAGGTCTATTGTACGCTTGTATAAAAGCCATTAAACATGACCAATAGAATGGTTCTCTAACAAACATGAATCATAACAATGAATCCATGGTCAAAGGTTTGAAAGTAGAAATCAGCAGGTTTCTTGGAAATAGGCCCTGCTATAAATAGATCATACTGATACTGTTAGGAAGTGCATGCAAGTATACAGACAAGTGTACACCTATGTCATAGTTATGTAGAAGCCATCTTTTCTAGAATATGGTCTGTAGAATTAATGGGATGTTAATAAAAATGAAAAAGCAACTAATTTTATTTGGGGGGGCGGGGAAACAGGGATATACCGAAAAAGCATAATCCAAATACTGTCAAGCTTAAGGCATAATTTAGTGAAAAACAGCATAATGATTATGCCAAAAGTGTAATGGTTGGCATGTATGTTACATAACTGAAAGCAAATTTTTAAGTAAATTATGTTTCTCTGAGAATACTTACCCAATCACGTTACATTAGGAATATTAGCCTGCTACCTCGCAAATCCAGCCAAAAATTCATCTTTCCATTACTATAACAATAGATCAAGGGCAATAGCTCTTGCCCATTTCCTCCCCTTGATACCACCAGGTGTTGCCAGATTTTAGCTGTACAGACATCATGTCATAGAATTTATCCTCTGACAATAAAGAGGTTTATTGTGTTCTTGTACATCCATCAAACTTTCATTTTGGATTTACTGTGCATATTTACAATTTCTGCCACTCTTGAGTGATTTGTCACTTGTCGGGACTTTGTCTTTTTAAGACCACTGTCCCACCACGCTATCGTTGACCTTATACAAGGTCATTGCGAGTTAGTGTACCTTTGACTTTATTCAATTACTCTGTCTGTTACTGAGCTCTTATTCACGAAATTCTGAAGTGCTGCTTGATAATTATGCTTATTTTTTTCATATTTCAAGCTATTTTGATAGAATTATAGTTTAATTATTAACTAAGCATTGTGCATAAGTTTATAACAGGGCCAATGGTTTCTGTTATGACACTTTCACTGAATAGTTAGTTATGACAGTGTTTTAGTGACCGAGTAATTTCAAAACATTACTAGTTCCTGCTTTAATTTGTCTTTTTTGTGTCGTCTCAGCAGAATGTCAATTTAAATGATTTATATGCAACTTCAGAGCATGGAAGTCTAACATGATTCTTGTTTTGTTTATACTATGTATACAATGTTTCCGATATGCAGCATCTATCATATAGTCAGTGGAAGTCTGGGCATCTGTTTTCGGTACTTAGTTATGTACTGATTTGATAATCTTTGCTTTGTTTTCTCTTCTTATGTCATTTCAGGAGGAATGTTTACTATACGCATGAAATGCAGGTTCACTGCGATTGCCCTTGAAGGGAAGAAAAGACGAAATAAAGACAACCTACCATTTGTTGTTGGCAATACCAACTCATTGAAGAGTATTCCCAAGTTTAGGCAGTCCATGAGGCCCACATCTCAGAGCATAGCCTTTGGGCCTTTAAGTCCGGGCACATGGGGTTGATGCCAGATCCATCCAGCAGTCAATGGCCATCCTGACATTGCCAACCATCCAGTCAACACCAGCAGTCCAGCCATCCCAGCATGGGGACCTTTTCATTGAAATGGTTTAGCCAAATAGTTCATATGGGCATATTAGTGATAGATCTGTCCATCTAGCGATGCCATCAGCATCTTATCATTACTATACTGGAAATTTCAATGAGAAATCTGTCTGTTCAGCCGGGCCTTAGGTGCATCCAGTATTAGTAATTTCTGGACCATCTAATATACTGCTTGCATCCAGGCGAACCACACACCATTCCCACCCAATCCACTTGATCTAATGCATATTAAACCACACCATCGCCAACCGTTCCAACATGGGGGCCTTTTTGTAAAACTGGTCCAGCAACTATGATTACGGGGATGTTAGTGACAGATCCATGTCCATCCAACCAAACTGTCAGTGACATGCCCTTTCTATGATGGAGATTTCAGTGAGAAATCTATCTGTTGAGATGAATTTTCATCTTTTAGTAGGGCTGGATTCGTGAGGTAACAGGCTAATTTTCCTAATTAATGTGGTTGAGGAACATATTCGAAGGAGAAATTACTCCCAAAACTACATTTGATAAGAGTAAGAAGGGGTAAATAAATCATTGGTAAGATATAAGTTGCTAACTTTTCGAGCTCAGAGGGACGCTAGTTGTCAGTGAGCATACAATTTGCTGTCAGTTTGATGCTCTACTGAAGAATGGAGGACAGTGTGAAAATTTGTTGGGCTGACACAATTGGACCTAATACATAGGTGTTTTTGCTCTGGTGTAACACTGAATGAAAAGAATATGGAGTGAGGCTGCCAAAATGCAGCTTTCATGACACCATCCAGAGGAGAATGATTGAGAAAGACAGAAGATGCAGCAATTTCCCCAACCTCATGAGCTATGATTCTCATAGAGTAAAGATCTCTCAAGGATAGAATGATAAGCTCTTTTCATCCTAAAAAAATACCCATGGCGAGGAAAAAGTGTAATCCAAGTAGAAAAAAAAAGAGTAATCCGAGCAGAAAAAGACAAGTCCACATAATATAATAAAATTCTATGAGCATAGGTACAACATGATTTATTTACCCCTTCTGTCTTTTTAACATCGACTACTGCTTCAAATTTTCATATAAAGCCCTTTGAGCTTTAAAAAGCAAAAGTCTCTCATACTGCATTTCAAAACACTTTGTACCAGCCAAGATTATGAATGTTTTGCACACCAGTAGAGAACCAAGTGCTGGATTACAAAGCCTGGATCTAAATTCAGTTTTATTTTTGTTAACAATACTGAACAATCTCTTACAGTCAGCATCAGAATGGTAAAGAACCAATATTCTTTTCATAACCTGACAAAGTCTCTTACACAGACTGGATACAACATTTTGTCATCATAATCACTACTCCTGTCAGTTGCAATACTAAACAGCTCAATTTACATGGCTTCTGTAACTTTAAGTGAATTATCTTCTGCTAAACACCTAACAATATTAGATGATTTTGTTCTTGCAGATGCATATCTTCTGCACTTTTGGAATCAAGAAACATTTGTTTGAACAAAGGACTAACATAGTCTTCTACTGCTCTAGTCCGTGTTCTATTAAGAACTAGGTAAGTAACGCCTCTGTATTTATTAGGTCTGATTCTAAAAAGAAGTTACAAGTTACCTTAGTATTGGAGTTTGTAAAACCACAGGAGTCTCACGTTTTATCAATAAAGTACAGCGACATCTCTGACAACATGAAATTAATGAACATTTATATTACCGATAAGGTGATTTCATGTTGTCAGATTTCATCACACTTTATTGATAAAACGTCAAACTCATGTGGCAAAAAAGGGTTAATTCAAGGTTTCTTTGTTTTACTATCATGACCAATATTAAAATCCTTTCCACATAGCCTGCAGTGGGCATGAATCTGCCCTAGAATGTAACGCTGTATTGTGTAATTCATGTATTCATCTTTGAATCAGTTTTTCGTCATTTTCTAATCCATATGTGAAATTATTTGAAAAACACTTTTGCTCTAACACATGCACCCACTAGAATAAATCTGACTTGAATTTTAGCGCCAAATACCTACAGACTGGTTCTGTATCAATATGAATTAGAACAAAGAATTACATATTTTCCTTAATCTATTTTACCAATTAATTAGAAATACAATCTAATGAAGTGCTATTTCATAGACGCAGCATTGTCTGCCATTATAGGTTCACTTACAGTTTCAAAGTGATTTTATAAAGAAAATAACGCAAACACTGCAATTAAAATCTTCATTTTTTAAAAAGAAATAAATTAGAAAATGCTCTTCACTGATTACATTTTTAATAACAAATTACTATTTACATACTGATATTTAAATTTCAAAACGGAATTTGATATATTTTCATCAAAGTACAGTAGGCCCAACTTAAGGAAATCAGGCAGTGATATCTTGCTCTGGAAAGGGTTGATGGTCAGGTAGCTATTAAAACTGTGAATGTCCAATAGTTCGTTTGTCGGCAAAGGATATTTCCCAATTATTATTCATTTAAACCAATTTTTTTAAAATTCAAGTTATATGGAACTTTGGTACGTGTCCACTCTTTAATATCTTATTGGTAACAAAATGTCATCATTCTATTGTGATTTTGAGCATGCAACATTTTAAATGACTGATCAGCAGAGTTAATTTTGACTTACGGCTTATCTTCCAACTGGATGACTGTTAGCAGACTTACCATCATCAGTGAGATTTTCCCTACATCCACTTAGATTGAACCTCAGGAGACATTGTGGAAGACAGAGACAAAGATATACAACGCTGTGTTTGTGGAGATTGGTCCAGCCCAGGTTCAAAGACTCCAACCTGGGAACAAAGAAGAGGGGAACTGGTTACCAAAAATGACATGGCAGTGTAACCTTGCACTGCCTAATCACTCCAAAATTGTAAAAAAACAAACAGCACTGACCCAGTGTCCAGACTGGACTCACAATTTTGGGTGAAGAGAATTCTCCTCCTTTGCCCACCTTGGAATAAGGCGGAATGGTGGGAAAATTGGGACAAGGGAATGTAGTGAGGTCAAAATTTAGAATATTCAAACAGTTACTAACAACACCTGTTGTGCTAAATATTTCAGCCAAATGATATTAAAACAAACAAAATTTATTAGAATATAGTTACAACTCCATGGTCTTAAACTGTTTAATATAAAGAAGCAAAACCAAAATGTTTTGTAAAATTTGAACAAATTATTTCCCTAAAATTCAAAGTTAAAATCTGAAAGAACTTACAGTATTGTGAATTAAATCCCCAGTGGTCCAAAAAGTTATATCACCAGTCCCAAATAATCCTAATTTTCTATCACAAGTCCACAAGTATAAAATATTCTGAACAGTCTTGACTGTGCTGATATACCATCAGTCTCGAAGTATCACAATGATATAATCCAGAATGCCCTTGAACGAGTCCTCAATAATCACAAAGTAGAGTTTATATCCAAAACGTCAATGAACATTTTGTAATTCCAAAGAATAATTTAAATAAATGATTCCTCCCAAATTATATCTTAGCAAAATCAAAAATGATTCTACAGGCTGAACTTAAAATAGGAGCGAATAATTGTTTATGTAGTCCTTTTTATGCAGACCATCAGCTGATCTAAGACGCAACAAAATACCCTGGATGTGGGTCTTTGCAAATGGAAAATTTCAGGAAACATTTTTAACAAGTTCATTTCCTGAACATACTAAGTACATAATCAAGGTAGGTCTTTAACTCAAATTCAAGTAAACATCTTTTTTTTTAAAAAGACAAGCGTCAGGTATGCCAGAACTCTACCCTCAATCACAGACAAAGGTCAATCACACAATATAAATTAAATATACTTAGCAATATACAAAAGTATTAAAATATTTCCTACCATAATTAAAATATTTCTTACTATAATCCAGCAAAAAAGTGTTGTATGATTGTCTGCAAAGAAAGTAACATCAAAGATGGATAATATCAAAAACAGGTGACAAATATTGAGATATAAATCCTATGGTTTGTAGTACAGCACTTAATAGGTTTTTACAAAGACTTTTCAAGAATTTCTAAAACTTGTTCAAGGAGTGTTCCATTTTATTGAAATCAAACTTTCTCCATTGTTACTTTGCTTATCATTACATAAACAGATACAAAAACAGAAGAAAACAACATGTAATACAAATCTGGATGGTCCTATAGTTGGTGATATGTGAAAAATGAGCAACGAAATTTATTAATGTGATTCTCTTATGCTATTCACTTTTCATGTGAGACTTAATGCACAATCTCCCATGCTGGAAACATCAATAACTTTGCTGCATGTCTTAACCTATATGCATTTACTCAACTATAAAGTGGGTCACATTCCTTGCTAAATTAATTATCCATTTGCAAATGTGATTGGCTCACCACTATAGCAAAAGATGCTACTCCATCTTGTAACGTCCCCTGTTATGTGTCATTTGTCCAATTTTTGTATTCAATATATTTTAGAAAATATGTACCTAAATTTTTAAAAATATAATTTATTCAGATTAACATTTTAAATCCCATTTGACAATTTCAAGAAGTCCTTGGAAAAATTTAAGAATCTTTCAAGAATAAAACTATCTTTCTTTGAACTTTTCAAGGCAACCCCTAAACGTCAAGGATTTTTCAATATTGATCCTTGTGCTGGATGAAATAAGAAAAAAAACTGTCTACCTTTACTAATAATAAGATCATAAAGCCCCCCCCCCATGGTAATTTGCTCTTAACTTGGCTAAAACACATGAAACTTTGCTCACTTCTTCAAGTTTCATGAGTAAATTTTTAGCAAGAATCTTGCAGATTGAAATCTGATTGTAGAACTAATCACTAAACTGACACACAATGTGACCAAAAGCATGAAAATGCTATTTTAAAACTTTCTATATTGTTCATTGAACCCCTCCCCCAAGAAAAACACCCCAAAAGTCTTATACTACTCAGAAGACAAAAGTTTGTAATTGAGAGGGGGTGGCTGCTTTAAGACATAAACTTTACAAGAGGTGAAGTCAACTTTGCTTTCTCTGCATATCTCAGCAAAATGACAGTACAGTAACTGGGATGATTATCTTGCCTGAATTACAACCACATATTCTGTCAATATATTGGACAATGGTAGGACTGGATAAGCATGTTGCTGTCAGGCACAGGATGACAGTTGAAATGATTGTGTGTGTGCAAGATGTTGATAAACTGATTGCATACACTAAGTCTGCATAGTTAGTTAACTTGTTGTTTATACAGAAGTCAGTTTGAATGCTTATATCTTAAATAGACTTGGCCCAACTAAAGTTATCAGTTTATGGTCTGCGTCACAGACCTGCCAACCCTGACGAGTCCATCTCAGTAAGGCAGTTTATTTTTTCCCATAAGATTGACCAGTTTTCAGTAAGGTGTAACGAAATATCAATAACTGCTATTGTAAAGCTGGAAAACGTAATTAAAAGTTTGATGCATCGACAATAAACATTATGTTCAACTGAAAAGTTTGTAAAGTACGCGCAGACTTTATTTACCACTAGTACACGTGTACAGACTCTAGTTCCAAACCATATGCAACTCAATGGCTTGTTGCTATCTCTCAACTTTACATAATACTTGGAAATTATTTTCCATTTCACATGATGACAGCAATCTTATCTCCCAGCATAAGTCATACTCAAATTGGCACGTGATATCCAATAAACGTAACTGTGTCCTTTCCAGCTTTTATTCACAAGAATCTATATACTCCTTTTTATTCTTCTGTGTTGATTGTTAACACTTTTCTAGAAGCTTATTTTCCCTTTTGTCTTAAACGTGCATAGCTTTCTGGATGCAATTTTAAAAAATTCTATAATCAACATGATCAAATTTAAAGCATCTGGGGTGATGCTGTAAAGTTAGTCTGGTTCCCTGACTAATTTTACTAATTCTAAGATGAAACCTGGATCCAAAAACAACAGATGAACCAATTATCTGGATTTTTCGGCAACGATTAATTTTTCTATAGTTTTTGCTAGTATTCCATAAGTCAATATTTTAAGGGTAATTTTCGGAAGACTTATAGCAAATCATAAGTGTTGGCAGGTCTGGCGTCAAAGTGATAAACTGCATCCACAGCAAAAAGCTTACTTCTTCAGTGGACTTAGACCTAATATATATTTTAACAGATATCAAACAGTAAAGAACCATTGGTCAAGCTATATTTGACTTGAAACTACTCATCAATGACACAAACTGCAATGGTTTTAAGTCACAAACATTAAAAGCTATATTAACAATATGCATTTCATGACAAAAAATCTGTTTTTTCATTCTTTTAAAAAAGCAATTTCAAAGCAAAACTTTCATCACCAAACAATTTATAAGAAAATCAGGGCCTTGTTTTCATGTGTGTTTCCTCATACAATGGTCATACATAGTCAAATCAAAATCTTTCTTTCACCCCATGAAGTGACTTCTTCAATCCCAGAATGTGCAAGAATCTCCATGGGTCTCCCTACCTTTTCAAAACAATGGTGAAAAAATCTGTTGTTGGGCAGCCTGGTAAAAGTTTTAAATTTTGCTTTGCAAAAACTCTGCTGTTGCTTCCCCATAATAAAATATGCAGACAAAAGTCCCAAATTTTACACAGATTCACGCAGTTATTGATTTTCAGCTTATAAATCAAGTCCAACTTTAAACAACATTGATCTTGATCTGCCATATCACAATGCCCCACAGATTAGAGACTGTTATTTATTCTACTGATTGCTCCTAACAAACTAAACAGACCCAGATCTGCCAACTCATTATGAAAGAACACATTTGGGTCTGTCCATTTTGCAGTTGGATTTGACTTATAAGCAAGTACATACTGTAGATAGTTTAATTAATTTTTTCCAGCCCTTTAACATTTTTAGGTAGTTAAGACTAGAGCTTCTAGTGGGACTGTTAGTATTAAAATCAATAGAGAAAAACAAATATACCGCATGAAAAACTGCCACCAGCCTGTTGGTCTGATGCTAGCTAATTTCACAGTGGACTGGGGAATAAATAAGTAGCCATTCAGTATGACCCGCTGGATTTTTAAACATCAAATAAATTTAATATGCCTCTGACCTAAATCTCTTGCATTCTTGACAAATCAGTACACTTACACACCAAATTATGTAACAAAAAATATTTACTTTCTAAACAGCATTAGGTCATATATACATACTTTCTACAGTTTGTGGTGATGGGAACTAGACCAGCTGCTGTGATTCCTTGGCACATTGCCAAATTCAGTACCTCTAGGTTTTTGTTCTCACCAATATATCTGAAAGATATAATAATAATAATAATAATAATAATAATAATAATGAATGTGGCTAGCAAAACATCACTGACGTTACTGCAGAGAGAAAATTGATACCTACTTACATAAAATAATAACAATAATAATAATAATATTCAAATCTGTGTTAAACAAGCCATTGTTTGAAATAACAGTAATGCCACAAGGAGATTATTGAAAAAAAAAAATTTTCAAGATGTCCTAATCAGATCAGCTGGGAAACTTGAATATAATTTTATATATAAAAAAAATCATTAAGACGTCTCCAGTATTTCTTCTATGTAAAGTTATATTTACTTGAAGTAAATCACTTATGTAACATTTCATTAATCCAACTCGCATTTCATGTGTAATACCATCTATATCAGCTTATAAATAAAACTGTAAATATACACTGATTTACCATTGCATAATGCACCAGCAGACCTGAGTCTATGTTGTTTGTTCTACTGATTACACCTAACAAACTGGATAGACACAGATCTAACTGCACATCATGGAATAGCAGATATGGGTCTGTGCAGTTTCAAGTTGGACTCAACTCAAAAGTGAGTAAATATGGTATTGTTACCAGTCTATGCTCTTAAAATAAATAATAGAAAAGAGTGAAAATCAACAAGCTTTGTAAAATTCAACAAATAATTAACCTCCTTAGAATATAAAGTAGAAAGTGTAATAAAAAAAATAACTTATATTATTGCAAATTAAATTCCAAAAAATTTGAGAATTACTGACACAAATCTTAATAATAACAGTTCTGAATAAAATTAAATCCAATGCTGAAAGTGTTGATGTGTCTGTGGTGGCCTGTATTGTGGGTTGTACCAAGTCTTTTGTTGACACACAGCAATATATTTCAGGTTTGAATTTACTATAAATCCCAGTGAATGTCTGTCCACAAATCTTATTTTTATTAGAGTACTCTGTATTTCCAGAAAAAATTCACTTGAATTAAATAATTTGAAGGAACAGTAATCAGGTTATATAGTACTTTACTTGACCTCAGGTCACAAATAGCATTTTCTAATAAAAACTATTGCATAATGGAAAGTTTCATTCTGGAAGGTTTCTAAATGTTGACAAGATAAAATGTTGGTTATAATCAGAAGGTCTGTTACTAAAGGTATAATACAGAACCTGAAATATGTGAGTTATACCAAGAGAGTTTCAATAACTTAGACCCAGAACCAAATGAACATGTATACTTCTATTCATAATGATCCTAAAATGAAACCCATACCAATAGAGAGTATTTTTATCTATGTACAGTGTGACCCCGCTATAGCGTGCTCCATTATAACACGAATTTGGATATAACACAATCGTGGTGTGGCTCCCGAAATATCATATGTATTTTTTTTGTGTACAAAAAAATTCTTTCTTAAAAAGTACAACAACAAAAAGTAAAAAGTTTAATATCATTTTGGGGAAGAGATCGCATATGAACAATACAAGACGATCGTGACTTGGCTCCTGAAATTATATATATATTTTTCTCATACACGAAAAAATATTTTTTCTTCTTGAAAGTACGAAAAATAACACATAAAAAGTTTATTCTGGAATCACGTAGGTCTTTGCCAATGTCGCAAACTTGGATTTTTTTTTTATTGGCTGCAAAACATACCATGTGGCAATTTTTTATTTATTGGTGACATTGTTGGCTGTTCAAACTTTTATATACAACCATTGCTTTGGAGTACTGAAATTCAGAGGCCCCATGAAAGGAAGCTGCAGACTGGATATAAAATGCACTGAAATTTATCTTTTGTACATAAACAATATCTTTGTCCATATTGACAAACCATCTAAACAATGCATTGTTATATCATAATCTGCTTATCATGACATCTAGCATAAGTTCTGTATATTATGAAATATCCGCTTTTTTGTTGTTGACATTTCTGGTAACAGAGATCAACCAGATGAGGCATTGTCTCGTAATCTATCTTTCATCGGATTTTCAGCCGCTCGTTAGTAATTAATATATTTACAAAGACTGACATTTGTATGTGGATGGTAAGTAAAATTCCTCTTCTTTTCACTCAGAATTAAATCCTTCAGAACACTCACATTTTCTGTAATAATCCCTGTCATCAGAACACCGGCGTCTCTATCATCCATTGACCCTATGTTAATTTTTAGAGCATGCATGGAAGGCAGCATCAAGCTGCTACCACAAATTTATATTAAATTTTTTTTAAAAATTACATCTTACTTATTGGTTTATTCAATAGGCATTGAGGGACAGTAACTAGAATAGTCCAAACAATGGCCAATTCCTTTTTTAAAAATATATCCAGATAAAATAGTTTGCTGAAATTTCAAAGGAAACAGATTACCTTTGAAGCACAGATTGTTATGAAAATGTACTCAGCAAATGGAAAAAATACCAGTCTCAATCATGCAATACAATTATTTGATGTTGCCGCCACGATATAAAGTGGGCATTTGTTTGGTTCTCCAAAGCTGTCCTTTAGTTTCGACTTCAATAGCGCATGCACCCTTCATCAAAGCAAGCCGACTACAATCATTCAATATCAACAAAGAACTTTTCTTCAAAGGAAGTCAGTACCAAACTTAAATAAAAGTGATGGAATCTGATGGATTTTTGCATTTTCCAACATGACTGGAACACGTTAACTGTGCCATGAAAGCTTTCTTTTTGTAGGGTAAAAGTTTATGCTTACGAACGCTACCAACAGCGGCTTAAATCGCAAACTAACTTTTACAAACTTGGAATGTACTGAAAAGTAAATGTGCTTCGTCATTCAATACATGATTGTGCTATGTTTTTCCATTGAATTCAGACCAATATGACCTGTTACAAAATTACTGAATATTTTAAAGCTGTGTGTCCATATTTTTGATGGAATCACTTGTATTGTGGATCAATGTATATGATGAGGTTCATGGGTGAGTACATGGTGTTGATACTCTATTCATGCTATACATTAGACATTTATATATAAACAGGATTCACATACATGTACCAATTCATGGTTCTCTAAATAAAGTAAACTATTATATATGTCTTCTCTATTTTTACTATAGGTGTATTTCTCATTTAATATGCATCAATTTAAGATGGTAACTGTGCTGATGAAGCACGTATTTTACTGCCCAAATATATTACCTACACACCCCTCCCGCACAATTTTTTTTGTGGTACATTTTCTTCAGCTAACTGAACTGGTTGCTTATAACACGGTTCGGTCTATAACGCGATCTGGTTCTATGGCTCACAACTACCGTGTTATAGCGGGGTCACACTGAATTAAATTCAATAATACATGTCAAGTGCAAAAGAAACTTGATCTTGGACAAGGTCAAGTCCAATATACAATGTTACATTACAATGGCATATAATAAAAAAATCTATATAACAATCAACAACTAAAAATGTGATTTAAATATCCATAACAGTATAATCATGCAATATCATAAATGATACGACGATGTCCTTTGTATCTGCATGTAATTTGGCTAATTTTACAACACAATATAACAGTGTATTAAATAGTATCTATTAGAATTTTGTCCCTTTACGCTTTTTCTACCCGTAAAGTTTATTTCTTTTTCTTTTCTACTTACCCACAAATCTTATCATTCACGTCACAATTTTCCAAACTCAATTTCCTTAAATCCTTGCATATACAGAAAAGTTCCTCCAAGACACTTGTTGTTGTGCCTGCCATACTGAGATCCAAATATTGGATTCTTGATAATCTAGGAAGAAAATGTATAGGTTAATTTGACACCATCTCCTTGAAAATATTTTATTTAATGACTCTGTAACACCATTTATTTTCATGGGTCTCAAATTTTTTTTGCTTTTGAAGAAGAAAAAAAAAAGACTTTTGTGTGTACTAATTCGTGGATTTGTCTGTCAGAGTTTGTTTTTAGGTATTTAATTTCATTGATTAACATCGACAACTAGCCAAGAAAAAGAATACAAAAGAACAAATCTGAGGACAACAAATGATATTTGATTCAATGATTAAACAGTACTATCGCCTGTACGGGCACAAATCACACACTCATCAGAGGTAAATCTCAACATAAAAGGGAGCCAACCCAGGTAACAACATTTGGCTACAAACTGATAATTAAAACACTCTTCATACTGATACTTAATCATTTTCTTTCTGACAGCCCTAGTGTTAACATATTTGGTTTCAGAGCGGTAAAAATTAACTTTGATCACCATTGGCTTGGATAATCAACTTCAATCATCGTCTGTTTGGATAATGTCATCATTTGGTATGTGAACCAAAACACCTGACCTGCTACACCAGCTCAGTGCAATTAGCAGGCAGCTACATTTAATCAGGGCTTCTGATAATGCACAAATGTGCGTCCCTAATGCAATAAAATTAAAAATGACACATTAAAAGCCCAGCATAAGAGTCCCATAGGATGCAATAAAAATTGCTGACCAAGTCGATTTCCAGCTTCCAGAAAAGTTTAGTTTCTCAAAACAGAGGTCTCAAGGATTTTCTACACTGTATGTTGATGTCATGCTCATTAATTATGCATATTGTATATTTCCAAGTGTAGCCAAATAAGTATGGTGCATGTGATCTCAACAGGATGACTCTAAGGATTCTAATTAAATTAGAAGATAAACTCTATGATAATAAATATTACTACCATTTGTTGCTTTCATGTTAAGACTTGGAAAAAATGCCATTTGCATATCTGGATAATTATTTGGGGAGTTAAACACATACATGCCATCCATTGAGCTTTTGTCTTAATCACTACGCCTTTTTATTCAAGAAATTACATTTTATATTCTCCAGCATAGGGATTACACTATTTTGGTAAATAAAAAAATAAAATAAATCAAAATCAGTAAAAAGTTGTATTTATCATTTCTAGTATCATCTCTTTAATTCCACTCTTTTAAATTTGGGAATTTGCTTTAAAAACATCACTGCTGAGTAAGAAATTTCTGTTTTCTATTTATAACAACTGTATTTGACCCAGTTTATTTCCAAGAAAACAGACAGGTTTCATCAATGTGATCTTAGCCTCAGATTCATTATATTCATATTAAAATTTGGTAGTGGACCAGTCTATGGTTTATAGAAGATGGTGCCAGATTATAAGCAAGATGCTTTACAATGTGACTGGTGGATGGTGTACGACAAAAAGTGTTGGATCTTTGCAAACTTCAAAACATGCCAAATAGCTAATGAAAAACGAAGTTTCTAACACAACTAGGCATTAGGTTATTAGAAAATCCCCTTGAAGTTGATATATTAGGATATATTCAGAAATAGCTTTCAAAATGTGTTTCGTACTCAAATTTCAGGCAAAAATGACAAACCTCCAGGGGTTAATGTGTTAATGGGTGCATTTTGATGACGTCACCAAATTGGAATATTCCTTGCATATTTAATCACTTGTGCATCAACATTGCACATAAATTATAAATTTAGCCATTACTTGACGATTTGTAAAAAAATTCAAAAATCATTGTTAACACATTAATCCTTGGCAAAGAGTTTACGTGGCAGGAGGTAGTAGCCTACTGCCAAGCTCTGTAGCATCAAGGTCATGTACGATACACTAAAGTGGGTGGTATTATAGAAAGGTAGACAGATAATGATACCAAATAATCTGGAACATCTAGTTGCACTACAAAATACAGAGGGAAAAACCTCATTTTTGAACCTGATTTTTTCCCACCCAAAATCTGCCCATGGTCGGAATCCAATTTTGTGTCCAGATTTTAGACTTTTTGGTCTCAGATCTAAGGCAGACCGGTATGAACTGCAAACAGACAGATGAACCTTTGCAAAAAGTAGGATAAGATGGGCATTTGGAATAAAGAGTGGTCTTGATATAAAAATTATGGGTCCATTAAGCAAAAAAAAATAAAAAAAAAAAAAAAAAAATAAAAAAAAAAAAAGGCTCCAACTTTTACCCTTCTGATCATGTGTGAGCCAAATAGCCAATGAAAAATGATGTTTCTAACACAACTAGGCATTAGGTTATTGGAAAATCACCTTGAATTTGATGTATTAGGATGTATTCAGAAATAGCTTTAAAAATGTGTTTCCTACTCGAATTTCAGGCAAAAATGACAAAAACATTCAGGGGTTAATGTGTTAAAAGAAGAAAATGAGAGTAACAAAATACAGCACTTGGGAATGAGTACACAAGTGCTTTCTGCAAAATTTAAATTTAAAGCCACAAATATTCATTTCTGTAATTAAGATGCTTCGCCTGATATTTTTGTTTTGGAGCGTGCGACATATTACTGTTGAAATAATGGCCTTGAGTAGCATGTTCCCAAGTCGGCTGAAAGGATATAAATTTTAATACATAAATATTTAAAGAATTACAAATAACTAAAACTGACAAGGATTTGTGTCTCTTTATTCTTGGCATTATCATGGATATTTATCCACTTCATGTATACCCAACATGCTTGTGAGGGGGGACTGCAATTTTTGCTGGTGAAACTCCTATTTTCACCAAAATTCTAGTGAGACCCTCCCTCCCTCTCTCTCTCACAAACACGCACACAACTTACTGCAGAAACTATAAAGTGGGAACCATTAACATCTTGTAAGGACCACATAAAATTCAAATGTGGAGGTCCTCGGGACTCTATAAAATATCAATTTAACGTAAGCCCTGTTGATGTGTCTGTAGTCAGTCAATTTGCCAAGATGCTACTAAATTGATTTAGCCTGCCTCAAGCACGAACCAACTTCAAACAACAGACTTTACTGAAAAGACTGTCAATAAAGCTGATTGATGCAGAATATATAATTGTGGCTCACATGAAAATGTGTGAAGGATTGGACCTAAATATGTGTGGCTTTGAGAATGCTGGACTCTCTATCCATGTTATTTCACAACATATTGACTTAAGGCAGTGAGTGGAAATTATGGCCACCAACTACCATATAGATATTACAGACCTGTTTACTCTTTCCCAGCCCCATCTGTAGTCCAAAGCAGACTGCCTGTAGTTTTTGACAGCTGTCATAATTATAGATATATAACTAATAGTTCAACAAAAAACTTTATCCAGAAATATATTACAGACCTGCCAATTCCTGTGAAGTCAGGAAACATAAAAGTTCAGTATCCGAAATATGCAGCGATAAACTATATGTTCAAATGAAAAGCTTGTAAAGTACACATAGACTTTATTCACCCCTAATACAGTTGCACAAACTTTAGTTCCAAACCCTATAGAGCTCAATGGCTTGTTGCTTTCTCTCAAGTTACCGTAATTCTTGGAAATTCTTTTTCCATTTTCACATGATAACAGCAATCATATCTCCTACCAAGAGACATATTCAAATGGCATGTGATGTCCAATAAACGTAATTGTGTCCCTTCCAGCTTTTATTCACAAGAATCTGAATATTCGTTTTTATTCTTCTGTGTTGATTATTAACACTTTTCAAGAGGGTTATTTTCCCTTTTGTCTTAAACATGCATCGCTAGCTCGACACCATTTTTAAAAAAATTATATAATCAACAGTTTGATCATCCACATGCTTCACATGAACAAATAGGTGCAGTTTAAAGCATGAGATGCGGCTGTAAAGTTAGTCTGGTTCCCTGACTATTTTCACTAATCCTGATATGAAACCAGGATCTAAATCAAACACAGATAAACCAATTATCTGGATTTTTCAGCAACGATTATTTTCCGTAGTTTTTGCTTTTATGCTGTAACTCTGTATTTTATGGGTAATTTTTGTAAGACTTAGGCAAAATCGTAATGGTTGACAGGTCTGTTATTATTTTTAATGACAATATAAAATACATAATCTGTTTCTTTTACCAAAAAAAGAAACATCTTTTCCTAAAACCAGTACCACTCTATCTTTTCTAAATATATTCTTAAATAGTTTACCTTCCCTGGTGCAGTTACACTCTCCAGAAACATTTTCTTTAAACCTGGTTGAATGGATCAGCTGTTTTTAATGGCAAGTTTAACTGAGCCAAAAGCTGACTTATCATCACTTCAGCATAGATAATGTGCATTACCTCACTGTCAGACACTGTGCTCAACAGAATGAGGACTGAGACTTATTTTTGTCTTTTATTTTGGCCCATTCCTTGTGGAATATGCATTCAACATGTCTTTGTAGGTCACTTCTACCACCAAGTGCAACAGAAAAATCCAGTTCACACAGACACATTACAGTGAACATAATGAAATTCATTGTTAGGATGTTTTTTAAATGGCCAAATATCTGTATAAATCTTTATATACTTATGGAAAACACTAGACTTTTCAACTTCTTCCAATTTTTGCATGACACTAGTCCACCGTTTAAAAAACAACTGTCAATTGCTCTCTTTGATGCCTGTATACAGTTTGCCAGTTTGCACAGGAACCATTGAAGAAACACCTTTGACACTGATCAAATTTAAAAAAAAAAGAATTGATTTATTTAGAAGTAGAACAAAATGCTAAGACAATTTTTTGACAATTCGGCTGTTTTTCAAAGTCTTGACTAAACAATCAGCAGTATTTTTCAGGCCTCAACCATACAAATAACTAAGAATCTGTAAGGATAAATAGGTCTGGTATTGTTATATATAACATGTTTATTGTTTTAACCATTTTTAGTTTTTATAAAAGTCACTTAAATAATAACATATTTTTTTACTACCAATGAGTACATGTATAATACACAGTACTATTTTCATTCACAAAACTCAAGGCCAATGTACCCTTATGGCAGGCATGTAAAAAGGCTAGACAGCTGGACATCATAATACATCCGTCCTTATGGCAGGCATGTAAAAAGGCTAGACAGCTTGACAAATTTGATGAACGAAAACCTTTTTTATTATGGGAAAGGTCAGACTCTCCAGTTTGAGATTGGTTAAAACTGGAACTGCAGCTGTTGACTACAAATGAAATCTTTCAAATAACTACATGATTTGCTGAAAGCCTGGAATCATATTCTAGTCACAGCATATTTAGCTACAGCATTGTTAGATTAAATTATCTTCCTTGTTAATCCATAGACCATGGAAATTGCTATATACTTTAAGCCCCTAGGATGTAATAATATGTGTGTATTTAAACGATATAACTTGCTTTATATATCTTTTGATAGAAAGGCAAAACTAAAACATGCTGTCAAAGCAAACACTTTTAATATTACGGAAATAACAATGATTTATCAAATAGCAAAGTTGATCTCTATGAATGAAACACAGCAAATATGACAGGACATCTTTATCATATAATTCTAATTTTTCATTGGGTCTTTAAATTCAAGGTTAAGGGCAAGCACAAAATCCATGAAAACTGTTACCCTGTGAAAATTTATGACACTACAGTATTGTACTTTTAATAATCCTAACTGTTTCCAATTGTGGACAATATACATATTATCACTATCCATTCAGGCTTTCATAGCTGCCACTGATGTTACAGACTACTACATGATATGACATATGGGTACAGGCACATAAAGCCAGTATGGTGACAAAAACTAGGCTGAGCTCTTAAAGGACAAAATCACATACACCTAGGTTTATTCAGAACTTGACAAAACCTCTGACTGTACCTGTGATATTCGGTGCAACTATACTTTATGCCTCATCTAACTGTAGTAATGAGTATTCGAATTACACCAGCCTGTCACTGAACCACTCCCAGAATTACTCCAGCACATACGCAAGATTATACATTATGTGTTTACTCTTTTAATTTAATTTTTCAAAAGGCTATCTACAAATCACATTGCATAGAATTCAAACATGTGCTCAACCATTTATTCCAAAGGTTTATGGCCTTCAAAAGACCATACAATTTGATTCTGTTTGTGAGAGACTGTAGATGAATCAGAAAAAATGTATTTGCAAACTATACAAATCAATTTTTCATGGTATACCCATTTAGAAATTGTCCAAATGTTTTTCAACATAGCGAACAAACACTAGTGGTATCTCGGCATTTAATTTTTGATTGTAATAAATTATATATGAAACTTTTGCTTCTAAGAGAGTGTCTATTAAAATGTGGGTTTTTTTTCCATTTTACACCCAAAATGAACCAGACTATGAAAATAACTCAATCATTCAGTTTAAATATTCATATGGAATATAAATTCATCAGTCGTGAAATCTAGTGATAAGAGAAAAATGAAAAATGAATGACATAAATCCGTTTTCTTATTCGATAATTATGCAAAATTTTTAATACATAGAATTAGCTTAAATCAGCTGATGTGCTGAAACTATTCACATACGCTGACATTAGTGTCGGTGTGTTGCTTTATAAATTCAGTTCTGACTGAAGCATAAGTTCCTGTGAAGCTATCTTATATTTTCACTAACAAAAGAGACACGATTAAATATAAGCTGCCAATCAATGGGCAAAATATACAGCATCTATTTATAAAGAAAGAAATTATGTTGAACTTAGACGTACCTTGTGCAATTTATAATACTTGTGACCCCTGTAAATACTGGTCCCAGCACCTAAATCAAAAAGAAGAAAAAAAACATTTCTATTCGTACTTTTACATTGTTACTCACATTTTTACGAGATAACTAATATATATCCTAACTTATAAGTTGGACTCCAAAAGCAAAACTGTAAAGACCGAGACCTGCCACCAAATAATGCACATGCAGATCTGGTGTCAATGCAATTTGTTAGGAGTAATCAGTAGAACAAACAACAGGTGCATAGGTATGGGTCTTCAAACAGCAAGAATGTGAAAGATTAGCATATGGTTACATTTTCTAGTCAACCTGGGGTATAGGGTGAAATGCAGACCCTAACATCCAAACTACCTCCAGTATAGCTTCACAAACTGCAGTTCTAAACCCTATGGAGTTCAATAGCTTCTTGCCATCTCTCAACCTGACAAAATTCTCGTCTTTTTTTTATATATAAAAATTTCATATGGCAATGGCAATCATTTCTCATGCCATGAGTCATACTCAATCAACACATGATGTCCAATAGAAGTAATTTTTGCCCCTCTTGCTTTTTGCACCCAAGAATCTTAATATTCCATTTCATTCTTCTGTGCTGTCTATTAAAACTTTTAAGAGACCTGTCACTTGTCAGGTGCCATTTGTAGAACTATTGGTACTAATAATATGGAAGAATGAGAACTAGAAATAAGTGAAGAAAATACAGAGCATACATGGGTTAGACTGGCTAGGATTGGTTGATAATAAAAGCAAAACTCTAGTAAAACAAATCTTCTGATAGTTAATCCTAGTTGTAACTGAAAAGAGGAAAAGCTATGTTTCATTGATGGAGTATCAGTCCTGTTACAGATCTGAGTTTCAAAATTTCATTACTGAATTAGCACCAGACCCTTTGGCGCATGTTTCAAGCACATGTAGATCTGGAAAATGCCATGGATTATGAGGTTTTCTTCTCAACAGAGAAGCTTGCATCAAGGATTTGTCAACAGAAATAAATATAGGCTTGATCAGAAGAAAACAGAAATTTAAAGTTATTGAATTTTTAATTTCTTACATTTACTATGGAGCTGAATTAGTACTGTTAGTCCTTTAGAGACTACTATAAGCAACAAATTGATATTGCAGATATTTTGCATGAAAAAATATGTGCAGTTTAAAGCATCCTGTAAAGTTAGTCTGGGTGCCTGACCAACTCCAACGAATCTACTATGAAACCGAGATCTGACTCAAACAACGACATTCTACTAGCTGGAGTTTACATATTTCTGCAATTTTTGCTTTTATTCCAAAAGTCCTTAATTTAAGGGTCATTTCCATAAGACTTAGGATCAAATTGTATAGATTGGTAGACCTGAGAATGTACATGCATCAATATGGGTCAAATATGAACTCGCATGTCAAAATGCAGAAGTATGCATTAAATAAAAACCCCTATCAAGAGCTTGGAATTTTTTTTACTGAAGAGCACAATAAAGAAAAATGTAACCAACATTTTGTAAACATACCTCAGCTTTAGCTAACCGAAGTATTGAGACACCGCGACCTAGAACATGTCCCAAAACACCTGGCATTAAAGTCCTGTTAGAGAGATCCAATCTTCGCCATAGAGACTCATCTAGCCTGTAAAAACAAAATATAATAATAACAGATTTTTATCAGAACCAGATTTGCATGAAAGAGGCCACTGTCCTACATTACTATGTAGCACAATATCAAACAAAAGGACTGCACTGTATTAAATACTAAGGATGTAAAAGACAAAATTCAGTGTCATAAAGGATGCAACTATAGTGTAGTATTTAAAAATAATTATACAAGATGTCTCTGTAGGGCCTGTTGGGGCTTTGTATTATCTACTGTAATCCAATTTTCAAGAAGCAGCTGTGAAGAGGAGGAAGAGGGAAGGGAAAAATTCATCACACAGAAAAAGGTTTCTAAAATAATCGAGATGCCCTCAAAGGGACTGACACTCTCCTGGGCAAGCATAATTTCCAGGTATTCAAGGTAAGAAAAATTTCTTCCTTTTAATTGCTAAGTGCTGAAACCATCTCTGATATTCTTTAAAGATAACAAAATTTTCAAATTAGTTGAGCTGTAGTGCACATAATGAAGGTCAGTTTGGCACTATTTTCATTTAGTACATTTTAAGCCCTATGGCACAATCATCACCCATTCTACGGGATTTGTGTCAACAAGATTTTTAAGATGGCCAACATGACAGCCAAACTGGATGTAAACTGGCACCATTTTAAGGAATAACTAGATATCAGAAGTATATAGGTGACAACCCCATGTACACAAAGCCATTCATTTAGGAGTATAGAACCATATTTTCAAGATATCCACCATGGTGGCCATATTGGGGTTCATTTAGTTTCATTTAAGTCCAAAGCTACACCACCAGTACACACATATATCCCCTCAGTGGTGTAGCTAGGATATTTAGGCCCTTATGCAAAGATTACCAACAGGCCCCTGCCTAATCTAAATCAAAAGATGTTTAAGCTTGTTAAAACTTAAATATGATTCTCTTTCTGACAAACGTACAGATGAAGACAAATTAGAACTATTCCTGGAGAGTGCACAGAAGAAACAAATATCTTAAAAAAATGCAAGTTGCCTGAAGAGGTTTTGAAGAGCTCTTTATTTTATAATAAGTTTCATTAAATTTTTAAATCTTAAATTATTTTCCAGGGGTCACTAAACCCAATATAATTATTAAAACATAAATTACACCATCTCACCAAACATTTTTTCTTAAAGAAAACTTTCCCAAAGTCATTAGCAACAATATCATTTTCTCAACCGATTCTAAAATTTATTAACTTCTATTACCTTATGAGCCAAATTTGCTAGGGATGTTCCAGTTAAAACAGGATTTTCACTGAATGTTGACAGTGATGTCCTGAGCTTTTGGATAAATGTTATAACACATTTAGCACAGTGGTGCAAACTCTACAATCGCCGAGAGTACAAATGAACAGCAGCACCATTTTTACACGATCCTTCAAGCCTTCTTTATTGACAGGTGTAGAAATATTCCTATATAGCTATAAATGAACATATAAATTATAAACTTATGATATTAGAAACAGTTTGAATGCTTTCTTACACAAGTCGACTCCATCGCTTGCAAACTCTGGCACACTTGGCTAAAACAAATCTTGGCACCCATCGGAATATGGTCAAGACAATTTCATCAGATAATAGGCTGAAATAATCTACAAAAAGAAAAGGAAGAAAAATAAAATCAATAATAATTTTCATGTATACTATTATCCTACATTAAAACGTATGCATTTATAGGTTAATACATAGCCTTGGTGTCAGCATCCACTGAACTGCCCAGAGACTCCAAAAATGGTCCAAGGCTTTAGCAGGCGATAATGCCAAATCTTTGTTTTAACAGCTTTATCATATACATACAAACAAGAGTCCCTCAAAGGCAATAAAATTCTACTGGCCATTAAAAATGTGCAGGAAATTTACAAGAAGTCCATTGCTTCCATTATTTTATTCCTGGTACTGTCAATATTTACTTATAAGTCAAACAGCAAACAACAAAGACCCTGATCTGCCAGGGCATTATCCACCTGAAGATCAGGGTCTATACTGTTTATTCTACTTATTACAAACTGCACAGACCCAGATCTGCCAGCGCATTATGCAGCAGCAGATATGTCTTGTGCAGTTTGCAGTTGGACTAATCTTATAAAAGAGTATATATGGTAACTGCTAAGCACTGACACCGTATCAGATATTCTTTAAAAACTCAAATTTTGTAACAAAAATGTTTTCTTATATGTCCAAGTGAAAATGGCCACAAGACATGTCCAGCAAAAAAATCTTTCATGATCTTTGACCTTGATCCAGATGCCATTAACTGAATATTGATGAATCCATCAACAATATTTTCAAGATGTACATCTGCATGTCAAGTTTCATTAAATCCATAATCATTCATTTCTTGGTAAGAATAAATAAATAAAGTTACCAAATTGACATCTTTCAAACTATTCTTTAGATATATCCACAAACTGGGTTTCATAAAAAATATATATTCATATTTGGCTGTGCTGTAATGCTCAAAAGCCAATACTGACAAAAACAAAAACAAAATAATGTTTGAACTTAAAATAAATGTCAGCTTGTTATCAAAATGTTTATTGAAAAACAACTATAGACGTGTAAAAATTAATTTCTAATTGGTTCAAATCACTGTGCTCAGTGAAGAAATGCACTTTAAGGTCAAACACGTGTAGTTTTCATATTCACTCGGGATAAAGGACACATTGCTGCTCAGATATTTACCATTTTCCCAGCTCCAATAATAATAATCTGATATACTACATAACTTTAAAAATTATTGTCATCATCAGTATCACCAGTGAGTATATGTCAAACAAAACTGCAATGAACCACACCGGGAATCAGACATTTTGGGTTTTCTAGGCAGCCCATATTTAAAACACACATTTGTAAAACTTTCTTCATGAGTTGTATTCCTGGGCACATTGTTCTAATCAAATTTAGTTCACAACCATTCATAGTGTGCTTGAAAAACCCAGAGGTGTTACAGCTGCTACCTGAAAAACACGTCTTGACAAGAACAGTTAAATAAAAATTGTGTACTTCACAGAGTACATTTTCACATCTGGGACTTCCAAGGAATTTGCAAGAGTTTTTGCATTTCACTGTTCTCCAAGTGCGTGAATTCATACAAATTTTGCACAGTTCGCACAATGGCACACCCTGACAGCATATCTGATTAAGTACTTGACATATCTAATGACTTTCCCGCGAAGCCTCTCTGTTGCTCTGTCAATACTTCCTGTCTGTCATGCAAGAATAAGTTACATTGATTACTGACTAGTGGTTCTTGTTTAACCTGAAGCAGAACAAGCAATAACCACAAATGAGAATTCAGTGTAACTTATTTCAACATGTAACACACCAGTAGCTTAGCTTTCAAATCGACCAAAGGAGTCACAACACTATTCAAAATAGAAACTTCGTGTGAAAGTGGTTATTACATGATGAGTAAAGTACTTCATTAAACATGTGGAACACATTTGAAATGTAAAGTACCGTATTTCATGTATTTTTTCGTATCCTTTAAATTTTTTGTACACAATCCAGTTATGAAAATAATAATTTTTAAAGACTCATAATTTTTTGTACATATCACTTTGTATTTTTCGTAAAATCCATTAAATTACTGGACATAAAATCTCTACTAAGAAGATTTACTTTTGCAAAAAAGATCAAAAATACGATGTTGCCATTTTTTTTTAAAATATTAATAATTAATAATTAATTGTTAGTAAGAAAATACAATGATTGATGCATAAGCTCTCTTACTGTCATTACAATATCTACTAGCATTTATTAAGATATGAACAAAGGACTTCACAGAACATATTGTTGATCAGTTCTCCTGTAACAATACACCACCTGCATTTTAAAATGAGTTCGGAAGACCTTTGATGTTTTCTTATCACACAAAAATTACATCTCAGTTCATGCTAAAGTGAAGACCACAGACCATTGGTCAACTAGTCTTATTGTTTCATTATAGTCATACAAACATAAAATACAAAAACCATGTTATTTTCTATCGTAAATTCGAAAGTCAAAGACGTGTACTGTTTTGACTTGGATATAATGAACATTTTATTGCAAATCTATTCTATGATGAATGCCTCTTTTGTTATCTTTATTGGTGAGTTCGAATAACAAGTAATGCGCATGATCACTTGTCCTTACAACATCTGCTATATGGACAACAGCTTCAATAACACAATGACAGATTTTCATTTCCCTAAAGAGAGCCTCATTTCCCTACTGGCAGCCTCACTGATTTGACCTCTTCTGTCGAGTCTGTCCCACAATCTGGTTTCAAATGGAATGACCAAAGTGCTAAGCAAGTTTAATTACCGTGTAAATAACACTGCATAGCCATATGGATGTTGTGACAATGTATATCGATATCATAATTAAAACAAGAATGAACTGTTGATTTAGCGGGCTTATTAATAATGGAATATAGTAGGGTCGTAATGCATGAGGATTATCACAATTGTCAGGTAACTCAAAATAGTTTTTTTTTTGTCTTTGCAAAAGCTACAAAAAACGCCCTAAATAAATACAGTCTTGTACACGGACAAATTTTTGTCATCTCTCTCTCTCTCGCACACACACATGCTCACACGCAATAACTAAAACATGACTTCGAGTTCTTTATTTTTTATTGCAATTTGATAATGAGATTATTGTTGCTGTAAAATTACAAGCTGCACTTAATTTCTTGACAATGTGGACTCATATCATTGCGTACAATTGACCAATAAATAATACATTCAAACCATCTTAATCATTTTGCTAACATTACACAACATAACAGCCATGTATGCTCTAAATGCAGATGAGCTTGCACACTGAGACATAATACTCTCTCTCTCTCTCTCATTCACTAATAACAACAAAAATCTTTTTGAGTACTTTTATATTTTTGTCATTAGATTCTAGAGTTTAGAGTATATGAGACACAAAATCTATGTTTACTCTGTACATTTGTACCATTAGGTTGTCGAGTAGCGTGTGTTCTGTAGAACTTGTTCAGGTATGATCCCTTTATTTTTCGTACATGGTCAGTACCACCAAATGATAATTATTTATTTTACATATAATTTTTTGTACGCTAAAATTAATGATTATTATTTCGTGTACGGAAAATTACATGAAATACAGTATATGCAGAACATATTTCTGGGTTAAAGTAATTCACATGAAATGGGGGAGGGGCAGATTACGAACCATGTCACTTTGTGTTAACTTGTAGATGACAAGTGGGTATTCTCAAATAATCTTTTTCATTTTAACTAATAAACATTAGAAACTGACTGCAAATGCAGTCTCAGATGGATTATAATTTTACAGAATAACGAGGCAACTAATAATAATTATTCATGACAGCTGAAGACTAAAATAACATGCATACAGTATTGTTTTGTATCTATCCTCCATCTCTTGTATCGATATGTGTATCATTTCAGCAAAAGGACTGATGCATCGATATACTGATGAATCAATTCACCCCTACTGCCTATGCAGTTAACAATTTGCTGAAATTAAAAAGTATTATTTACACCCTCTACCTATCTCTTCCATTTCACCTACACCACCTTAACCCATGGGTCATTACCAAAATTTCCACTGCACACACTGGAATTTATCTAAGTGGATTTAAAATAGGGCCAGGATTCATCATCTTGGGAATGAATCGGATTTATAGGGAACTAAACTGTCCTGAGCAAATTGTCGAAAATGGGATATTTTTAATTCTGATTTTTAAATATTTCTCACAGGAACAGGGACCCAATCATTGGTCTCTTCATACTCTCTTCCATAAAATAATTTGCATGGTCTTTTGCAGTAACTGAATATATAGAAATTTACCCCCAAAATATAAACATACAAAAAAAAAAAATAATGTAAAATGTCACAGTAACCAAAATAGTACCTGTAATCAGTGATACCATCCTGGGATGTTAACCAATATAGCCAACAATGATACTCATCAGCACTGACCCTTTCTCTAAATTTTTCTCTGGGTGAACAGCTGAATAAAATTGTATATTATGCAGAGTACAATTTCATATGTGCGACTTAAAAACTAATTTGCAGGAGTTCTCGAGCATCACCTCTTTTCAAGTGCACAAATTCGTAAAAATTTTGCATACCCTCAGAAAATCTCTGAAAGTAGTTCAATTCCAGGAATGAATATCACATGGAAAAATCCTCTGCCATTTAAAAAGGGAGAAAATTTCCAAACCCAGTGATTTAGCAAGAAATAAAGGTACAGCTACATATATGATGCATGAATATTTTGGACTTTGATGATTTTTTTTAAGCATTCTTTTTATCTGCAGAAATCAGCATGAATTCCACAATGTAAGACCTAGAATAGACCCTGATGTATAGAAATACGAACTGAATTCCAATTTTAAGACAGCTTTCTATGCATCCTCCATGTCAGACTACTCAGTCAAAAATAGTAAAACTGTTAAGCGTTGAATGTATAAACAATGTCTGACATATTTGAAGAATAAAAATAAAGCATAAGGATTATGATCAATGCTCAAGTCTAACCATAGGGGATGGAAGCAGGGCAGTGTGAATTTGTATGTATGGGGGCAAGTAAAGTCTAATTAAAACTTACCATAAGAATCTTGTGTATCTTGACTAGCTCTCCTGCCGAACATTTGATTTTTGAGGAACCCATCTGAGCTTTTGCTTTTGATATGTGGCGTTATGTAAGCTGTAACAAGGGACAGTGAGTCTTCTCCGTTTTGTGTAATGTTATCAACTTGGCTGGGAAGAAGAATTCGAGGGGCCTAAAATAAGACAAGAATGTAGAATTTGCATCCAAATTGATCACTACATTTTTGGGAATAACAAAATTATCAACCAGTCCTAACACTAACCTCTTAATGCTGAGTGCCTAGCAAGGCAGCTGCTATGTCTTTGGTATGATTCAGTCGGGTTTCGAACCCGCGACCTCCTGAATAAAAGTGATAGAATACCTAACAGATATAACGGAGAGATAGATATCATGAGACTTTACAACTATAGTGTATATCAAGAAATCATGTAGTTAAAATGCAGTGTAGTACTTGGAGAGGTGGACAGAATTTTAGAATATTTATAATTCGATATAAACAATAGTTGCCAAAATGACTTAGTGTTTTAAATATTATACCACTGAACTCCCCTCACTCGAAGCCAGAAGAAGAGAACCCTCTGGTCAGAATGGTAGAGAACCGAGCAGGTCAGACGAGATCAAACGGTCTGAGCAGGATCAATACAAGCAGTGAAGAATCAATACAAAATAATACTTGCACTATACAAGTAACTTTAATCTTTAGTGTTAGTTGTTTGCAATTTTATTCTATAAACAGAGAATTCATCTGGGACATCTGTAGTGGGCGAATGCACTAATTTCTATCAGCAAAAAAGAAAAACCACTGACAACATCCCTCTCCTTCTAGAAATTAACACAAGGAGATTAACTCATGTGACTCAAAATCTGACCCCCACCACCAACTTCGCTGATTTCATACCAATTATTTTAACCTAACAACATGTCAGCCACTGAAAAAAATATAAAATGAAGATGTTCCAGGTTTTTTTTCCATGTTTGACTTTGCATGTTGTCTACTTGGAAAAAATTTGAAGGCTGCACTTCTGGTGTGTCATGCAGTGAAATTTGTTACATTCAGTTCTGACTGGACGTTGTTGTTTGTTCAAGTACTTAAATCGAACAAAGGGAACAATTTTGGAATGACTCCTCTTGCACTGTTATATATAATAGCAACTGAACATGAAAAGAGAGGGAACAATTTAGAATTACTCCTCTTGCACTATTATATATAACAGTGACTGAACATGCAAATAGAGGGAACAATTTGGAATGACTCTTCTTGCACTGTTATATATAATAGTGACTGAACATGCAATCAGAATTAAAAGAAAAACTGTCCCAAAATCAGAGAGGTAGCTTTAACAATTTTTCAGTCATATCAATATGATGTCTGCAGTGACAGTTTATAGTGATGTCAAGCACTGAGGCATTTTTATGTCACAGACATATAGCATCATATCCCACCCAGTCACATTATCCTAGCAACAGGCTGACAGGTCCTAACACTAATCTCTTAATGCTGAGCACCAAGTAAGGCAGCTGCTAGTACCATTTTTTATAAGTCTTTGGTATGACTCAGCCGAGGTTCAAACATATTACCTCCTGCATCTGCAGTGGATGCTCTAACCACTTAGGCCAAGAGCGGTTCAATTATTGGTATAAATTAAATGAATAAGACCAAAAACAGACCATATGCTGACAAGTTAATCAAGCAAAGAAACCCCAGCACCTATCAAGAACAGCATTAAGTCCCACATCTGTCTCAAATGTTCCTTCTTTTACATAAATTATTTTGCCCACTGAAAACTTTACATGCGTCTGCAATGAAAGGTTTCCAGCTTGAGCGCATTTTCGTTTTTGTGTCCATCAGTGTTGGTAATAAATTCCAAAGTTATTATGCAGTTGCCAGCAGAGATTGACCTTTTAAAACAGTCAGTCCGTTTTAGGCTTGAATGCATCCCCTTACAGGGATTCATGAAGAAAACTGACAAACACTTGTCAAGAAGCTTGTATAAACAATAAATATAATTCCACGACAAGAGAATATTCATCATTCATATTCAGTTCAATCAGTTGATTTATGGGAGATATACAGTGCATTACAAACAAAAAAACAATCAATCCATGGAAAGGACAGAAAAGGTTTGATTTTGCTTTTCTAAGACCTAGAGCAACAAAAGATATGAATGACAATATCTCAGCTCAAGAAATGGACATATCCAGACATGGGTTCAATTACTTTCATCAATTACAATTGATATGCTTGCAGATATAAATTACAATTTCAATTAATCAAAGTTATGAGGTCAAATAAAATTACAACCACACCATAAAACTGATCTTCAGTTACAATTACAAATACAACGTAATTGTAATTAATTACTCAATACACCAATTAAACTGTAATTGAACCCAAATCTGATTCCCACAATAGACCAAATAAAATCATTTATATAGTTTTCTTACCTTACAACTTAACTTTATTGATTTTTCTATATTAATTCCTATAATATTAGCCTAAAACCTGGCAGTTAGATAATATGTAGTTTTTAAAATTTGTTTGGAATTTTAAAAAAATATTGATCTTTGATGATGCAAATGTCTTGTAATTGAGCAATTATGCAAATCTAGACCTTTAGTTACAATTACACCATATTGATGATGTTCAATTACAAATATAGTGTAACTGTAATTAATTACTCAATTATACCAATTATGTTGTAATTAACCCAAGTCTGGAAATATCCACAGGTGCCAAACCTGGACTATCAATTTCAATGATGAATATAATGTGAATTGTATTTCATGAACTAAATCTGCAAATTTTCTGGAAATGTACCCACCCATATTTCTTAATAGAAGTTTCATTGTTCCAAACCATTCGGGAAGTTGGAATATGTGTACATATTTTTCATGTGGTGTTTGTCTTGCTTGCTCTAGCAAATGATGTACTCTCAAAGCTGAAAAGGACTGTCCATTTCTTGTTAAAGGCCTCTTCTTTAAGCTACTTTCCAAAGGCAACTGTCAGTTTCTCTTTAAGATATCACATAAAAACTCTTAGGGAAAGTAGATTTTTACATGAACAAGTTACTTTTTCGAAAACCATTTTCCCTTGGCCTAAGTGATTTTTTTTCTGGTACACACTGAACAGGAGAATGTATCCATTACAAGATGCACTGAATAAAACAGATCAATCTAATGCTTCAGGACATAAACAAAGTGAAATCAGCAAGATTTTGAAACACAGAACTGAACAGAACAACATAAGTATCATATTTTATTTTTCAATCCAATCAGGCATAAAACAAAAATGGTGTCATTTGTACTCAGTTACTTACTGCCGGTACAGGAGGTAGGTGAAAGCTTGAGCTGTCATCTTGTAAATTCCAGAGAAAGGCTGGTGTCTTGAAGGAATAAAGATCAGGTAAGTTGCAACTTTCATTGCTACTCTGGGAAAGATTTTCTACTCCCATCTCCCCAAGCAAATTTTGTGTCTGCTGTTGATTAAAAGCCCATGTCATCTTTGGTTGAGACCCTTGCAATGGACTGGTGGCCTTTCGTTTTCTGCAAGATTATTTTTTTGTAAAACATTATTTGCTTCACTATTGGTACTTTTTTTCTCCATATTTTCACAAATAAGAATTGCGTCAAAAAACAACCTTGACCTTACAGCACTTCTTGCGAATTCAACAAGATAGCACTGTCCCATACATTTCTGACCTACATAATTGCATTTTAAGGCTAAATCTTCAATAATATAATATCTAGGCTTTGCTTTTCATGAATTGTATATTTTTCTGAATATATATGCCCAATGGTTTACAAAACACACGAGCTAATAAACCACAGTACCTCCCAGACAAAGCGATGTACACCATTGTTCTCCATTACTAGTTCACTTAGTTACAAATTAATTTTATTATGAAAGTGTACAAGAGACAGTTAAAATATTCACATCACCAATCCTGTTCTTAAAACACAAATTGCTATTTACATATTATTGTTAGTTTTGAAACACAAGTTTGTATGAAAGGATAACATGCAGAAATTGGGCAATGACAGTTGCTGACTTACTTGGAAAAGAGTTAATGGTAAATCAGCTATCAACACTAGCTACTTGATGAATACATTTCACTTCAATACAACACTAGAGCTAACCTGGCTAAGGTGAGGGGGCACCTAAAAAACTATGGTCAACGTACTGCTTAAAATAAAGTCACAGGGTGAAGTTTTCACTTTTTTAACATAAGGTGAAGTTTACATTTTTAGGCAACTTAGTCACCCACTTTGCTTGCTAGCATGACCCCTGCTGAAAGCTTTAGTAATATATGAACTAATGTGGCAGATGATTCAACAGCAAAATTCATATGAAGAAAGTAAAGTAAATGCTATTTGATGTGCTGATATTGAAATTCAAAGTCTTCTTTGATAACCTTATTATTTCTATAAAAACTGGGGTTATATCTCAAGAGTGCCTTTTAATTTGTTCAATTTATTTAGGAAATATTAAAACCAGACATTGTAAATATTGGACACAAACAATTTCTACTTATATGGACTGTTCAATAAACCAGAAAAGAACAGTGAGCAGTCTGAGAGCTTCCATTTGGTTTGAAAGGCCAATAAGTTAACAATGCTTGCATCTTCATGGCAACAATTGGCAGAGATGCAAAACAAACAGGAGGGTTTGCGACAACTGTATTGCGTATTATTATGGGGTCATTTACCTTGTAACTACTTAAACTGTTCAGGTTAAAAGAGAGATACCCTCTACTCATCATAAATATTAGGGTTGACATTGTAAGTTACAATAATATATAAATTTGTCTGAGGAAGGAGTAGTCCTACAATGTAAGATGTATGACATGTTATGTATGGTAGCACCAAAACAAAAATGTGTTGCACCTGGAAAAACTAGGGGAAGAGACAGTCCAACAATGTAAGACAAAGCTCATGCTATATTTGTTTTAGTGCTATGTCATACTACCCAAACAATGGAACGAGTAATCAAAGTTTCAGGATTATCTCACTCACATGGCAGCCCATATCAGCACTCTTCCATAAATTGATACGTAATTAATATACTTACTGTGCTGTTTTTATCCTGGTGGAATCAAAATCTGACACTAGCAAATGGATGCATTTTCATGTTCCGTTTACATTTGAATTTGTTGCAATGCGACGGTAGTCGAGGTATGCTGAAGTATCTTCAAGTAGGTTCATTTTGGGGATATGTATTGAACGAAACAAAACATTACTTACAGTTCCAATACGTATAATATATTTTTATTCATTTTGTTTAAGTATTCAACTTAACCCAATTTCAGCACTCCCGGCTTTCATCACTTTCCAGCCAACTGAAATGTAGGCCAACAAAACTTGAAAACAGGTACATTTCTTCTGTGAGAATTTGAATTTATTAGAAAAACGACATCAGAGTAAGTAAAGTCTGACTAAAACATTATGACTACTTGTTAGAAAAGCGTCGTTATTTTAGTTGCCAGTTGTGAAATATTCCTGAAAATTTGACTTTCGTTACAATGTTCGTCCATCAAAGCACGCTACACAGCACCGTTAGTTAAGCAGTAAGACTCTGACGCCCAAAACAAATATCAGCGTCGAAGTCTTACATGTATAACTATGGAAAGAGATTTTTACACGTGGTATGCGCTTCTTCTCAAAAGCCACCACTTGCCCTCGGGATTTTGTAAGAAATTTCCCTGAAACAGTGTTCTTCTCATGATACTAATTATGTTCGGACAATTAATCAAACACAGCGTGGAGTGGGATCTTTGCAGATCCTCGGTCGACAAAAATCCGTTCCTTTTACTTCAATTACATCGAAACCTCATTACACAAAGTTATTGGCGACCAAAAAAAATTAGATATGCAAATACTACTAAGTACATTGGTGAACGTTTCTATACCTAGATTTGTATGAAATATTCTCTTTCATTGCATAATCTGATGAATTTTTTGGAACCTTGGCTTTCCCCATGTTGAATTTTGCGCCAAGGAAGCCACCGGAAGTTCGTATTTGCGCGAGCGAGGGTAGAATTAATCGGATAAATGTCGTTTCTTGTCCATACGACGGAATAGGACGCGTCAATCCGATTTAACCTAGACTGGTTCAAACTTACTTAAAAGCCGAAAAGAAGCACTGGGATACAAAAAGTTGGGCAATAGATGAGCAATATAAAAATCGCAGACTGCATGATTAATATTTAAACAGCAAAACGAGGCCCCATTGAGTCGGTGAAAGAGAACGTAAAACAAAAAAAAATGAGCAATATAAAATCTTCCATTTACTGCATTTTCACTCGCATGCTTACATTGCTATGCAGTTCACTACCGTTTGGGGTTCGGTAGTATGCACTGGATGCTTCGAAACGTCAACTCGTACTTTCGGAGAGGGCCATGAATAATCCTTATAAGCTTGGTACTTTTAGATTTCAAAATATTTATATGACAACAGTTTTAGATGTATACAACAATAAAATTAGTATGACCTTTGTTATCATGTCATAAAAATGTGACATACATGGCAGGAATTATGGAGAACTCGCCCATGGAGAAGTCGCCGTGGGAGAACTCATCCCAGATGTCAGGAGAAGTCGCCCCATGGTGATCGGAGAAGTCGTTCCACTGCGCCTGGAGAAGTTGCCACAAAGACCATATATACTAATTCTGAGATGTCGCCACATGGTTGTTACGGCTTTATATATTGTTGTTTTTCTTCAACTTAATAACTTATTAAATCTATAAATTGTGCACTTTTTTGACTTTTCCTTTTGATCAACTCGGCTTCTGTACTTAACGAAAAAGACGTTTATTTGTAAAATTCAACAAATAATTTACTTCCTTTTTGAAGACAAAGTAAAAATGTAAAAAAGAACTTACAGTATTATGAATTAAATCCCAAAATAGTCCCAAACGTTTTACGACAAGTCTAAATTTGTAAAGTTCCAAATAAATTCCAGTGGTATTCCAAAATGAGCCAATATTTAATGTGTTCATGTGGCTGTTTTCTTAAGCATGATAGTGTGCCAATGGCCTGAATTGCAATGATGTGCTGACATTCTTTTGATATATTAGAATGATATTATCCAAAAATGTTCTTGTCTGAATTAAGTACATTTCCAAATTAAAGTATCTGTCCAAGAATAACATTGATGAGCATTTAAGTATTTCCAGTGAATAATAATTTTAATAAATAATTCCACCCAAAGAAAAATTGAACACAACTACAATACTGATACTACTTCATCAATATTAAGGATAGAATGAATAATTTCTTGAGTAAACAACATTATGCTAAAAGCTAATTAAGGCACATAACCAGAATGAGGGTAAATGTTCATTTCTAGAACATTCTAAGTTGTCAACAAGACAAGGTCTATTACTAAAATTTTAATAAAGAATATGGCAAACATCAGGTACAACAGGCTTTCCTATGGAACATTGTAATGTCCTAGACTCAGATTAAGATAAACTTGTTTACTTCCATTGATAACAATCCAAATATTTAATCTGTTATCGCCGAGAAATGTTAGCTATGTATTATGTTGTTTACAAAATCAATGTACCTAGTCAGGTACACCATAAACTTGATTTTGGACAAGGTCAGGTACAAAATACAAATGTATGTAACATATAATCATTAAGAAAAGCCAACAAATAACAACAAATTAAATATACATAACAGAACATAGAAGAATGTCCCAGTGTTCATCAATGATACAATCCAGAATGTCTTTGAATAAGTTTACAATAATTCCCAATTAATATGTTAATCCAAATTTAATGAGCACTTGATAATTCTAGAGAAAAACCTAGTCTAGACTGACCTTGAATTCTTGCTACTTAAACATGTCTGTTTCTAGAATGTTCTGAAACAAAAGGTTATATCAACTTTTACAACTTAAAATCATGGACAAAAATTAGCTATATAATCATCCTGTTTACAAATGATCATTGTTTTAAGTACAATATACAATCATGGACAAACTAAAATATGACAAGGCTGTTATTCCTTTCCAAAAGTAAATGATGTGAACTCCATTAATTATATTTGTGAATTTCATATCACCTTGATTATATATATTCTAAAATAAAATGTAAAGAAGAGGGAAATACATGTGTGGGGGGAATGATGAAAATAAAAATAAAGACAAAACAAGCATAAAACAGTGAGAATAACACAAAAATTACAATACAAACATCAAACTAAATACAATATTACAGTGTGATCAAATCAGTTCAAAAGTAAAAACCTAATATGAGATGATACAAGTTGAAGGTCTTGAAGTCCATGTAAATCTGATGTTGTAACAAGAATTCATCTAGTGTCAATCTGTCAAAGTAAAAGTTCAATATGCAGTTAAAGCAAATAGAATATCAAAAATTAAAAGTGAAAATTGAGGAATGTGTTAAAAAAAATTATTGTTTTCATTCTGTGCAGATAAATAATTACACATATTTACACGGACTAATTATAATCCTTTTTGTATAAATCTCAATGTTAAAAAGGCCATCAGAAAGTTAAATTTTGGTACCGGTAAATAAAGTGGTTATTTTTCATATGGAGACCTGCATAGGAAGTAATTTGCTAATATTTTTGGAAATCATTTTTTCCAACAGAAAACCATCTTTTATCATAATAAATGGTTTGTCAACAATTTGAAAGTTTTAATACTTTCTAATCTTGGAGAATGATATTTTTAATATTAGAAATAAAGCATTATCAATCTACCAGTGGAAATGCTTAAATTTGTTCACAGTGGATCATCAGCATGCCATAACAGACAAATATCAGATTTTTCCATTATCAGGATTGTTTTTTAACTATTAAATGTTCATCTTTCAAATTTAATTTTTTTTTATATAAAAAAAAAGACTATTCAACGATTTTAGAAAATTCCTTTCATTTATCTTAAGGTAACACATTTATTATAATATAACCTAATTTTCTAAAAGTGGTGGGAGAGGAGGGTATTCACAGCAACCTGGTATATGTCAATCGAAATAAAAATATAGAACAAATCGACATTTTGGTACATTTCACACTGAAACCTTCCGTTCAATAAGTTTCTTCCCAATAACGTAAGGTTATAGTCGGTACAATGTATTCAGTGAGATTTTAACATTCTCCTCTCATACGAATAAGTATTAATTATATTTATTGCATTATGAGGAGTGGTGGCAACACTTTAAAAAATATTAAGAATTTCAAAGGAATGAGACATTTGTTTCATGATGATTGCTATCGGAAGATTGTATAATAATTACTGCAATAGGAAAGATTGTATAACATAAAGATAAAAGATCCCGCAAAAAGTACTCTTACACCGGTTAGTTCAACGGGTAAGGCTAGTCTGGTTCCCTGCTGATTATGCTCCCTGCGTTGCACGCAACGCATTGAGCTTACTAAGCAGGGAACCAGACTACCGGTAAGGCATGTTCTAGCAGAAGTCACCTTGCGCTGGAAAGTAAAATTTGAACTTCTTAGGTAAATTGCTCATACTCACCTGTTCGTAGAAACAGAAGGTTTCCTAAGAAAAAATAAGCATGTTATATTTAACATATAAATTAGTACAGCTGAAACGAATAACCAAAATTATAATTCTTTCTGGCGATGAATTGCAATAGAAAATCAGAATTCGAATAGCTACTGTACAGTATATTCGTATATTTACAATTTCTGTATCGTAAAAAGAGAATAACATTACAAGTCAGTTGGTTTTCGTTCTAATCCTTTACTTTCTATATTGTACTTTCTGTAATCTTCATTCAAACTAATAGTTACTAGCAAAACCTACAACCAGACGCAACAGTCGACCTAGTCATACATGTAAGACCTTGACGTTGTTTTATGTTTTGGGCGTCAGGGTCTTACTGCATAACTGACAGCGCTGTGTAGTGTTTTGATGTCAACTAACATCGTAACGAAAGTCAAATTTTCTGGAATATCTCACACAACTGGCAACTAATATAACTGCCCTCTTCTACAAAGTAAAGTCATACTGTTTTAGTCAGACTTTACTTTGATGCCTTTTCTCTAATAAATTTAAATTCTCAAAAAAGAAATGGATCTGTTTTTAAGTTTCGTTGGCCTACAGTTCAGTTGACTGGAACGTGATGAAAGCCGGGAATGTCGAAATCGGGTTAAGTTGAAATTTCTTTTGTGAGAATTTGAATTTGTTAGAGAAAAGACATCAGAGTTTTAAGTCTGACTAAAACATTATGACTTGACTTTTACTACGTGCCCCCTCCCCAAGTTTCTGCAGCTGCCTCTGGCATGTCCTTTGAGAATTTGAGAATTTCATCCTTATTGGACCTGGAAGATAGATCAATTTTTATTGAAACCAGCGCTTAAAAAATGCAGCATAAAAACCTCCCTATTTTAGGTCCCAGTCTCAATATTTTATTTGTTATTCTCCCTACTTGATTTTTGAAAAGTTGACAGGTATGGTGGACTCTAATTTCCACAAGCCCAAAATTTCCCTGTGTTTAATATTGTCACACAACATTGCAATAGCTACAATAAATATAAATTTAATTTTAAAAAATTGCACTTGAAGACTATTCCCATTATTGAAATGATCATGCTTTGCATTCTATATATATGCAGTATAATCCGACTTCAAAGAAATATGTCAAAAATGTAATAGCGGCTTAAACATTCATGTTTAGGGCAGTAATCTATAATAACTTTTGTTCTTGTACATGCATCTATCATCTCTTTCATTTACCTTTTTCTACTTCCTGATCCTACCTATGCAGATTAGCACAATGGGTTCACCCACTGCAACCTTCAACACATCTCACTAGCAGTTGTCAGCCAGTTAATGTGAAACTTTGATTCTATTGCTGACCTCTTTTCCTTTAATTGTTGCCAATTAAACTGCCCAGTGGATAGTTTTATATCAGTTCCAGTCAATACAGATTACTGTTTTTTCATACTACATGTAATGGGAATAGACATGTTTTGTGGGTTTTTTTAGTTACTGAAAATTGTGTTTTCTGGAAACATGACAGTGTCAGGGGGTTTGGAAGTACAAAATCATATTTTTAGCAAATCTTCATTTGATTAAAATCAGATCTCAATTTTACATGGGACTGTAGTAATCTGATTTAGATTATGCCATGTTTTGGCATATATGTCAACATCTTGAAAGTACATTTACTCGTTTCATCAGCACGATCAAAGTTTCCTCAGGCAAAATATTTTGTTTCGACAAGCCCAATGGGCACCTCATGTGGAATACAGGACAGGCCCAAACTAAAATTAGAGGGGTGTTGGGCTATCAGATAATTTTAGCAATGCTGCTAAGTATATGCATGTGACCTGGATAATCCAGTCATTATATTCTTTCTCCATTTGCTACATTAATGTCTGAAGGTGGATGCAACTGAAATACATCAGACTAGAAGTTATAGGTATTGTTTTGTAATTAGAATAATTCTGCATCCTCTAGCAGCAAACAGTGAGAGCTGGAAAATGACAATTATTTGGATTACTTATTTTCTTGTGCATTTTGGTGCAAAATGAAGGCAGTTAGATGAAATATTTTAAATGTGTGATGGAACATATATAGGTAAATTGTTTATACTGAAGCGGTTTGTCTTCCATATTGAATTTTCAATATTGATCTTGATGTGTCTACCACAGTGACTCATTAGTACCAACCTTATTGGATGTTTGTGATAGGCCATCTAGTTCAGACCTTTTTGGTATGGAGCACTCAAGAATCATGAATTAACTAAATAATTATCCAAATTCTGTGCTTTGTGACATCATCCTATTTTGTTTCTGGTTTTGGTATTTGTAAACATCTGCTTTTGATCCTTAATGTTGAATGAATTTTTGTTGACTGGGGTCAGAATAGGCAAAAGGCCCATATCATAGTATCAGACAACTTCAAAATTTATGCGATCAGAACTCACCAGGCTTCTGAAATGTGTACAAAATGCATTGTATAAAAGCTGCATCTCGTTAAGCAGCTCAGTGTTTATTCAAGTTAAATCAAGCAGAATATGACAGACCAGTTATTAAATTCAGAAATGCAATTTTGGTGAACATAAAAGGCATGAACAGATTGCACTTTTCCCCAAAAAAATTATAATTAAAGTTTTACAAGGTATCTGTCGTTCTCCTGATGACAGAAATATCAACATTCTTGATCTTACTTGATTAAATACCATAAATAGACTTTAAAATAATACTTCTGAGTGGTCCAAGCCAAAATTAGGTCACAGTCTTAATGTAAATGGGCTGCAGTCGCATACTAGAATCATGTAAATGTCATGCAGAAGTCGTTTTTAGCCATGAACTGAAATTTTTTTCTTCAGATTATATTTTTCCGAAATGATGAGCATTGGCCCCATTGTCGGTCAGACTCGACATCCTGAGTAATATAGTTTTTATACTTTTGTGTGGATTTATGTATAGATGTTAACAGAAAAATAACATTGAATATTGATCTGCATTATGGTCTTTGTTTCTTGTAGATCATGGGCAACTCCAGTTCCTCACCTAGTACCTCTCAGCCAGCACCTGTCAGCCATCATTTAGATATCAATTCTAATGTGACTAAAGTCCCTAGTGAGTGCCCTATGCACCAGGCCCAGAGCACAAGCCCAGCAGCCTGTAGCAAATGTCCAGTTGATCACAAGCAAATGGCCACAACCGGCAATTGTCCAGTCCAGCATAGCCAACCATCACAACAACAGCACCATGTGTACAGCAGTGAATGTCCAATGAGACAGGGACAAGCTCATCCCACAGATATTAACCCAGATAATATGGTATTTGTATTTCATCATTGTTAGCAGATCACACAAAAAAACTGTTGGCATCAGCAGTTTTCATTTGTCTTTTTAACCTTTACTTGCAAAACCCAGTTGATCGCAAGAGAAGGTACACCATAGAAATGATGCAGGTGTTCAGTATGACCATTGGGATTTTGTTTTCTTCTTTTAAATGAATCAAGGTCTTGTTGGTTCTAAATGAAAATGGTACCACTTGGACATCTGGTATGGCAGTCACAGTGGCGATTTTGAAAATTTTGTTATTGCTTTTTCTCACGAGCATATATTAAGTGCTCAGAGAAATATTTTTAAGACATAAGCCTTGATGACTTAAAAACTTAACAAGCCCTGACACAAATTCCACAAGCTCCAACTCAAATTTACATATGCTAAAACTGCCCTGTTTTTTTTTCTTTTTTTTCTTTTACTATTTATGCAGTTGCAATACTTAGCTACAAGCTAGGCTTGAATTTTATGGAGAAGTGAAATCCTTTTGGACAGAATTGTCAGAAGTATGAGTCGAACAGGGAAAAGTGAGAGCAAAGCAAGAAATGCAATATATGTGTGTGTGTTTTTTCATTCTCTTATTTGATTATGCCCTCTGTTTCTCATTTGCATATTTGTATTTTAAACATTTTGGTTTTATGCGTACACCTTTGATATGTGTATAAAAGTCGTCATATTCATAGTGTATTTTGGCAATATGACTTGACAAGAGAACAGTTGAAGCTATACATGGTAATGACTTTAACTGAGTAACTAGATTACAGTATTGTAATTGCAAGTTAGTAAAAATGCTTAATCACCTAACTGTAATCAAGAATTTTTATTTTACTTTAAGTTCACTATGAAATGGCATTTTAAAAGATTTCTAAACTTGTTTAAAACAATGCCTGTACTGTGTATATACACATCAGAGCATCGTCCAATGTGTTTCTGAACTACATAATTGCATTTTAAAGCAAAATCTTCAATAACATAATATTTAGACTTTGCTTTCTATGAATTGTATATTTTCCTGAATATATTTGCCCAATGATTCACAAAAACAGTCTAATAAAGAGGTACCTCCCAAACACTGTGATGGCTGCCATATTTCACAGCATGTTCACTTATGGTTTCAAACAGGTTTTATGAAGAAAATAATGTACAAGAAGCAGTTAAATTGTTCAGATCATAGATTCTCTTCATAAAACACAAATAGCTATTTACATACTATTGTTTAGGTTTTGAAACAAGTTTGTACATTTTTATCATCAAAGGACGACTTGTAGAAAGTGGGCAGTGATAGTTGCTAACTTGCTCGGGTAAAGGTTAATGGTCAATCAACTATCAAAACACATGCCTGTGTATGTGCAAGAGTTTGTTTGTTGGTGCAGTTGATATAAACACCAGCTATTTGAAGGCTTGAGCTACAACACAACACTGGAAGTAACCTGGCTAAAGTTAGAGAGGATCTCAAAATTTTGGTCACTTATTGTACCACTAAAATATCACAGGGTGATGTTTTAACTTTCCTAATAGAAGGAGGCAAAGTTTTCATCTTTAGGTGACTTAGTTGCATATTTTGCCTGGTAGCTTGACCCCTGTATTAAATTTACTTGTGTCTTAATTCAGATCATAAAATATTTTATGTAAAGCAATGTTTTCCTCCCAGTCCTGAGGTCAGCCATTGTCTAATTGCCCTCTCAACGTCCTCCTTATTCATTGGATCAGCATTGTTTACGTTTATTAGCATCTGAAGCTTTAAACATTTTCTCTTTATTCTTTTAATGTTGCTGATAGTTACTACTTAGTATGTTTAACCATTGTTGCATTAATTAGTGGGAACAAGGGACAATTATTATTCATTGATCTTTAACTTTAAACATTTTGAACAATGGAATAGCAATTAAGCAAGACCATAACAAATTCACAATACTTAAGTGTTTCTGCGGAAACCATTTTTTAGGCAGTCGTACCTTTTTATCTCACTTCTACAAGAGGAAAGCTGATATTTAATCTAGTACTCAAAAGGCACCATGGGCCACATTTTATCCCTTTTTTTACTTATGATACTTTAAAAAATCTGCATTTGAATTAAAATCTCCAGATTACAACAGTAAAGTAGTCATTTAACAGCTTGGTGTTTAAACTTTCTAGCCTTAATCCCATTACATGGCCACACATTATTGCACCAGTTGCAGTGACTACTGTAATACATCCAATAATGACTTAGACTGGTACTGGCTGGTTTCTGTAATGCACCTAAATATCCAAAATTGTATTTTGTCCTACCTCCAGTTGAATCACATGTATGTTAAAACCATGCGATCACTATAGGTAACCCAGGCAATCTGTTCCCCATTCATAGGTCACATGCTTCACTTTGTCAACAAAGTTCACAGCTTTCAATAAGTTCTTTGAAATTTTATACCAAACATGCTGATATGTCATCATATGTGGTTCTTGTTACTAAAATAAAATGAACTTTTTAATGATTTCTCAAAAGTCACTCAACAGATCTCACCAGGAGGTTTTCATGCGCATGCCTGTATCCTGACAAATGAGCAGCCTCAATACGTCCTTTATGTGGTAACCATTGCTCTACTCTGATGCAAGCAAAACATTATCATTTGTGATGTGATACTGCTTACCATACATCTTATACCAAGCTTTAAGTAAATAGAGAAAAAAGTACAAGAACAGACAGCAACAGCAGCTTCAATGGTAGCCATTAAATTAATATGAAAGAAATACATGTAATCACTACTTTCGAAGTTCAGTAAAACAAAGGGAAAATCTTTTCACAAGAAGAATACAAAATCTTGGAAAGCAATCTATTTATGAAGTAGAAAATGTTTCCATTAAATCTTGATAAAATAAAGTTTTATGGAATTTCTTATATAAAGCACTGTGGTGGAAGAACTATAGTAGTCTGGCTTAGTCTTTGAGAATTTGATAATTATTGTCGAACATGGGCCTGAGATTGCTTACTCTCTTGGGCAGAAAGCACCATAGCATCAAGGTCTAATAAATACAAATGATGTTTCGAAACAAGGCAGTGTCCTTAATCAGAGCATTCCAAGATAGTCTGATAAAAGAAACATTATATTTATGGTGTGAATTAATTATGAAAATACTAAATGAAGGATATAAACTCCTGATGAATGAATGTTTTTTCCCCATTTATTTTATGAAATAAGGAACATTTTTGTGTGTCTAAGTAGTTTGATTTATTGCCTTTCTACTCATTACATCTGCCCTGTTATTGTGCCTTGAGGACCCTCTACTTTCTGTCTCTGACCCTTGAGAAATATACAGGTACCCTTTGAAAAATGTAATGATAAACTTGAATAAACCTTGTCTCAATAGTTTCCTAGCTATAACCCAGGGACTAAGCCCCATGGCATAGATAGGGAAGGGTAAGGATGGATTGTGGGACAATGTCAGTTGGATGTGCTCATGTCCTTTAAGTGTATACATGGTTATAGGGTTGAGATCTCAATAGTTTCCATGTTGTAACCCAGGGGTTAAGTCACTGGTGTTTTGATTAACACCTAAGGTCCAAGTCTACCCAGTTTCATGTGTCTATCTTTAATGTTGTAGCAGTAGTATGAGGATATGTACAACCCTATATACATCTGGCCAACTGGACTGTACAAAACTATCCCCACATTTATTTGAAAATGTGGAGATTTAAAAAAAACACTTTATTCTGCTTCTTGTATTCCAGATGCCCCCACCTAACCAGAGACCAGCTCCAGACCAGCCATTTCCCCTCCCCATAAACAGAGTAGTATCCAATATCCCTAAAGCTGGGACAGATGAAAACTGGGTGTACCCATCAGAACAGATGTTCTGGAATGCTATGCTTAGGAAAGGTAAGGAGCTTGTACGGAACAGGCCTTTGCAACACCAGCTTAGTCTCAGTATGATGCATATCATAATACTTGGGTGTCAGTACAGTATGTATCTATCATGCACTTAGTTGTTATTGCATACAAGAGTGACAGTACAACTTGTATCACAGTAAAGACTCTGTCCATTTGTCATTGCATGTAAGGTCTGTGTTACTGGCAAAGTTACTAGTATTACCTGAATATATTGTGACTATTTTGTAAATTTGCATATGGGTTTGTTACTAACTCTGCTGTGCCTTTTTATTTATTAGAGATTTGAAACCCAAAATACATCCAGATTGTGGCATTATACAGTAGTACGAGTTAACATTTAAGATTTTTTCTGTTACTTTGGTCTTAGCAAAGCATTATTTTTCATATTGATATTAAATCTAGAAGTTATTTGTAATGCCAGAATTTTTAACAAAAAATACAGAATTGTTCATCATATCCATTTATCATTTTAGATAATCATATCCAACTAAAATTCACACAATTGTCTTGAGCTCATGAACAATCTTGAAGCCATATTTCTGATCAGATTAGGTATTTGAGTTTTTTTCTTGAAGACCTCAATCAAATTATATATTTCGATAATATGTCATCAATAGATCAGTTTGAGCACAGTATTGGCACATGTTATTTTGGTGATCATGCATCTAATTGGCTGAGCTTGTGAGTCAGATTTTGATCTGAATTGGAATTTTTTAAGTTTATATCATCTAGAACTTGGATCATTTTGATTATGGGTGACAAAAACACATTAATGAAGGGATCTTTTATCTGATTGAGTTTGTGAACACATAAGATTTTGATAGCTGTGGTAGATAGTTTATATCATCAACCTCTGAGACATGTAGGCAGCACCTAAATATAATAACGAGATCATCTTGCACCTGATTGGTTGAGTTTATCAACACTCTAGAGGCCATGTTTCGGATCAGCTTTTTATCAGATTGGGTATTCAAGACCTCAGATGAGTTTTATTATGAGTGACATAAACACATATTAATGAGATGAGCTTGCACAAGTTTTCCTGAGCTTGTGAAGATTCTAAGAGGTCTTATTTCAGATCAGGTTTTGATCAGACCTGGATCATCAGCTTGTATCATGATCTTGGATGTGTTTGATTATGAACTAGATCTGTGCATATTAGTGAGAAAAATGAGCCGATCAGATGGCAGACATGTTTATCTGTCCATATTTTACTGTATTTGTACAGAATAAAGCCCATCGGTACGGTCATTGATCTGAAAAATTTTGAGGTTGCATTTATTAATTTTTTAAAAATAATTTTTAAGCAGTTTTTTTATTCCATTTCGTTTTGTGGTATCATCTCTTTGGTCCACATCCACAGTCTGTGCCACATCACTGATTTTAACTTTCTCAACATCCGGTTGTTTAAACAAAGAAAATGACGCTGACAAGAAAGTTTCAGCGTGAAACTGATGATGACAAAGGAAAGTCTAAACATAGAAAGCAGCATTTTTCTACCAGTCTATAATACTCTGTGGCCATGCCTTAAACCATTATCTAAAGGAGAACAATTTATGCTCTGCACTGTTTGCAACTTAGACTTTTATTGTGCACATGGAGGAAGGAATGACTGTTCACGTACGTGGAATCTGAAAATCATGCAAAATTGGAATCATTAGTGAAGGGACTTAGAAATGTTTTGTCAGTGACAAAGGGAAAGGAAGTGTGATCAATACATATTTCAAAAGCAAATAACGTGCTGAGGTGACTATGTGAGTTGATTGTAAGTATGAATTTGTCATTGAGCACAGCTGACAAGTTAATGGAAGCAAGGAAATGTTCCCAGATTCCAAAATTGCACAGGGTATTTAGAAACAATCCATTCTAGTAAATGTTGACAAAGCTGATACCAGAGTTTATGAAATAAATATAATTGCCTTCACCTATCTAGATGAAGTTATTATTTTCTGAGAGGATGGGTGGTAACAATGTCTATCATAATGTTTTATACAAAGTCTTCCTTAACCATGTAAAATGTAGAGATTTGGCTTTATGTTATGGATATGTGTGAAGCTGAGAAAACAGATTTTCTAGAGAAAGTAACAGAGGTAAATAGTGGAAACATTTTGGGTGTGTAGAGGTATTCTTTTGTGGTTTTTATCACTATAATATAAACATGATGTTTAAGTCAGTGGTCAATTTCGACTGATTTAGCCTAGAAACAAAGAATTGCCTGGACATCAGCAGCTTTAAAAAGTAGGAGTTATTTACAGAATATTGTATCATCAGTATGTCGTACTACATAATGGTAATTATAGTGTATTGATAGTGTCTACTATTTGTGCCCTGTTTCACAGGTAACGTGTGCTATGTTAAGATGCTAGAAACACTGAATGAAAATACTGACTGCCTTCTAAAAATACTGACAGACATTGCTTAAAATACTGACAAGAAAATATATGGGTAAACAGGTCTGAGATGGTGTGAATATAACTTGGAACCTTCTGGTCACAAGTCCGCTTTAACGACAGAGTCATAGCAGCTCCCACATCGAGGATATGATTGGCTTACAAGTTATGACTACAGAAGTGAGTCACAGGTGGGTAGGAACAGACTTGGGCATCCATGATGTCAACACAGATTAACTTCTTTGTAATGTAAATGCATATACTTTAAAGATGGAGCTGTGAACAGTTTAAATATTGTGAATGAGGACCTAATCCCCAGGGGGATATTTGATATCTGAGGGATAACTCTGGTTGTATAAATGACTTGTCTTCTTTATGCTCAGAAAGTAATCCTGTATATCTGGTCAAGGAAAGATACCAACATGAATAGACACTACCAACTATGTGCTCCAAGCTTTCCTTCCCCACAACAGTTTAAATATATGCTTGAGTTGGCATTCAAGATCTGACAGTGTCAGCTAACCAGGTGAGTATTATCAGGCACACTTGATCCTTTGTTTTCTCCTTGAGATATATTAGCCAATCACAATAACATTAGAGATATAAGCCTGTTACATTGTTAATCCAGTTCTACTAAAAGACAAAATTTTCTTTTTCTGTCTATCTCATATAGACAGAGACAATAACTCTTGTCCATTACCTCCCCTTGCCTCTGCCAGGTGTTGCTAGTTTATAAACTTTGCTGCTGTACTGGTAACAATGTACATTATACCTCCAACAATCTAAACCATCTCTGTTTATAATTGGAACATTCAGCTTTTGGATTTATTGTGGTGGACAGTCATTCTTTTACAGGTTGTATTCATTATTTTGACATATTTTCTCAAATATGAGTGATTTAGACACCTTTACAGACTTGGTCTATTTAAGATTATGTTACAACACACTACTATTATATGTATCAAGTATTCATCATCTATGCCGTGCAGCATGTATAATATGTGGAGAGAAGAAAGTCTGGGTTATAGTAGTCCAAAAGGGAGCGAAAGTCTGAATAAGTCAAGGAAGATAATGCTGACATCATCAGTATGCATCCAAAGTCAACTTCCATTGCGAGTTTTGCATTGGACACTGGGTTGATCGCTTGCAGCCATCAGCCACAGTAACATCAGTAACTGTAAGTGAATAATATTGAGATGATACAACCATCAACCTTTGAACAGATGTGTAGTCTGTTTCAGGCAATGACACAGTTAATGACACCAGGTCACATATTGCCTTTACTTTCCTCATTCACTTCCACACCTTTTTCCAATTCACTGGAGGCTGGGGGGGGGGTATATCCCCTCCCACCCCCAATTTTAGGCTGCCCAGTGGACATAAGTACACCCCTCCACCCCTGCATGTCCAAGTATGTCCTTTGGATCTTTACACTTGGATTCATGAGGTTTATACCAGATTCATTGGATCCATCTCACAACAGAGCCTTGCCATCACCAACTGTACAGCCATCGGAGCATGAAGACTTTTTTTTAGATCGTCAGGTCAACAAGGGTTTATGGGATCTAATGATAGATCCATCTGTTTAGCTGCCACTGTGTAGGCATAATATGCAGATTAGGGACAAGGGATCTTTTTAGTCAAATACACAATGTAGACCCCAGCCCAATGCCTGGAGACAACAGCCTAACCAGGCTATTATGCAACCATACAGAGGCAGCAAGAAACCAAGTTTCTCTCCCTTCATGCCTTCTAACCTTAGACATTGGCCTACCATCCTATTTCTAGCAGACAGTCTACCTGTGGGCAGTCCAATCCTGCAATTTCAGGCTCACTGGATCACCCTTTTCCAGGTCATTTCAGAGAGGCTTTGGATTCAACTGAACCAATCCCCTCTGCTTTCTTCCTCTCCCCTCTTCACTGAGGTACCCTCAGATTGGGAGGAAGATGACTTTCTTCAACAGGAGATATGGTCCCTCATCAAAAAACAGGCAGTGAAGATTGTGCAGAAACCACAATTGCTGGGGTTCTATTCCCTGCAGTTTCTTATTCACAAGGTGAACAGCAAGTTGAGGCCGATCATTTAGCAACCAAAATTCAAGATGGAGATGGTGAGATCAACCTATCTCTCTATCCAACAGTCTCGATCTGACCAAAACATATCTTCATGCCCTTATCCACCCCGTGTCATGGAAATTTATCAGTTTTGCTTACCGCAACAGTTTATCAGTTGCCATGGTTATGGATTTGCATTGTAACCCTGTTCCAATCAACTTCATCTACAATAACAGCAGTGTACCTGGACAACATCCTCCAGAAACATGGTAAGTTCTATTCTGCTCAAAGGTAGAAATGATCTTCTCTCACTTTTAGATCATATAGGCTTTCTAGTGATCTAGGAATGGTCCAACCTCCGTCCATCCCAGCTTTTTGTCCATCTAGGTAATGAGTTTGTCACCAACTTGGATATGGTATGGCTTCTTTGTGTTTGCATAATCAGGATCGTTGAACTTGACTCAATATCCAACATGACTTGGATTTCAGCAAGAGAGTTCTTGCAACTCAGATTATTCAGTGGCGGTCTAGATCTCATTCGGCTGTCTTTTATGCGCCCCTTACAATTGATGTTGCTAGCACAATGGCACCCTTTTTCAAGTTAATTCGACCATAGTCACATGCATGCCAACCATTACTCTTTTGGCCTAGTCATTACACTTTTTTTTCACTAATTTATGCCTTATGCATAAATGTATTTGGATTACGCATTTTTGGTATATCCCCCTCCCAAAAAAAATTCATTTGTTTTCTCATTTTTATTAACATCCCATTAATCCAGCATACCATATTCTAGGAAAGACAGCTTCTACATAACTACGACATAAGAGTATGCTTGTCCATAGACTTGCATGCACTTTCCTAACAGTATTATGTTCTATTTATAGCAGCTGCCCTATTTCCAAGAAACATGCTGGTTTCTACTTTCAAACTTTTGACCTTGGTTTCTCTTTATAGCAGCTGTATGGTTTAGTTAGGAGTGAACAGACTGGTTTTCTAATTTTTAATCCCTGCTCACAGATTCTTTCTTCTTATTCATATCTGGTACAGAACCAGTCTGTAGGTATTTGGCACTAGAAGTCAGATTTATTCTAGTCGATGTGTGTGTTTCCACTTGAAAAAACATTTTTTTTTGTGCTTAATAATGCTTTAGAGCAAAAGTGCTTTTCAAAGAATTTCACAGGCAGATTAGAAAAAGATGAAAACCCAATTCAAATATGAATACATGAATTACACAATACAGCATTCAATTCTAGGACCACTTCATATCCATTGTAGACTGTGTGGAAAGGATTTTAATATTGGATATGATGATAAGAAAAACAAATCTTGAATTAGCTCGTTTTACTAACTCCTATACAAAGGTAACTTCTTTTCTACAGCAGAACTAAATTGTGGGCACAAATTTTATAAATACAGAGATGTTATTTACCAAGTTCTTGATAGAACACAGACTACCCCTAGCGGTAGAAGACTACATTGGTCCTTTGTTCAAACAAATGTTTCCTGGTTCAAAAATTTCAGAAAATATGCATGTGCAAGAACAAAATCATCTAATATTGTTAGGTGTTTAGCAGAAGATAATTCACTTAAACTTGCAGAAGCCATGAAAATTGGGCAGTTTAGTATTGCAATAGACAGGAGCAGTGATTACAATAACAAAAAGTTGTACCCAGTCTGTGTAAGAGACTTTGACAATGAAAAAAGCAACGTCAGAGTGCTTCTCTTCATTACCAGAATTAACAGCAGATTCCACTAGAGAAAACATTTTTTATTTGCTTAATAATGTTTTGAATTAACATAAATTGGCAGAACTGTATGGGTTTTCAGTTGATAATACATCAGTGTTGACTGGAATTCATAAAGAAGTTGCATTCTATATTTTGAAAAATGTCTCCAAAGTGTAGATATCAGGTTGTCCCTGTCATATGATGCACCTTGCTGCAGGAAGGCTGCCGATAAATTACAGGAACTCATGAAGTTGGCATTCTACCAGACAATGTACTTCATGTGGACAGAGTTGATGTCCACCTTATTTCCCAGCTAAAAGACCCAATAACTGGAAGATATAAATTTCCTCCTTTTTGTCAGGTTATGAAAGGAATATTGGTTCTTTACCATTCTAATGCTGACTGAGAGATTATTCAGTATTGTTAACAAAAATAAAACTGAATTCAGATCCAGGCTCTGTAACCCAGCACTTAGTGCTCTGCTGGTGTGCAAAACATTTGGTTGGTACAAAGTGTTTTGAAATACAATGTGACAGTCTGTTGCATTTTAAAGTTCAAAGTGCTATATATGAAAACTTGAAGCAGTAATTGATGTTAAAAGACCAGAGGGGTAAATAAATAATTTTGTACATATGCTTATTGAATTTTATTAAGTTATATGTGAATTACTCTTTTTCTGCCCGGATTACTATTTTTTTCCACTTGGATTACACTTTTTCCTCACCAGCGGTTGGGATGTATGTAGTCATGATCATGCCCAAGATATAATCTTTCCTGTGTCAGTGGTGCAACCCAGGTTGGCTAACTATGGGGATCCTACTGGAGAAGCCACAAGCGGAAATAACAGTATTTACTGATTCCAGTACGTACAGTTGGGCTGTCCACCTGTTGCTGGACTTCACTACGGTTTGTGGCACAGGGGAGCATCCTCTCCACATCAGCCTTTTAGAAATGAAGGCTGTCATCAGCGCCTAAGCTGCAGTTCTGTTGTGAAGAACATGTTAGCTCCAGCATACAAGAAAATATGTTTGTTAACCAAATTGGGTTGTTTAAGTTTAGCAAGGACACTTGAAATGATTTTATTATTGAGCAGTTAAAGAAGATAAAAGAGGGAAAGAAACACTTTCCACATTCTATTCAGCCAATAGAGCATCAGTTCTTTTCAAGGAACTCCAATTTTGATTGTTCATTTGTACATGGAAGCCACATTTATAGTGAATTTAGTTTACATTTAAAAAGTTTTCTTTTTTAAAAGAATGGATAATATGTGGCAGTATTGGACATTACATTGTGCATTCAATAATGGACATTTAACTCTAATGAATAAAGAACTTTAGGCAATTTAATGCTATCAGTCTCTTGAAGTACTTCCTTATTGTAATGCTGGCTGTGTGAGCCATTGAGTGTACTGCCTAATAATGAGAATATCTTATAATGAAGTACATGATGCTGTACTCCCTCATTTTAATGCTGTCCATATGAGCCCTTGAGTATACTGCCTTATAATGAGACTTTCTTGTAATGAAGTACATGATGCAGTACTCCCTTATTTTAATGCTGTCCATGTGAGCCATAGAGTATACTGCCTTATAATGAGACTGTCTTATAATGAAGTACATTATACAGTACTCCCTTATTTTAATGCTGTCCATGTGAGCCATAGAGTATACTGCCTTATAATGAAATATATGATATAGTACTCCCCCCCCCCCCGGAATGCTGTCCATGTGAGCATCTGAGTATATTGCCTTATAATTAGACTGTCTTATAATGAAGTACATGATACAGTACTCCCTTATTTTAATGCTGTCCATGTAAGCCATAGAGTATACTGCCTTATAATGAAATATATGATATAGTACTTCCCCATTGGAATGCTGTTCATTTGAGCCTTTGAGATTACTGCCTTATAGTGAGACTGTCTTATAATGAAATATATGATATAGTACTCCCTCATTGGAATGCTGTTCATTTGAGCCTTTGAGATTACTGCCTTATAGTGAGACTACCTTATAATGAAGTATATTGTAGATATAATTCTGTTACTGTACCACATAATGAAATGGGATCCATGTCCATGTTACCCTTATAATAGGAATGGTGTTATTATGAAGTATTATAAAGGGCCTTATAATGAGGGAGTGCTATCATGGTTATCTGCTTATACTATACTTTTGCAGGATGGCGCTGGAGGAAGGATGATCCTAAGCCGGAAGACCTGACTAATATTATCAAAATACACAATGCTAACAACGATATGGCATGGGAAGAAGTGCTTAAGTGGGAAGCACTGCATGCCAAGTAAGAGTATATAGTTTAAATAATACAGATACAAATTTCCTTCTCATTTTTTATAGAGTATGATATTTAGACACTTTAAATTTGCTTTAATGCCTTGTTTTTTTGCCTTAAGATATTGGTTGAATTTATTTTCCTGGTACATTATATAATGGAATACAACTGTGTCCATCTGTCTGTCTATGAAACTTGGGATAAATATTGCACAAGTGATCCAGATGTGCCTTTTGCTATTCAGGATTCTTTAGTTTCAGTTGTGTTTTTTAATGTTGTCATTTTTATGACAAATCATCCATTCATTGTCTGCTCTTTTGTTTCAAGTGTATAACCCTCAAAACGTTTCAATATATTTTCGTGAAACTTGTTACATGTCAGACTAGTGGTCCAGCTTTAACTTTTACCATTCGCAATCTTTCTTTCAGCCAATCCATTATCTGCACTTTTTTCTGAATTATTACTTACTTTCAAAACCATTCAGTGTATCTCTAGGTAAAGATACACATATTAGACTTGTGTTCCAGAAGTGCATTTTGGTATTTACAGCTATTGTGAATACTTGTATCTAGTATGGCTGCAACGGTGGCTAATTTTTGGAATAATTCAGTAATAATTATTATCCCTGAGTGAATGGCAGAGGACTGTAGTTAATGCCAGATAAACATCCCCTTGTTGCTGCTGACTTTGTGATAATTTCCATAGTGGCTTCAGTTCTGATTCAGTACAGTCATGCTCAATAGTATTTGCTGTTAATGTATTCTTGTTGTTAATTTAGTTTATTATAGTTTTACGTTGGATTTTGGATCTGATGCTCCCACCATTTATTCACATAAGGGGCCATCCATTTAGTACATACATAAAAATCGATCAAAGCTTGAGGGGCCCTGTACACATGCATACTTTTTTACACACACTCCACCTGCATATGTAAGCTTGACACACACACACCAAATTCTATAGAACAGCCTATATTTAATCCATGCAGAAACGATCAAGGATTATTAATATTAACGTGTTTAATAAAACAGATAGTCCACCGACGTTCAATGTCTGTCTGCATCAGAGAAATTAGCTGCATAACTTTGAAAAATTTGTCTAGTATCTTCTAAAATTCAAACACCGACTGAACCCAGTCGAACAGTTCAGGTTACATTTTAGACAAATTATTATTGGGGGCCCCCCCCATTTACTGTGCATATGTACATTATCAGTAGACCCAAACACACATGCATTTGGGTTAACTACCCTCACCCTCCATGTGTACGTACTAAATGGACAGCCCCTAACACTTTGCAGAAGGATGTGAGTCCCAAGCTGAGTTGCACACGTTTCAGAGATAGTTATGGACTTCCCAAAAGGAATCAAATGGAAACCCATTTACAGTAGTATATTAGTATCTTTCATGTTGAATCAGCAACAATCTGGAAATGACTCATTAATATTTCTACTAAATCCATCATGTTGACTCACTTTTCCTGGACCTTGCATTGCAAAAGTGTGAAAGTACCCAATATACTCACATGTCAAACCCAACTGCAAACAACATAATGTGCCATTAGATCAGGTCTGTGTTTGCTTGTGCTACTGGTTACTCCTAACAAACTGTTTTGACCCAGATATGCTGCAACATGTATGGTTTAGTTTGCTGTTGGACTTGGCTTTATAGAGCATATATATTGTGCTCAGCCCATCTGTAAAATCTTTTGATGACTTTTTCTGTGTGTAGTTGATTTATTAATGGCATTTTGTTTTTGTTAAGTTTAGTTTTTGTTTATTTTCACTTTTAGCAGCTGATAGTAAAATGTTTGATCAATGAATTTACCTTGAATTGCCAACAAGTTATAAACTTTGTATCGGTAAAAAGAATAAAGAATTGCTGTTACGCAATCTTTGAGAATAATATCTATGTTATATGTTTGATTCCAAAGTTATTTGTATGTTATTGAAAGGTGTGGTGCATAATTTTCAGAGAATGCTGTAATCCAAAACTGAAAAAATTTGGAGGCAAGGCCAAAGAATTCTCACCAAGGGCCAGAATACGGAATTGGTTGGGGTAAGTGTATGTTGACTATAGTAAAAGTCAGGCACTAGCTTGAATAAAGACGTATTTGCTTTGAAACACGGTCAACTCCAAAAGCATAGTTATAGCTTGAAATGGAATATTTTGTTTATCAGCATATATTTACATGACCAGTTTGATAATCATTCTTAGTGCAATGAATTCAATAGTGAAAGATTTATATAATTTAGAATTACCTAATTGCAGTGATCATTTGAGGACCAGTCTTTAACATGCTGATGTAATCAATTCACCAGATTTCTCATTTTTAAAACTTCTAAGTTTGTTCAAATGTTTTTCTGTAGATATGAGCTTCCATTTGACCGGCATGACTGGATTGTGGACAGATGTGGTAAGGAGGTGCGATATGTCATTGATTATTACGATGGTGGAGCTGTTGATCCCAACACTTACCAGTTCACTCTTCTGGATGTACGACCTGCATTAGATTCAGGATCAGCAATGTGGGACAGAATGAAGGTAGCTTGGTGGCGTTGGACAGTGGATAAAAGTGACAAAACTCCATCAGGACAGACTCATGTGAATCATGAAAAAAGTGCCACACAGCCAAGTCAGCCAACTTCATCATAACATCTTGTCCATGGGGATACCGTCATTACTAAGAAATACTCTAAAAACTGTGTTATTTTGCAGCATTATATAACATTGTTTCTCTAACATCAGCTTGTATCTAAAAAATTTAAATGTATAGACAACATTGTAGAAAGTATCAAAACATTCTGAGGACAACTCATTCTGCAGAGTTTTTTAATATCATGTCACTTTCATGATCATTTATTGTTTCTCTGTTTAAATTGAAAAATGAGAGTGACTGAAACCTAGGAGTACAGTATATTGAAAATTAGCAATTTAACCCCCATTTTTTTTTAAATTGTGAGTTAAACACCAGTAATGGCAGATCCAGGTGGAAGTGTTATGTCTGTATTTTAAAACTGATCTTACTAAGGTTAACTTTTCTATACAGTACATCTGTGCCTTTCTTCATAATCTAATGTATTTTTAACAGCATTTGCATATATCAATTGCAAGAAACTATTCTTTTGCTAAAATATATGCATATTTATGCTCAAAATGACATTCCATAGGGTTGTGGCAGAACCTCTGAATTTGATTTATCAAATCAGCACTCATATAGTTAGGGTTGTAATCCTTTCATTTTTCAATAAATCTGTTGATTGTATTCTGAACTAAATTTCAGTACTGCACTGTAACATTTAATGTTCAAAAAGTGAGTGACTATTGCTTGAAGGTACTGTTTATACTCACGTGTAAGTCCAGTCCAGCTGAGAAGCATTAACAAAGATTTGTCATTGCATAATGCACTGGCAGATCAGGGTCTGTGTTACTTGTTCTACTGATTAATTTTAACAAACTGCATGGAACCAGATCTGCAGTTTATTATGAATATAAATGCAGACCTTGCTCTCTGCAGTTGGACTTGACTTACAAGTGAGTATATGTGCTGCTAAAGGGGTAAGTATTGTAAGAGTCGATATCAATCCATAATCAGGTCCAGATGTAAGTTACACATAAATTATGCCCCTCTCTGTTCCTTACACATGTATTTGATTTTTACCCAGGACCATTTTTAGTAAAGGAAATTAACAATTAAATAGCCTATGGTTTTCTTCTCTTGTGGTATCTGTATTCATGGATTGTAGATATGCTAGCTAAAAATGTTCCTATCATGCATATTGCTGAAAAAGATATAAGCTGTGTATTTGCACTCAGTGTGCATAAAAGTCATTAATAAGACTTTTATCAGATGTGGTTTTTATTTTGAAACAATGTATAAATGATTTCTATATTTCTATTAGACCTGGTTGATTGTCCTGACACTTATTTTTGTTTTCATTTTAAACATTTCTTGCATGTATGTTTAGCACTGACATGCAGTCATATTCTTGCCAGAATCACCCCCAGAAAGGCAATTTATGTATTTCTTGATTATTTTTTTTACACAAAAACATGGTGAATACACTTTGTTTTAATAATAGTTGAATGTTGGTACTGTATAATAGAGGAGAATTAAAAATGTTCAAAACATTGGCAACAAAATCTGTTTTGTTAATCCATCATTAGAGGGAAATGCTTAGTTTATGTTATTAATAATTTTTTTAAATATTCCTTATGATGATGATTGATCCTAAAATTTTATATTTTTCTTTCACTTTTATAAGATGGGTGAGGGAGAAATGTAAAATAGCTGTAAACTATACAGCTTGTGATGTGCTTATTCAACATACAGAGCAGTTTTATTACTTCACCAACCAAGGATATCAGTTTTGATACCTTGTTTGTCAAGATTATTGTTGAATAGGAACTGGTTTCTTATTATGAATCAAATGGGTCTACAGAATTGATGGACTGAAAAAACAAAAATTTCAGTAGGACAGATTAATACATATGTATTTGTTCCAGTGCACAATTCTCCTACTACCTATGATTTTATTAGAATTGTTACTGTAGCATAATAAATTAGAACTCATCATTATGTTGTTCTGTGTTTGTTCAGTACATGGTATTTATCCTTATTAGTATTTTCAGCAGTTAATAGAAACAGGAAGCAGCTTTAGATTTTACTTTTGGAGAAAATTGTGCCATATTAGTGTGTATTGTATTTATTTACCCAAGTTTTTAATTTTATGTTAAATGACTTGGAAATTAAGGATGCTTGATTATAAATATCCAGATATACACCACAGAACTTTCTCTTTATGAAGTTTGTATTCCCGAACCCAGGGCACTACAGTTAAACATGTCCATATGCGATTGAGTTTCAGGATGACATGGTAACATTTGTCTTGTAAGCATGTAAACTTAGAACTAAACCTTGAAAATTCATACACCTCTTTTATATTAATGCTAGAGTGAACAGTTAAACAGGAAAATCAGCTAAATTTCTGGTGAAAAATGGCCAAATGTTTTTGCATGTGCATTAATATGGAGTTCATACATAAGAAGAAATTACATACATTCATGTGTGTACCCAGCCCAGTGCATGTAAGCACACACAAAAAGTCCAGGTACAGCAAGACTTTTTGTAAGAGGCTGTTTACTCAAAGATAAGATGAGAATATTCTATCATTGGTGAGGCCTGCATTCAAACTGTTTATTTAAGATAAGATAAGAATTCTTTATTTCAGACTACAAAGTCCATACCTCTAAATTAAAATATAATTATAAAGTAAAAACATTGTAAACATAAAAGAACATATATATCATACATACAAGTATACATATCCATCTACAACAATTAATTCTTCCATGCATTGTTAAGAATGACATTAAATGGCACATTTAAAGAGTAATTTGTTCCATCTACTAATAATGAGAATTTAAATGAATGTCATAGTTCCAAAGAGATTTCAGTATACAGTTTTTACTATTAGATATTCTTGTCATCATTGAGAAAACATACTTTCTCATTACTTCATCAAAACTTAATACATTATAATTTACAAACATTTTGGAGGCACTGTTCCACCAAGGAAGACCTAATAAAAAACAAAGACTATTATTATAACCAATAACTAGTTTTCTTTTCATGCATTCACTAAAGTTTGTCCACAGAGGAGCACAATACATATTTCAGCAATAAGATTTGAATAATCTAATTTTGATATTCAATGAACAAATCTTAAATTTACGTAGAAGCATGTTTGTTCGAGTACACAAAAATCAGTAATGTCTCATCATATCCTCAAAAATCAGTAATGTCTCATTTATCCTCATTGCCATTAAGATGTACAGGGGGAGGAGATAGTAATTTGAAAGAAGTTGGCTGAAAGACCATGCATACTGATTTTTTAGTATTATAGATGATATCATTCTCAAATGCACATCGTTCACATATCTTTAATAATTTCCTTAAACCTGTGATAGAAGGACTTATCAATGACATATCATCAGCAAAACTAAAATTAAGGAACAACACATTTGGTGGCAAACGTAACCCCACGTGACACTGACCGAGCTTCCGATTTAATTCGTCTATATATATATTAAATAACAAAGGGGAAAGAATACCACCCTGCCTCACCCCATTGGTTACATGGAAAGCACTGGATATTACACTTCCCCATTGCACACAATACAACTGTTTGCCATACCAGTTAACTAAAGTATGAACTATGTAGACAGGTATTTTAATATCAACTTTTTAAAGAGTGTCCATTGATTGACCGTATCAAATGCCATGTTAGCATCTAAAAAGCATGCTAACACTGGGCTGCCGTGTTCTACATAATAGCTAACAGTTTCCTTAAAAGCATATATGCATAAATCTGTCGAATGCTGCTTTTTAAAACCAAACTGATTATCGGTGATAGTGACTTCACATCTTTGCAGTATGATGCATTCAAATATTTTTGAGATAATAGTCATAAGAGCTATAGGTCTGTAGTTATTTTTGTCTGCCAGGTTACCAGTTTTGCTCTTTAGTAGCGGTATAATTGTAACTTTTGTGAAATCATCTGGTACAAATTGATGCACAAACATACAATTAAATAAAATCATCAATAGCACATGAAGTCTAGTATCTGAAAATTTAAAATGTTCCACATATAAAAATCTGATCCTGGATATTTACCACCTTTTTGTCTTGTAATTGCACTATGGATATCAGATGATGTGATTACCTCAATACGAGCAGAAGGGGTATTCAGTGCTGAAAGCACATGCTTATTCGATTAATTTTTAACACTATTGAGTAAGTCTTCAAAATGATTTATCCACATGTTGCATATATTATTCTGACCATGGTTCCCATCAATGCAAATTGGTAGTTTATTGGAAGTTGTTGTAGTATTTTGTTAACTTGCTTCCAGAATTCACGTTGGTCGACATTTTGAAATGTTTGTGCCAGCGAGTCTGCTCTGTTTTACTTCCTCCTTCTTACATAATCTAAGAGCATACTTAAATTGTGCTCTTGTTTGGCGCATTTGGTTACTGAGATGAAGTTTACGGTTATCACACCACATAAAGTAAGCATTTTGTGCAAATTCATGTAGTTCTTTGACACAGTCATTCCAGCCTGGTATAACCCGGTGACCGCGTTTGGATTTACTAGTCAAGCTATTACCAGAGTTCGACAAAGCTTTTACTATATCTCTGTATAATCTGTTTATCTGTTTCATATGCACATGGTTAGTGCAGCCATGGTCATTACAGGTCACAGCACAATGTGGGATCTCAGTCTTGCTTAATAAGAATGCAGAAGTCTGAGTATAATTCAGTTTTTCATCAGAAGTAAGGTCTGACCAGTTGATGTTGTATTTCAAGTTTAAGAATTCATTGGAGCAAGGATCAAATCTGGGAAGTAGATCAGTCCTAATAGTCATTAAAGTAGGACGATGGTCGGACCCTACTAGAGTGTGAAGTATTCTTATATCACTTATAGTGGAATGAGCAGACTGTGTAGAGACACAATGATCCAACCAAGACACTGTATTGTGTGAATCACTGACTTAAGTAAAATTTGTTGTGTGGTCTACTATTAGTTTTAAGTTCGATATGATATAACCATATTCGTCACAAAATAGGCGAAGATCATCTCCAAAGGGAATGGCTTTGAGCGTATTAGCATTCCAATCTCCTACTACATAAGCATGTAGGGTATTAGCATTTTCTACAATAGAATTAATTTTGCCCAAATAATCTACAAATTCCCCAAAATTTTCTGCAATATCACAAGGTAAATAGATATTGACAAAAAGCAAAGAGGAATCCCCAGTATGGATAGTAATACCTATTAATCTGGGATCATTGAGGTGTTGTACTTCTATAATATTTGTGGGGGATCTACAGTAAAGTACCCCGACACTTCCGTAAGGTCTACCTGTATGAATATCGTTGGAAGAGTTGATCGGCAATTCCTCTGATCCACAGAACTCGTCGTGTACAGATGAGAGACAGTCTAACTCACTGTCAAGAAGCCACAGTTCTTGTAAGAAACAAATATCGGAACTATCCAATAAAGTACTTATATTTTTATATTTCTTGTTAATGAACGAAAGTTATAAAAAGAAATGCGTAAAGTATCCATTATGTATATTTGAGTTCAGTTTGTGGATATGATGGTTCAGTTCTGACTTTGATAGTAGTCTCTAACTAACGCATTTCTTGGCCACGCATCCACGTTTACCATCGCATTGTGCGTAGGGTTATCACGTGATTTTGAAGTTGGCATAGGTATTAAATTTCGTTTGCAGCTTTTCCACATGGGTGAGCTTAACACCAGTGTAATGCTCAGTGTGCGAGGAAATGTCTGATTCCTGTGTTTCGGGGGCAAGTCTTGCCACGAATATGCATCACTGTTGCATTGGATGCACTGTACGCAAATTTGAAATCGCTGCCTTTCCTATGATAACATTTCCACACCTTCTTGGAAACTGGTGTGTGGATTGGACATTGGTAAACTTATTGAGCCGTCGTTGATGCAGATTTGTGCGTGATGTTCTGTGTGGAAATGCTGCCATAGACAGGTCGTTGTTCCTCAGAGAACTTGCAACTTGAGCAAAAGTTTTATCGTTTTCCAAATCCTCATCTTGGGCACTGATGTCTTCTGAACATGCGACCATTATTAACACAGTTGTGCTGTGGTTTAATTCACTGTCATCTGATTTATTATTATAATGGATTTCTGCTTCTGTATCCCATAAAGCAGAGCAGGTCTTGTTTACACTAGCCCGAGTCTCGTTGCTGTTTGAGTCCGTGCATTGCATACCTTTGTGTGTGCTACTAGTAATGGTTCTTTCTTTTGGACGACTGAGTTCAGGGGTATTCCTCGTTGACCTACATGGTTGACTTTTCAGCTCATGATTTGTTGTACTGTAGCCTCGGTTTGCAGATGAATTCTCAGTGAGTACAATGTCAGACTGAACTGTGTTCGAATTGCCAACATGGGAAGGCAATATACTTCTGACTGTCGAACATGGATGGGTTTGTTCACATAAATGTTGCATTGCATTTAATGTCTCTGCCTGGACTGACTTAAGTATGTTTCACATTTTCCATGTCCTTCAATAAAATTGACATGTCCACATAATTGTAAGATACAGGTGGCAACTTTGATAGATCCAATGCACAAAAACTTGGTATGTCATTTGGGTCTGTGGACATAAATAGATTCAAAATATCTTTCATATTGTTTATAGATTTATCCATACCCTTCCTCTTTATCATTCTCTCAACTGTTTGTACCACTGAGAACAGGGTCCATTTTGCAGCCTCAATGTCACTGTCACAATATGTGTCCACACACAGGTTCACTCTAAAATCAAATGGCAATGTGTTCATTTTGTTTTGTACCAAACAAAGCAGTTCACTCACCATTATTGACGAGCTATCAACGAACCACTGTCATTGGTAATCTGCCGCCATATTTGTAGGGCTTCTCATCACCCTAGGAAATCATTTTAGCTCACATTTCTTACAAAGGAATAAATCTCCCTGACGCAATTGACCAGTAGAGGTTCCACAATCTTCACACTGCATGTCTAAGTTAAAATTTCAATGGATAGGTTAAAACAACAACTAAGAATACTTGAAACATCACATCTATTCGACAACAGTGTTATAGCGCTGCCATCTTGTCGTGCCAATCAATTTATAATATGATCTGAACAAATGGAGCAGCTTTGGTTGACAATCTCACCTGATTTTGATGATCCACAAGCACATATAAATCACACATATACATTTTGATTTATAAGATTAAAGAAGACAGATATATGACATTAAAAATCCAGCAAGTGAACACTGGCAAAGATGTGAAATATGGACTTCAAAAGGCCTTCTCCTTCCAGTTTTTTTTCTTTCTTGATTCATCCCTTCTTATTGCTTCTCTTTCTCACACACACACACAAATGGTCACCAGCAAAAGATTTTGTGCTAATCAGCTTCAGGAGACAGTGTAATTATAAAGTATAGTGAGCTTGATAATGACAAATATAAGCAACCAGTTGAAATAGCAGTATTACAAAACAAATTTCTTTCAGGGTTATTTTTCAAGCTAATTCAGATCTTTGGACAGATCACATGAGAAAGAAAGAAATAGTTCAAGAGGAATAAATCACCGAAGGTAATAGAAAAGTATATGTATAAGATGTAAATTTTTTTAAAAATCGGCCAAAAGATAAAACGTGTTACTTAATTGCGCTGTTAGTTTTTGAGGGCTTTAAAGATAAAGAAATGTGGCAAAAGTTTAGACTTTTGATAAACATAAGCCTATTTACTTAGGACCAAAATTAAACGTTTAATTCATTGTGTAATATGTCAAAATTATTTTAGTCACTTATTGTAGCAGAAGCATCAGCTTAGATGTCGCTAATACTTTACCCTTATAGAGATGCAAGATACCAATGTATGTTGATAGACTGAAATTTTCCCATTTGCAAATGGTCCACATGTGACAACCAAAACTATATTTTAGTGAAAAGTTATTCACACATATCTTTATATTCTGTAAAAATAGAATTTGGTTGCAACATGTTAACCACCTTCATTTTTTTAAATGGCTCCATTTTGAACACAAAATGGCTGTTTTTTTGCCAAAGGTGATGTCAGGAGCATATACCAGTGATGTCATACCCAAATTTTTTTTTTTTAAGCAATTGGAATTTTATGTTTTTCAAATGTTCATACATTTTTTACCATGGTATTTTCAGGTCATCTACTTTTTAAAAAAAAGAGGTTTAATAGTACCTACCCATTGGCATAAGGTGCTCTGTGAAGTGTTGGTAATGCATTTCCTAAACTTGTATTACCTCAATTATACAACAAGTTTTATTTATAAATTTCTTCAGACTATAACTCATGGCCTCAGGTGGCAGAGTGGTCTGAAGTACTTGCCTTTACAGATAGCTCACATCTTCACCTCTGTCTGCATGGACTCAAGTCTCATCTCAGCCAACATAGTTGTGTGAAAAGGCATGCCTGTAGCTTCCCATGGGTTGGTGGAGCTCACCAGGTTTTTCCTCCACCTAATATACTGACTGCCATATATAGTCGGTCTATCACTGTGCTGAAAAATAGCATCAAACTCCCAAAACCAAACAATCTAAGATGAACCCATTTTGTCTCCCAGTGCAAGGCATAGAGAAAGAAAAGAGATTTATCTTGCACAATAAATACCTCAGTTTGGAGACTAACACATGTCACCATCAGTAACACACTGTATAACAACATTTCGGACATCACGACGCAAGTACACATTCCAGTAAATGGTCAATCAAGCTGCTCACTTGCTGTAGTAACAAGTCAACAGAGTGCAGTTACTTGCAAACCAAATTATTTTTGGGTCAGAATCAAAATAATTACTTGAGGTATCAGTTTTAAAAGATAATGCATGTTTTCAGTTGCAATGTTTTACAATATTGTATGCTGCACACTGTCATCATTGGGGATTGTTTAAAAATATGACCTGTATACACTGTATCCCTTTTTAGTTAAATATTTCTTATATATCTGTGCAGACATGGCATTAAGTAGCCATTCAGGTGGACTAAACTATAGACCCATGCAAAGAACCCTGGTTTTGCATAGAGTATTTAACAGGCATCAGGTTTTCAATTACTTTCATAAATCTTGAAATTCCTACATGGAGTTATCCCTTCCAAGGGCAGTTTTAAAATTTCCTCACATTGGAGGAATTTGTCAACTCTTTTTTTTTCAGGAATGAATAAGGCTTTCCATGTGTTACATATTAGAACTAAAATGTGATTTTGCACCCTTATCACTATCTTTACCTCTGACAAAAATAATTGCTATTGTCTGAAGTATCATAAGATAATGAAAATTTCAGTCTGAAAATATATTTGGGGAATTTTGTGAAACTTGGACCAGGACTTGTAAAACTTGTATAGCTAAGACTTGAAGCTTAAACAAGTATGAAAATTTTAAGGGAATTTCCATATTTTAAGATTACCAAAATCTGAGTAAAGTTTCAGATTAGTTGCACTATGATGTAAATGAAGAATTGTCCCAATGATACACATTACCATGGGAGTTTGATGGTACTTCAGGGAATTGGCAATTTGTCATTTTCATGTCTCTCTTGTGCAGCCAGAGTAACTCTTACAACATGTTTTCTCAATATTAAATTTTTGTACATCGTGGCTTTTATTGTTGATACCTTAATAAAAATATGCATACTCTTGGAAATTTTTATCACAGATAATAGCCTAATTCAACAGTATTAACAAGACTCCATACTTATTACACGCAGTCACTTATTGCATAACACAAGTATTAAATACATTATAATGCTGTGGAATATGTGGTTGGTTTTGTTTTTAATGACACTTTCAGAACAACATTGGGCATATGCAGAGGAACTGAGAGCCAACTGCTTTCTCAAGGACACCAACACAAGTGGGACTAGGGGTTCAAAATTTTGCATTCTTAGCAGTCATAAAGATATTGCATATAATTTTATGACCTTGAATTTAGAGATTTATGGAAGTGCAACTTCACTACCTACATTTGCTGAAAAAAATTTAAAGACACTTTCAGTAACCCAGATTAGAATATATATTTTATATATGAACATTAAAAAATAACAAACTTTGTATCTATTGTTTCTAGAAATACCTCTAGCATGACATTTCCCTATTTTCATTCCCTCAAAAACTGTATTATTTTAAAGGAAAGTGGTGAAGTTGGGGATATCAGTTATACTTGTCTGCACTCAGTGCTGATTGAAGTTAATATTGGAGATATGACATTCGGATTCACATTGAAAGGTGGTTGTAGTTTTAAACTCCCAGGAAAATTGGTCTGTACAAATTTTTATATTGAATTCTTTCTTTATGCCCACTCTATAGCACCAACATAAAAGATGCAAGCTAATAGCAATGCCCCGCATGTAGGTGTTTGTGCTTGTCATCCATCCTGTGCCAGTATTTGCTATATTGTTTTTGCATCTCCAAAACTGCAGAGTTTATTTTTTTCTTTCTGCATTTTTTTTAAAACTGAAACTTGCTTTTGACATGTTCACTAAAACCTGTTGGGTCCATTCAGATTTATATGATAGTTTTGGAGAACATGTTTTCAAAGTTGTTTTGGTGGCTCCTGTTTGGTTGTTACAGCAATCAGGTGGAAAATGAACTATTTTCATCTTTACCAACACTAATTGTAAGCTTGAATAAAACTTAGTAAGAATGTGCTTATGACGTGTTCTGAGGTGGTTCTTTTTACCTGTCAGTTACTTAAACAATAGGGTTTCAGATAAAGCAAGTCAAGTGAGCAATACCAATTCTGCTTGGGTCTCTTATTGATGTATTTCTTGTTTATAAAATAGAATCACAACAGAGACAAGTTTAATATCAAATGTTTATTGTATGAGTCATAATAAAGTAAACTTAAAATGTCTACATTTGTGTTCAGCTTAAATAGATATACAAAACAAAAGGCAAGATCACAGATTACTAGTTTCTAAAAATGAGTAACAGTTATTATCACAGATATATTATCTCCATATTTGGTTTTAAAATATAAATACATTCATTGGCAGGTATGTGCTATACTTTTCCACTTTTGTTGGATTTTGCATCAAATTTAAATAATGTTACCCAGAAAAATGGTAAATTAATGTAGAGAAGTCATTCATAATTTTTGACAAAAATTACAGTAAAAGAAAGAAAATGTATAATTTGCTATTAATTATTACAAAGTTTCCAAAACTTTATTTATTTATGTAGTTAGAAACTCATATTATATTCTCCTAGGGATAGTTACTAGAAATGTACAGGATAGGTGTTTAAAGGCACCAGCTATGAAATAACTGTCTCTACAGACAGACTAATTGGTATTACTTTATGTATAAAAAAGACCTTTTGTTTTGACCCTTATACACATGAGGCAGTCTTAACATTTAGATAGTCTGTATCTCACATTAAACTACCATATTCTGGCTTGTAAAATGAGTCCAACTGTAAAACTACATAGACCCAGATCTGCTGTCGCATAATGCTTGTTGTTGTGGGGTTTAACACCATTTTTCAGCACACGATAGGCTATGCATGGCGGCCAGTATTAATGGTGGAGGAAGAACCACCAACCCACGAGAAGCTACTGGCAATCTTTCTCACATACCCACATTGGGAAGCATAATGCACCAGAAGATCTGAGTCTATGCAGTTAAGAGTAATCAATATAACAAACTACATAGACCTGATGCACTGGCACATTATGTGATAGCAGATCAGGGTCTGTTTTCTTTGCAGTTTGACTCTATTATAAGTGAGTGTATATGGCATATGTGGACTACACAAAGGTTGTGATTTAACTGAAGTCTTTTTCATACATGCAGTGCCTGTTGGAGTTTCATTTATTGCATTATATACATGTGTAAGGACTATTCATCTACTGCTCTAAGCTTTCTTATTACTGTTTTGTGTAATGACTTAGATAAAGGAAATGAGAGAGGGGACTTTAATATGAATGAGATTTGATTATCAGTCTGATTTGCAAATTGTCAGTTAAGACTTCCTTCCCATTACTTTTATAATTGTCAGTATATTCATATAGAATGTATTCAGGTTTAGTAGTATCACTGACAGCTCAGACGATAATGTGGACCTTAGAAATAGAGCTTTTTGTTTATTCACCACAGGAATGTTCTGTTTGAGCACTTTTATGGTAAAACTACCATTTTACTTGCTTTTTATGTTTCAAAATGAAATATCTTAAGTCTTCCATATGAAAATGTGAAGTTATCTACAAGCTTATGCCATCCACCTTGATGAGGCACTCAGTGATAAATTCTTAGAGCAGAAAGTCCAAAGGGTATACTATTAGTAAATTTAAACAGGAGAAAACAGACTTTTGCACACCTATACATTTACAATTACAGATGATGTAGATAGTATCTGGGTCCAAAAAAAATTAAGAAACGTAGATGTCTTGATTAACTTTGATCTCTACAAATACATTTATATTCATGTTTTTATTTCAGAAGAGGGCTTCGTGAAAAATATGCAAGATATTATCAATTCAATGCAAGATAATATGAATGGAAATAATTTTTTCGAGAAAAGACATACCAGGGTATTACATATTACTTATATCTTGTACAGACATTTTGTTTTAGAAATGTTTTCATTTTATGCAGAGATGTAACAAAAATCAATTTGCAGCTTTTGGTATTAGATTCCAATCTACACCATCACAGAATTGTGATTAGATTTTGTTATTTTACTCGCTTATTTTTCCAATGATAAATCCATGTTTGAATATAAATCCAATTCCTGATTCCTGTTATGGGAATCTCACAAGAGAAATAAAGGATATGGGTGACAGAAGAAGATCCCTTAAATTTGATACTGTTTAAATATTCAAACTGAGAATTAGAAACTACTATCAAATTTTAGGAACCATATTAAATCTGACAATGGACATGATTGAATAAAGTTCTAAATCCACCATTTTAAATAAAGAAACTGTAAAAATAATTAAACAAGGATGAATTTTTAAAAAAATCATAAGAATTATGAATATACAGCTTAATAAAATGTAAATTTTTATCTACAGCAGAGTAAAAAAAAAAGAAAATCGTGTTTATTAGATGAATGTGTGTGCACTAAATTGTAATTAATAAAGCACTGAAATGTTTATATTTTCTACATCTTTTTGTCATTAGTCAAAAGTTTGGCTGAATATAGATTCCATGTTGTATAGCATACCACAGTTATGATGCAAGTACATTTCTTGCGTAGTGTACTAAAAGTTCACCACAGTGAAAAGTAAATTTGACTGTATGCACTAATTTGTCATAATATATTAAACTACACAGACCAAGAGGCTCATATCTACTATCATAATAATTATATACTGATAATAATACAATCACCTTAAGCACAACAATTTCTGTCAAGTTTGGAAGAAAAATAAATTAGCAAAAAATAAATTCTGATGAGAAAGTATGTCAGATAGTACATACATTTAGGTTTTCAACAAGCTCTTCAGTTGGGTATATTCTGATTGTACATTATTTGCTAAATATTGATGACACTACAGAATTCTATTGTACATTATGTCAATGTAATATTTAACATTAGTTTAAGATTTTTCAGTGAAAATATAGTTGTAGGTTATCTAATATCCATTTTAGGTGCAAATTTGAGTGCACAAAAATAAAAAAAATGAAACAGTCAACCTCATTAACAATGTAAGCTAATACTTTTATATGTTATAATAAAATATGTGTGCAGTGATATTACGATATTGATGCAACAGATGTCAATTTTTCAGTATTTTTATATCTTGCATTTTGCGAAGCAGAATGAAACCCATTGAAATTATAACATGCAAGTCAGATATGGACATGGTTTTTAGGTTATGTATTTCCATTTGCACAGGTTGTCAAAAGTCATCCGCAGATCAAAAAAGTATAAACAACAAATGCTGCTGACTAGAAAAGAAATGTCAGTAGATCAGCGAAAAGATGACAATATCTTTGTATCAAAACAAATTTTGTCAGAATCATTAGAATTCTTCATGTTAATGGGTCATCATTATGAAGACAGCATTTTGAAGTGCAAGAAAATGTTAAATATCTAAGAACCCTTGAAAGGAAGAAAAATAATGGGTATAAGAGCAGGCTTCACTTTTGCAGATTGTGAAACAAAACGGACAGCCAACTTTTTAGTTAAATTTTTAATGTATTTAACACTTTCTCACCAATGAAGAAAGTTCTATTTCTACAGTTTTAAGAAGCATCCAATTTGGAAAACCCTTACTGTGTGAGAAAAAAAGTTGTAGTTTGGAGTAGGGGAAAGTTACTTTGGAGTGTTAATTTCTGGAGAAAAGCAATTTTTTTGTTCCAGATGAAACTTGAGAAATCTTTGGAAATGAGAGCAGAGTATAAGTCAGGAGAAGAGTCAGTGAAGCTTACAGACCATGTCAGAGTTGAAGGTGGCATCATCATAATGTCTGCTACGTTTTGGGACTGTAATACTAATTGAAAGGTAGGAACTTGGCCACTGTGGATGAAAATATTAATGCTGACAAGTATATTCCAATCCTGGACACATGTTTATGGCCATAGATTTCAAAATGTTTGGAAACCAACCATTTATATTCCAAGATGATAATGCTTCCTCACATAATTTTGCTTTGTATGTTTCACAAAAAACTGCAAATGGATTAGTTTCTTTAAATTGACCTAGTCAATCACAAGATATAAATATTACAGAAAATGCATGGAAAAGTTTCCAAAACTAACTTAGGAGGAAAGCTCAAACCAAAGAAATAGAAATGACCTCATTAAAGCAGTGCAGGATATATGGATGTCCTTGACTCAAATCTGCATTAAAAGCCTCTCTGCTTTTATTCTGAGAAGTTGCCATTTAAATCAAGCTAATACTAATAACTTCAAGAAAATGCATTTCTTTTTCCTTTTTTTTTTTGCTTGGTTTTTACAGCTTTATTCTAGCTCGTGAATTTCTCAGCAAGGCAACTTTATTGACATTTGAGCATCAATAATGGCACATTACTGTTGTAGTATCTTCAGTGGGTTTTAATAGTGTATGTTTTAAAGGTATATTTCTTTTTACTTGAAAGTTAATGAATAACTCACAGTGAAGGCCCATATTTATTGAATTCATCATTTTAAAGTTAATATTACATGTATGCAAACAATTATCTCACTTTTTCCCTCTTGCAGTCTGAAACATTTCAGATATTCTTAAAATTTGTACAGAAACAGTTAGAATTTAAAATAAAAAAACCAGTAAGATATGTTACCGGTACTCTCATTTTGCTGCAACTGCTGATAATTATAAATCACTAAACAAAGTTAAGTTTAAATTACAAAATGGTCTTTCATATGTTTTTTTTGTTGTATTTTATTATACACTATCAGTCTAACTATTATCTTTTGTAGGGGTAGCTATTGTTTCTTGATCCACCCATTGTCGAAAGGTAGCTGAGGAATGGGTAAAGGGCCACGTTTCCACTTCTATCTACACATCCTGGTCTTTTTGCAGCATTCATAACTTCATCCATGTTCAGCCCCAATCGATAGGATTCATTAGCCAAGTTCAGTAAGCGTTTTACTTCATGGAATGGTAGGAAACCTAGAGAAAAATAACACTTTAATTACAGCCCCAATCAATATTATTCATTAGCCAAGTTTAGTAAGCGTTTTACTTCATGGAATGGTAGGAAACCTAGAGAAAAATAACACTTCAATTACAGCCAACCACAGGTTGTGCAAATGAAGAATATTTTGTTGTTGTTTTTATTTTTGTCGTACAGACTGATAATAAATTTCAGTATGAACCAAGTAACTTCGAAGTATGCATGAAATTAAGGGCAATAACTTCCAGCTTAAAAGAAACTTTGACATTTTAAAAAAATCTTTTAAAAAAAAGGGTTTAATTATGGAGTCATTAATTATACATAAACTTGGGGCTAATCACTCATTCATCATCATTAATAATCTACACAGTAGCATACAGTTGATCATTACTTACATCGGCATAAAACAGTTGTTTTGAAGTATACAAATTTCTTTTATATCCTCTATTCTTTTTTGGTCATAACTTTGAACAAACAAAATTCCGTCAACTAATACACATTTCTCCCACTTCTAAAATTTGTGAAAGGAACATTATAACAATTTCACAAACTTTTGGGGTTGTCACTTGTTAAACTTGCAAGTACAGATCACATGCAAAGTTCACCTCACAGCACCTGTAACTTCTACATGTAATTATGTGATCAGTTACCATTTCAAATGGAAATTTTCCCACTTCAGGTGTTTGCCAATTTTAAATGTTAGAAAAATAAGTTGTTACATTTTGAGGAAAAATATTTTGATTTCAGAAAGCTTTAATGTAACTCAAAGTTTGCACAAAAAGTGATTGGTATCAAGTCAAGATCATGCAAGTTAGTGAAATCATGTGCTGTGACTTAACGTTTTTCATTTAGTACCAGTCTTTGTTTGTTATCTCACCTGGTTGGAAGACCAAGTGAAATTGTGACATGGCTCAGCTTCCAGCATGTCATTCATCAATATTTGCTGCTGATACTATTTCAACCAAATTTTTTTGACTACCCCGGTGGTCCAGGTGATTAGAGCATCTGCCTTGGATGCAGAAGGTTGTGCTTTCTAACCCTGATTGAGTCATACCAAAGACTTAGAAAAATTCTATTAGCAGCTACCTCCCTTGGCGTTCAGCATCAAGAGGTTAGTGTAAGAACTGGTCAGCCTGGTCTTAGGATAATGTGACTGGGTGGGACATGATGCTACATGTCTGTGACATGATGCGCCAGTGCTAGACATTACTATAAACCGCCACACTGCAGACATCGTTAGCGATATGACTCAGATTTTTAAAGCCATGTTAAAAATACATTAAAAAATGAAACACATTCAACCAAATTTGGCAGAGAGTATCTGGACAGTTACTTTAAAGTTTATACTGATCAGTCATCACATATGGTCACTGTTACTCAAAATAGAGCAACCTTGAAACAACTTTACTCAAAACCACTGAATAAATTTTGTCAGAATTTCACAAAAAAGCATTAAAGATAAAAGATTTGTATACACCTACTGCTCTAGAATCCAAATATGGCCACCATCACGAAGAAAGAACAACCTTTAAATGACTTTTCAAAATATGATAAACAGAATTTGACCAAATTTGACATGAAGGGCTTTTTTGAAAAAGTGCTCAACAAAATTAAATTAACAAACGCTCAACAAATTTTGATCAAATATAACAAAGCAGTCTGGCATAATGAGCTTTCTAGTTTGTTCAAATGATATCAATCTGCTATCAAATATGGCAACTATTACTAACACTAGGGAGCTTTTAAACAGCAGCTCAAAACCCACACAAAAGGCTTGGACCAAATCTGACAAAGCATCATGGTATGTTGTTGTTGTTGTTGTTGTTACAGGGTTTAATACCATTTTTCAGCACAAGATAGACTATACGTGGCAGCCAGTATAAATGGTGCAGGAAGAACCAGGGAAGAACCACTGAACCACAATAAACCACCAGCAAGCTTTCTCACATACCCACATGGCTGAGCCAGAGACTCAAACCCAATCAGACAGATGTGAGATTGCAGTGATTCATAACAGTGAGCACTTTAGACAACTTTGCCACTCGGGGCCCCCATTGTGGTATGAAGTGCTTTCAAGTTGGTAGAATTTATGCCCATTTTCTATTAAATAGGATGACTATCACAAAATGCAATTAAAAAACTTTAAATTGCAATAAACAGAATTCAGCCAAATCTGCCAGAAATCATTCAGACATGAAGGGTATTCAGACATGTACAAAGGATATAGATCTGCATCAAATATGGACAAGTTACTAAAACCAGAGGAACATTTTTATAAAAAGCACTAAAAGATTTGTTCAAAGTTAACAGAAAATACCCAGACATAAAGGATTTACAGTTGGTACAAATATTTTACACAAATGATGCTGAATCACCATCATATGTGGCTGCCATTGTTAAAATAGCAATGACCACATTGAATGACCTCTCAAAAATGGTTAGCATAATTTGACAGAAAGTACCCAGGCATGAGGTGCTTAAAAAAGATGCAATTTATTAATATTGTACCATATATACTCCCATACAAGTCTGATTCAATTGCACATGCACAGACCCAGATCTGCCATTGCATAATGTGCCAGCAGATCTGTGTCTATGCAGTTTGCTGCTGTATGCATTATAGATATTACGATTAATGCATACATATTTTTATGATAACGGAGATAACAAATACAGTATGTTACAAAATGAAACCAGAATTATAAGATACAAGTGCCAAGTATGCATGTTATGATTGTTCCATGATGCAACAGTAAAGGATAGACTATTAGACAAAATAAATGTATTTCCCCTGTACCCTCACACAAAAAAGCAAGCAGATGATGATGTGTGAACCTCGCTTAATTAAATGTGTTAAGCCTAATTTATGACTACGTGAAATGCATGCTCATAAAACACATATTAAATATTAAGACACACTGTTAGAGGGTATCCATATATTTTTCACTATATTAATGTAAGCAATAAAACACACTGTTCAAAAGTAAAATTCTTATTACATGAGAACTGTACTTTTCTCAAGAACCTTGTTTAATTCATCTAAATATTGTTTGCCTTAAAATAACTTAATGTTTTAGGAATAAAATGTCAAAAATCAAATGATTTACAATATCAGCATGCAATTTATATAAAGTCAAAATGGGGTAATTTTAGACAGAAAGAAGAAGAAACCCATATCATGACCTTAGTAAATGAGGACAATGTATGCACCAGGGATTAATGGCAAGATGATTACAATGACATGCTCATTTATGGTACATGGATGAGATGGATGAAAGAATGTTAGCTTTCCCTTTAGTTTTGAATTCAATGGAATGTTAAATCTAGAACATAATATATATATATATATATATATATATATATATATATATATATATATATATATATATTCAACAGTATCATCATTTCTGTCTTATTTATTATTCCTGAACATTGCATACTTTTCAAATGATATACATGAGATTTATTTATTTTCATTTATGGAACTCTTCAGTGCCACACTAATCATTGAAGATGTAGTTTAAACAGAGATTTTAATTTCCAGTATTGCAGATTTTAACTGTACAAAGATTTTTTATAGTTCTATTACTTAAATGTTTACTTAAAAGATATAATGGACATTTTTTCCTCAAGTGCTTTAATTTGATTATCTTGAATTGACATGACCATCATAGAAACAGGGTTGTCTTTACCATTCAGCAAAACCTGTCTTTAGAGGACAAAGCTGAGACAAAAGTTTGTACCATAAAAGGCAGATGTCCTTAATATTAAGGGTCAAATATGGAAAAAAAATCTTAAAATGTAATATTTTGTTTCTTGGGTGGAACATAATTTGTAAATTAAACATTCATTTCTCCCTAAAAAATTTTAAACAAAATTTACCAGTTTTATGGGATATTGCCCAAAATTACCAAAGAATTGCATTTGAAAGATACTTATTGTTAATAATTTTGATTAATAAATAGGGATATGTTTATTTTCTCAATGTGGCTTATAAAATATAAATTTTTTAGAATATGCAGAGGTTCCATATCTGTGTTTAAATGTACAATATTTTCAGAACTCTTTCCAATAATTGGCATGAAATGTTTCCTTTCTTTCCTCTTGATCTATCAATGACCATATTGACTTCTGGTGTAGCATTAGTTATTAAATTTTATAAATTTCCACAAGGTCACTGTTCATTTCCTAACCTATTGACAATCCCCTCACAATAATCCATACACTAGTAAGTTCTTTGTTCCAGTGATACGTCAATTATACTTATCAGGGGCAGGTATTAACTGCAGCAACTTGTGTGAGAGTCACACATTAAATGCAGTTATTCATAAATGAGATAACAGAAATTTATAAATGACATTGAATTTGAGGTTTTGGGGTACAGATGATTCAAAATTAAAATCTCCATATTTGACCTTAAAGGAATCCCCAGAATTTTTTCAAAAGCATATTGCAGACACATGCATAAACATTATTTCCCTACCAGTACCCCAACTGGTCTATCCAATCAAAATTTACTGATGGTAACAGTTTTCTGTTATTTTTCCTGATATTTTATTCTTTGTACACTGCCAAATGCAGTGAGACAGGACAAAAACAGGTGCCCTCTGTCCTAATCAGGTATATGTCCTTTATAAAGAAACTAACATTAATTCAGGCTCTATTGTGTATCCTGCAGTGATTATATTAATTAAAGAACTTATAATCTGAGAGGGTTTACAACACTCTGTCTTTTGAGGAGTAACCTGGGAAGGACCCAAAATCTGAATGAGGTAAATTAAATTCTAACCTTTGTTTTCAGATACTGAAACATTAAAGACTGCTTTTCTTTCTTGAATATTCCCTTAAATATGTATGCATAGCTAGTATCACAGAAGACTAGCACGCAGTCTTGGGTACTTCAAGTTTTGCAATGTGCAGACTCTAATTGTCCATATTGCCATGAGTGATGATGATACATGTCGTGATGTGAAATCGTATCTTCAAGACTCTTATTGTCCATATTGCATAGTTATACCAACAATGATTGTCCATATTGCCAACTCATACCAACTCTAACTGCCCATATTGTCAAATTATACCAACTCTAGTTGTCCATATTGCCAAGTCATACCAACTCTAACTGCCCATATTGCCAAATTATACCAACTCTAGTTGTCCATAGTGCCAACTCATACCAACATCTAATTGCCCATATGGCCAAGTTATACCAGCTTTGATTGTCCATATTGCCAACTCATACCAATATCTAATTGTCCATATGGCCAAGTTATACCAATTTTGATTGTCCATATTGCCAACTCATACCAACTCTAACTGCCCATATTGTCAAATTATACCAACTCTAGTTGTCCATATTGCCAAGTCATACCAACTCTAACTGCCCATATTGCCAAATTATACCAACTCTAGTTGTCCATAGTGCCAACTCATACCAACATCTAATTGTCCATATGGCCAAGTTATACCAATTTTGATTGTCCATAGTGCCAACTCATACCAATATCTAATTGCCCATATTGCCAACTCATACCAACTCTAACTGTCCATATTGCCAACTTGTACGAACTCTAATTGTCCATATTGCTAAGTTGTACTAACTTTAATTATCCATGTTGACAAGTTATACCAACTCTAATTGTCCATATTGCAAAGATATACCAACTCTAATTGTCCATGTGTAATGATGTAAAGTTTTATCTTCAAGACTAATTGTCAGCATTGTCAGTTTATACAGACTTTAATTGTCCAATATATACTACCAATTTACACAGAATCTGTCCAATATATATTACCAAGTTATACCAACTTTAATTATCCGTATTACCAAATTATATCAACTCTAATTGTCCATACTACCAAAAGAGATTATACATGTTATAATGTAAAATTCTATCTTCAAGACTAAAGGTCCACATTGTCAAGCTATACTGACTCTCGTTGTCCATATTACCAAGTTATACTGACTCGAATTGCCCATACTGGCAAGAGATATGACATGTTTCATAATGTAAAATTGTATCTTCAAGACTCTAATTATCCACATTATCAAGTTATAGAGACACTTAGTGTCCCCATTGCCAAGAGAAATGATGATACTATGATGTAAAATTGTATCTTCAAGACTCTACTTGTCCACATTGTAAAGTTATATAGACATTTAGTGTCCCTATTGCCAAGAGGAATGATGATAAATGCAGGGCCATAGAGAGGGATCACAGGCCCTGGGGTAAGAAGCACCCAGGCCTCGCCTAGTTCTTGTTTAAACAAAACTTTTCTTTTATAAAATTAAAAAGTGTTGTTTGGCCCAGGCTCCCTTATGGGCCCGGGCCTCGGGAATATATTCCCAGTTGCCCCCCTCTCTTTTTGGCCCTGGATACATGTTATGATGTGGAACTGTATCTTCAAGACTCTAATTGTCCGCATTGTCAAGAAAAATGATGATACATGCTATGATATGAAATTGTATTTTCAATGTCTCTTTTGCCAATAGAAATGATGATACATGCTATGATGTGAAACTATCTTCAAGACTCTAAATGTCAACATTGTCAAGTTATATAGACACTTAGTGTCCATATAGCCAAGAGAAATGATACATGCTATGATGTAAAATTGTATCTTCAAGACTCTAAATGTCCACATTGTCAAGTTATATAGACACTTAGTGTCCATATTGCCATGAGAAATGATACATGCTATGATGTAAAATGGTATCTTCAAGACTCTAAATGTCCACATTGTCAATTTGTACAGACACTTGGTGTCCATATTGCCAAGAGAAATGATGATACATGTTTTGATATGAAATTGTATCTTCAATGTCAATAATTATACATTAGGTTTAAATCACATTTCTAAAGTGTATTTTGCATGCAATGAAAGTGAAACATTTTCAGATTTCTTTGAAATGGAATTACAAGATTCATTGGCTGTTATCCATGCTTGATTTAACACTGAATTGAAGTGGACCAATCATATCTTGAATTCTTTTTTTGTCTCAATTTTCTGAAATGGCTGAAGTGTGGTGCTAAACTTGAGTTCATATTTTTTTTGTTATCTCAATGTACTAGACCTATTAATAAGGAATGATTTTGTTTTTCTTTAAAATCAGTAGGATATGATTACATTACAGGGAAACTACAGTATAGAAAAATATTGCAAGGGATATTTTCTTCATGTTTTCCCTGATTTTGCATAAGTTTATGTTTTGAAATTGTACTTCCTCATGTACATCAATTTTTCAAGGGGTATAACAACTAGGAAAAGTTTTATAAATAAAATTATTTAAAATTCAATTTAATATTATTTGGTTATGATACAAAGACCTATCTACATGGGGAGCATGGACTTAAATCAAGCATGGAGGTTAATGAGTAAAAAATGGGAGGGAAAACTTTATGAGACTGCTATTGCTACCATATACCTTTCTTTGTTGCATCAGCCTCATACAGTTTTTCGGCCATTTTTAAGAATCGCACGTGCCATGGCTTTGTGTCACTGGTTAACCCTTCCTTATCCATCTAGAAAAACAGCATTAGGGAACACGATGTTAGGCCGAAGATTAAATTCAAATGGATGATGTGTTCAGTCATTATATATAGTACATCTAGAACATCAAGCCATGAGTTTGACATGGACAACCACTTCTGGGAACCAGTCTACATTTGAGAGAGAAGGATTACATGAAGCAACACTGTTAAAATTTATATTTGGGATGGGGAAATAGAAAGAAAAAGAACACACAACGGGAACATTAGACATTGTTAAGCTGGTGGCAGTGTGCCACCATCAACAATGTTGAGTTGTTGAATGCCTCATTCCTTCTGTATACAGGAGCTGTCAAGATGTTGAAATACTTGGATACCTCCTGAAAAAGCCCTGACATTTTAAGACCATATCTGTGCCAATACCATGTGATCTGATAAATGTGTATTTTCCAGTAAGATTTCTTGAAAATATAGTCAATATTGATCAGTGTCAATGGCATAATTTCTTTTGATAAGCAAATGTCTTAATTTTAATGCCTTAGCCTGTCAAAAGTCTGTTTTCAATTGAGTAACTGATTCATTCTGAGTGTTTGACTGGTTTTCATTTCAATAATGAAATGTCACCTATATTTACTAAAGTCATGAAAAACATGAAACACTTGTTCACCTGTAGAGTTGTATACTTTTAAAAATAAGATGTTACTTTAATTGAAGAATTTTAACATTGTACTAGTGATAAGAATGGAGTAAATTTTTACTTCCCAGAAGCAGAGGTTGGACAGTGAAACTAACCATATCTGCAATCATCACAAAAATAGCCTGGCATAAGTTAATGCTCATGTATGATTTTTTTTATTGCATTTATCAATAATTTGTTATTTATCTGCATATTCAAGTGCCATCAGCTAATAACAGACAGCATCATAAGGTAAAATAAGAACAGTTTCAATAGGTCAGGTAATAAGTTTCATAAGGTCATGTAACAGTTACATAGGTCAAGTTATAAGTTTCATAATGTCATGTATCAGTTTTGTAAGGTCAAGTAAGAGCAGACAGTTTCAACAGGTCAAGTATTAACAGTTTCAAAAGGTCAGTAATAACAGTTTCATAACATCATGTAATTACAGTTTCATAAGGTCATGTAATTAACAGTTTCATAGCTCACATAATAGCAGTTTCATAAGGTCACACAATAACAGACAGTTTCATAAGGTCATGTATTCTCAACACATTTTGAGCAAGAAAGAACCTCAAAATCCAAAACTGGAGGAGATACTTGGAGATGTCTCAGAACTGACCAGTCAACTAGATGGAACCAGGTCCTGAAAGTTTTATGAAACTAACTTTATTGCAATTAAAGTCATGGATAATTGAAATGTTTACACTTTGAGCTTGAGTTCCTTGCTTAAAAAGTTTCCAGCTTATGGGGTCTTGTCTGGCATTCATGAGCAAGGAACTTGGCATTAAGTGGAAATTCCACAGTCCATAATTGTAATCAGAATAAATCTGGAACAGAATAACTTTAAGATTTTTCTTCACATGGCACCCTCCACTAGACTCAAAATTGAAATTATGCAGGTGCACACTAATTATCATTTCTGATTTGGGTGGTTTTAGGCCAGGTCTGAAGGACATAAAACTTGGAGCTTGAGTTTGATATTGAATTTTCACTCTTAACCAATCAAAAGTAGCATTACAAAAATATACTAATCATGAATTATTAATAAATGAACCTTAAAAGCATACAAAGTGAATTTGTTACAAATGTTCCCCTAGAAGCAATGTAAACAGTAGCTTAATTACTGGCTGAATTAATGTTGTCCTGTGCTCTTCGACTTTTTTGCCGTGTTGTTGAACATGAATGTTAAGATCAATAACAGACCACCATAATTTTGTTTATTCTCAACAGCATCATTCCAGCCAGATACATACAATGTATATATGAGCCCTAACCTCCAAATCATTCAACTTCTGATTTGAGTTTAATAGCTTGTTTCAATCAACCTATCAGAGCTCTATTTGATATTTACTTCCTATTTTCATACTTAAGCCAGTCTGACTGACAGACATTGGTGCATACTATCTTCTAATTTGCATTGCTTTCTAATCTAGTGTGTAATACTACAGTAAATGACCATCTTCATACCCTCAACCGTGCACATATGTGTCCCAGACGAAGGAAAATCAAAGCCACATTAAACTTACCTATTTCTAAAATAATAATTTTCAAGAAATATTTCCTCTCCAAACTTATAATTATGCTATAACTAAAACACTGCAAAATGTACTCTGGTAATACATAACTGCTGAAAGTACCATATATACTTGTTTATAAGTTGTATCCAGTTTCAAGAATGGACACTGATCTGTTACAAAATGCACTGGCAGAATTGGGTCTGTGTTCTCTGTTCTACTGATAACTTGTAATAAACTGCAAAGACCCAGATCTGCCAGCACGTTATGTGACAGGAGATCTGGGTTTATGCAGACTGAAATTGGACTTGATTTAATAGCAAGTGTTTAAAGTATATAATTATCATATTTTTTGTTAAATTTTCCACTTACTCTAAACCCTAGCTATAATCATGATAAGCAATCTGATTAAAATCATATCTCCACTGTACTACATGAAGATCTGACAGCAACTGCTTAGGGGTCATGTTCTTGTGACCTTTGAAATAGTCCATGGAAATACAACTTTCAGAAATCTGAAAGTGAATCAAACCCTTTCATACATGTTAATGCTCTTCAGCCACACTGATCAGATTCCCAAATGTGAAGATATAAGTCTTTGTCTGATTGGTTGATAAAATCAGCAATTATGGTAATAACAAAGGTCATAAGAACATGACCCCTAAGAGGTCACTGTCAAATCTTCCTGTAGGACAGTGGAGGTCTAATTTTAATCCAATTGTCATAAAATGACTATGGATCACAAAAAGTTTGGTATGATTGCTAGTTTTGAAGACTAATTTCTGCTTTACCATCATTATAAAATATTTATATATATGTATACCAGTTCTGGCAGCTAATTACTTCGTATTCAGTGAAAAACTGATTCCCATTCAGTGAAACCTCAAAACATCATGGCTTGATGCACTCAGTCTATCTGTTCTATTTACACATTGTGACAGAATTGTGTGCAATATAAATTTACCACAGGTCAGTTAGTGTGATAAAATCTTCTACCACCTCCTAACTGTTCTTTTGATGTCTGAAAAACAAAGACATTGATAAAGATGTGCCCCTAAATATGAACTAACAATTGTGAAAGGAACATCTCAGTTGTACACTATTCTTCATACTAAAGATGTTCCCATATAGTAGGAATGAATCTGAGTGCTCATTTAAGTACAGATTTGTAAAGCAAGTTTAATAATTTTATATTTTTTGTGAGCCGTTGCAAATAGAACATTGTAACTATCATAAAACTTCAGTTCAATGTATTTAGTACTCAGATGAGAGAATCTGTTTATCACATAATAAATATCACTGATTTCAATTATCAAAACTGCACACTAGTGTAGCAAAATTACACTGAAATACACATGTACTGTATGCCTGTAGCATGTCACATTTTATATGAGATATGAGATGACATGAGCTGTTATTACACATGTGTAGTATACAAAATATGAAATGGTTTAATTTTAAATAATACAAAAGTCATGTGATAAATATAATATATCACTATGTGCAAGTCAAACTGCTCTCCACATGGTGGTGTTGCTTGTACAGGTAAAACTAAATACTGCCCTTAATATTCACCAGGTCAACAGTGGAGCTGCAGTCAATGTAATGGATTCATTTAAGTTTGATCCTGCAAAATGGCCAAATTAGTAAGAGAGAAAAATATGAGGCAATCAAATTATTGTTTTTTGTTTGCTGTTTAATAGCACATCAACACATGAAAGGTTATATTATGCTATGGAAATTGGAATAATGTACTTTGCAACATTCTTAGGTTAAATTAATATTTAAATTTTTATATGACTATGTAATAGACAGAAATCAAATTTAATTATAATTAATTTTGAAAACTTTGTCAACAAGGAAACTGGCTTTTTAAAAGCTTGAAGGCTCCACTCTATTTTCTTTATTATTTAGTTAGGGGAAAAAAATGAAATAGTTTAAACAAGAGTCCCCTTGAAGGGACTGATGCTCTACTGGGCTAAGAGATTTTCTTGAAAAATCACGATAAGACCATTTCAGCCTTTTAAATCAAGTGTTGAAACCATTTAAGATATTCATCGGAGATAACAAGATTTTCAAATTAGCTGCTGTGGTGTACAGACTGGATGTGAGCTTGGTTCCATATTAATTAGGACTAAGCAGACATCATTAAAAGTCTTTTGGTCAGAACCCAATGTCAGATTAATCATCCATTCAGGGGGGAGTAGTCACAACAACATTTTTAACATAGTTGTTATGGCAGCCATATTGGAATTAGGTACAGTATCATAAGAAGTGTACTGCTTAAAACTCCATGTTGATATAGTGATTCATTTGGGAGGTGTAGAAATAACAAGATTTCAAGATGTATTCTGTGGCAACCATAGTGGACAACAGATTGGGACTGTTTTCATTTAATATCAATTAGATATGATAAGTCTTCTAGTGAAAATTTTGTGGTAATACAACCATTTAGGAAAGGCAATAACAAGATTTTCAAGATAGCCACTGTGTGGTAGCCACATCAGATGCACCATTTTCATTTAAGACCAACAGGACCTCATAAATCTTCTGGTGAAAACTCTGCATCAGTATGACTTTCTGTTCAGGTAGGGTTGTGATAACAAGATTTTTAAGATGGCAGCCATATTGGACGTCAGATCAGCAATTCAGGAGGAGTAAGGATAATAAGATTTTCAAGATGGTGGCCATATTGAACATCAGATTGGCACCATTTTCATTTGGGACAACAATACATCACAAGTCTTTCACTAAAAAGCCTATGTGGATACAACCATTCATGCGGGAGAAGTAACAATAGCAAAATTTTCAAGCTGGTCTTTGTGGTGGCCATATTAGACATTAGATCAGCACCATTTTCGCTAAGGACCAACAACACAAAAGAGTTCTTTTTTAGTAAGAAAAAAAACATGTTAATATAAACATTCATGCTGAAGTAATAATAACAAGATTGTCAACATGGCTTATGTGACAAACATATTTTCAAAATATTGGCCATATTGGATTTCAGATCAGCACCATTTTCGTATGGGACCAGCAAGACATCATTCTAAGTCTTTCAGTGAAACCCCAAGTATGACAAATTATGTAGAGAAGTAACAGTGACAAGATTTTCAAGATGGCTTCTGCTATGACCATACTGGATGTAAGATCGACACAATTTTCATGTATGATTAACAAGACATAATGATAGGTCTTTTGGTGAAAACCTCATGTTGATATGACCATCGATGTAGGGGAAGTAATAATTACAAGATTTCAAGATGCCCTCTGTGGCAGCCATATTGGATGAAAGATCTGGACCATTTTTATTTTGGATCTGACATCATGTTTAGTGTTTTAGATTAAACCCCATGCTGATATGACCATCCATTCAAGAGAAGTAGTGATACAAAAATGTCAAGATGGCTGCCATTGTGGCCATAATGAATGTCTGAGCAGCACCCCCATTTTCATTCAGGATCAACTAGACCATGGGATAAATGTTTGTGTAGAGTTTCTGGCAATCCTCAAAGTAGTTTAGGAGAAGTGACAATAACAAACTTGTGCTAATGGATGGACGGACCACAGACAACAGACAATCCCAAAAGCACTTCTGTTCTAAAACAAGTGGAGCTAACAATTAAATGGCATGGGGCAGGAGAAGTCATGTGATCACTTAAATAGGGAATATTCTTGTAATTGTTGAGTACTTATAAGCTCTTCCTTCAGTAAATACGGTACTTGTAGCTGTCACATTTGTCATGGAAGTAACTTGGAAATGTAAGTCAGATTGATAATTGATTTCCACATTTTGGGGAAAACAAACTAAACTGCCCAAAATTGTGTGCAACAATGCACTGCACAGCCTACAATCAGTTTGCAAAATGCATAAGGACTAAACTAAAACATCAACTGAACATCTCCAAGCTAAGAGGGAAGCTGTTAACTGAAAGTAGCTTTTGAATCTCTTTCCTTTTAATGAATCCATACTTTAGTTTGCATACACAGTGATGTAGTATTTTGTCACATGATAAGCTCAATTTCATTAAAATGAAATTTTGTAACAGTCATTATCTTACCTGCCATAATCATGTTGCAATATCATTGACTGGTGCTACTGCCCCAGTCGAAGGTGATTACATCCTCCAATTAGTTACTATAGGTCTAGAATCAAAATCAACATGATCCCAGTCTAATACCCAAGTCAGAAAATTGTTCTTCATTTCCTGGACATTATACAGTTCTCACTGTCTAATGGCACTCTAGGTTTTCAAAATTTTAAGATGTCAGTTATAGTCTTTTCGTATTGTATTTGATATCTTTTACCCCCATCCTTCATTAAGTTTCATCTATATCCATTTTTTGTTTCATTTCATGGGTTTTAAGTGCCTTGCTTGTTAAATGGTCCTTTTTCACTTTCATCTGTCTAACAGCAACTAGAGTTAGGCTACCAATAAGTAAGACCAACCCTATATTTGTTCAGAAAAATCAGGACAGATTTCTGGCTGGAGTTCTAATTCATGCAGGAGAACCTTGCCCCTTCTTATACACAGATGCCTCAGGTATAGGTGGGTATGCTCTCCTACTAAGTCTGAGGGAGCAGTCCTGCAGAGCCTGTGATCTCAAGGAATATTCCCTTCATATTAACAATCTAGAAACACAGCTGTATTTTTAGCACTTCAACAGTGCATCAATAACATAGGATGTCACTGCATCTGGATGCTACAGACAACACATCGGTCAGAGCACACCACAGAACTCAAGAGGACACTCATGATCCTTCTCCCTGCTTGGAAGCCTGGTATCTCCTCCATTTAACAGCTTTTTGAACTCATTCGTAGAGACTACATCATTCTGGGCAGGAGAAATATTCTGGTGGACAGTCTGTTCAGACAGGGATGAGCAGCCCCCACTGAGTGGTCTCTGCACCAGTCAGTAGCAGAGACACTTTTTTTTTATCTGTGTGAAAAGGTAAAGGTAGATATTTTGCAAAGACTTCAGCTAGAAGGAGACATTGACTGTGTTTGTCTATCCTCCCACATTTCAGAACAGTACCTCAAGCTCTCTACTAGAGCAGGATGTCCAGTCACAGTTTATTCTGAAAGCTCTCCTTTGACCCAATTGATTGTGGTTCATTAACTGCTGAGGAGGGGTATGTTGTAACAACACAACTGGTTCCACTTGCACAACACTTCACAAATTCTCCTCATTCATGCTTGGATCAAATAAATGATCTATCCATCAGGATCAATTTTCAAGCAAGGTTGCAAAATGAATTGCTCTGGCTAGAAGGCAGACGTCTTTGGTTTATGATACCAAGTGGAGAACTTTCTGTAAATGGCACAGCAAGAAATGCATTGATCTCATCTGTCCCCTTTAAATGCAGTTGAAGATCCTTTTTTTCTCCAGAAAAAGAGACTCCTCCTCATCCACCATTAAGACCTACAAGGGAGCCCTTTCCAAATATTTTATATGAGTTCTACTACAGGGTTGGGCCATCATTTTTCAGAACTGTACTTTTATCTCCAAAGATCAGCCTCTTTCTTTTTAATGCCTAGATTGCAACACAATACTAGCAGGTAAGTATTACATAATTATAATTAGTCTTACCCTTTAAAAAAATACATTTTATAATTACTGCCTTTACGGCACATCCAAAGGGGCTTTTTTCGCTGCAAGCCAAAAGATGCTCCAGTTGAGGTTATTTCAGTTGGACTGTATATCCCTTAAACTTATGATGAACACATTAGCACATGTGTATCTAAATGAAGTAAATCGTACATGCCTAATTTCACACAATTTCTAACTTTTTCAAAATATTATTTGATGCAGAACCTGCCAATCTAATTCTACTAAGAATTCTGATATAGAATTTTTGAAATTTCTGATACACATACCTAAATTAACATATTCTGCTTATCATGGAGCAATTATTGTTAAAATATAGTTTTGCTATTTATTTCTTTAATTCCTTTATTATTTTTATATCTGTTTGCAATTATGGGAATTAAAATTCATAATTTACAGTATTAATGACGTCAGTGAACCTTTGAAATTGATTACACGCCATGTATGAAGGGCCTTTGCTTCTTAAAACATTCCTTATTTATAAGTGTATAACATGTTTTGAATTGTGAACAGCATAGACTGAGATCATGTGATGTATCAGGGTCTATGATGTTTACATGAACTCTTAAGCTGAGCCAACAAAGCAAAATGCTGCTTTCACATTACGCTGTTTGCACGTAGGTGTGCACTATATGAAAGTCATAATGCTGACTTTCATCCCCAATACCTGATGCATTCTCTCCAAATCGTGTAACTGGGCCTCTAGTTTATCTATCTGTTCCCTGAATGCCGCTCGATGATCTCCACCTCCACGAGGGCTAGGTCGGTCACGATAGTCATCATATTTTCTAAAATGTTAAAGGAAAGGTATATGCATGCAACATGAAGACACAACAGGTATAAATACATTCTGAATTTTGTTTCAATAGAAATGCATTAGTGGAAATCCCTAGCCAATGCAATTTTGCACAACCATCAAAGTAATGCTAGACTAAACATTAATGAATAAACTTACGAGGAAACTCCACATTTGCATAGTGTATTTTATTTAAGTTCATTGAATGAATAGCAGTTGTATTATATTTTGAAACTTAACCTGTATTTCTTAAGTTGATTTTCTTGGGGGGGGGGGCACACCAGACAGATGCCCCCCACTACTTAACCAAAAATAAAATAAAAAGTGTTTTCATGTATTCTTGTATTAAGTTGATTTTCGATCTTTATGTAATAATACTAGAAAAGCACATCTTTATTTTTCTCTGGTCAACCTGGATTTATGACATCAATTTTAATTCAGAAATGGGTGGGTGGGGTTTTCCAAATAGTAACATTATTTATTTAAATGAAATGCAATTACATTCACTAATTTATCCATTTTTTAAAATATGAAATTAATGTTTAGGCAACCGTGGTTTAAGATCTTGATTCTGATTTCAACCAAAACCCTTGGAAAAAGGTTTACGGTACTCCATATTATATCCAAGAACTTGTATGCATTTATATTCATTGGAATGTTTACATCTTTTTTAACATCTTGATTATTAAAGGAAAACATACAAAAATACTTGCACTCCTGATATGCTGAGAATGATTCAACTGAAAGCTCCCCTAATTTTAAATATCAAAGACCATGTATTTCGGTTCAAAAAATACATAGGTATGTTCTTTTTTACTTATAAACTTAAACTTGTGATTAAAATGCATTATCAAGCTGGATTTATTACACTGATTATTGATCTCGATATAATAAATTAATTAAAGCCAACATATTTGTATTTATTATTTCATTAAAAAATTTTTATAAATCCATGGGAGGGGTATGCTAGATATGATTTATTCATTTGAAATGACAGTAAATTTGAGTCAACTTTGATTTCTGACATTGATTTTCGATCTCGATCTAATTAAAGTTGGCACAGTTATTTTCCTTACATTAATATAATACATGTTTTTTTCTTTAGGTAATCAATTTTTTTAATGTTAAGATAATTTGAAATGTCAGCTTGGATTTGTTGCATCAATTTTAATCTCGATCTATGAAAGGAAGCATATTTTAAAAAAATAGATAATCTGACGAATGTCAAATTTACAAAGGCAGAGTTGGCTGGAAACGATAGCAAATTATTCTTTCATCATTTGATCGTAACAGTTTCTTAACTAAAATCAAATCTATTAAAGAGTATTTAAAACTGTTTGTATATATTCATATTCTTAAATTTGATTGTTCTTAATGGATTACATTATCAAAAATGGCATCTGGTATGAAAGTGTTATTAATTGAAAATAAAATCTAAAGGAGGGCCATTTTACACCTAATAATTTGTTTACATTTTAGACCATTTTATTTATTCCTAGTCTGTTATTTCTAAGGACCTATCTGGTTAGTTTAGTTATCAGCTTCAGCTAATAAGATGACAAGACATTGTGAAAGAAAGGTTTACACAACAATGAGGAACATGAGCAATCAAAACATTTCCATCACTCTTTATCTTCAAAAGCTAACAACCATTTCAGTAAACGTGTTAGTTTTACCCTTATCCTCAAATGGCATCACCTGGGTGAGGCAATTAAAAACCCCAACTTACAGAAAGGGTCTGTTGTGTATGTTGACCTTAAGACCCCTTTCGATCATACCTTATTGTCCGCAGAAGTTAAGGATGATACGGACATTAAGGTCACCTACAGACATAAATGCACATAACTTTTCTGTGATCTACGTAACTATTGACAAATAATATGTCTGTGTTAATAGAGAAGGTAGTGGCAAGATTAATAAGTATGAAAACATAATGATGATGGTAATGATAATGACAAAGATGAGGAGGATGACTGTTGTATTTTTTAAATATAGTCATGGTTAGTCAAGGTACGATCATTTATAAGACAGTATAAATGGTAGTTGTATTCATTATATTTTACATTTTGTAATTATTTTCAATTTAAGATAGATGCTTTGATTTATCCATTTTTAATCTTTGACTAATTCTTAGTCAACATTGATTTATGATATAAATATTTTATTCTGATCTAATGAAAAGAATATACTTAAATTCCTGATACAATTAATGTACATGTATTTTTATTTATCCATTTATTATCTAATTTCAATATGGAGTTCTGACATCGATTTCCAGTCTTGATTTCTAGAAGGATACATGAAAAAGTATATGCTCAAACAGAGTCTTTCCCTGGAAGGTATGGTGCACTTTCATAAATGCAGTAAACATTCGATCGTGAAAGTATACTGACAAAACTTTTACGTGACAAATTTTAGTATTTTAATCTATCTAAATTCTTAGATTTGCACAGCTTTCAGCTTTTGGATAGCCTTATTATAAGCTGCATACACCATGGAAGTTTAATTGACTGAAAAGAAAACAACAAGATGATAACTTCAACCAACCAAGAAGAGTGTCATTTGTTGACTGTTTTTTGTTGATTCTTTGTATATCAACACCCAGCATGTCATATTAGTGAAGTTTAGTTACAGACAAAGATTGTAGATATCAACTTCATAGATCAATAAGCAGACTTTTTTTGACAAGACTATAAAAAGAAAATAAAAACTTTTCTATTCCATTTAATCAAGAGCTCGCAGTCATTTTTGTGCACGTTTATGTTTTACCTTTTATCCTCTTTCTCTGGGTGAGGTAAATGAAAATCCCTCCTCTTGAAAAGTTAATAGTAAAATGATTTATCAGGTATTTATGTTGAAGATTATATAGCTTTGTTAATATTCAATATTATCAATGGAAATGAATGAGAAGAAGCTGTGAATGGTTTGTATATTATGTAATGCTTCTAAATTCAATGCTGTCTTTTCGATGATGAAAAAACTAGCAGAAATGATGTCCAGGAGTAGCTGCAAAAACTGTCAAATCAGGCAATGAGTCTCCTCCGTCATAACATTTACTCGCTATTTAAATGCTCCACCTCCCAACCACCACAAGGAAATTTTACCCGAAATGTATAAATACGGACATAATGTTTCTGAATGAGACTTGGACTTGACTCAAGTTTTATAACTGAGGAACTATGCCTAACTACTCTGTCATAAAACATTACTCTAAAATGTTATGACCAACCAATAGGCTAGTAGTACATGTGTCAATTTCAAGTAATATTTTCAAGTCTTCAGTAGTATTTGTTTGAAATGCCGAGAAACTTTTACAACTTTCGAGTTTGAAATTTAGTGTCATTCTTACCCAATCAAAAATGATGTTATAAAAGTGAAATCGGTTTTTATTGGTCGAGAACAAAAAAATATTCTGGCTAAGAAGTTATGTGATCTCCAAACCAAAGATAGTCCTGATATAGCTGTTTCATGACAAGAACATACACTGTATAACTTAAGGGAAAAAGGTTTACAAGAAAGTGAATAAATAAAGCAACAAATTATAAACAAATACTAATGTTCATGCATGCATGATGATGGAGAGCAAAGTCACCAGTTAGTTATAGGTGTTATGTAGAAAAAAGCTTGATGATGTAGCGTATCATCCAGCTTACCTAGTATCACGAGGGGAGTGATACTCATCGTAATAACGATCATCGTAATATCGCCTGGAACAAGATATGGAAACCAAGGTGTCAAATTATGTCGACTTCATTTCACTACATTAATCTTCTTCATTAGTATAGGTTATTAATTTCAACCGAATAAAAATTTCTAACAACTTGTACTGAGAACACAGGTAGGGCACGGGTAGCATGTAAACAAATTTAACAAAACTAGACTTGCTTAATTAAAATACGTTGTAAACTACGTGTAATGGGGTAGTTATTTAATCTCAAGCCCAACCATGGTCTTAATGTAAATTTAATTTTACAGGAACCAATAACTTGAAGGTGTATGATGGTTGTGGGTTTTGTGGGTTTCTCGCCCTTCAGCACAATATAGGCTATATGTGGCGAACATACTGTCTGGTGGAGGAAGAACCCGGGAAGACCCATCAACCCATGGGAAGCTACGGGCAAGCTTTCTCACATACCCACCATGGCCAAGCCTGAGACCCACACCCATGCAGACAGAAGTTAGATATGAGTGAACTGTAAAGGCGAGCTCGTTAGACCACTCATCCGCCAGAAGCCCTAAAGGCTTGTGATTTTCAGGAAACACTTAAGCATATATTCAATTTATAAACATATACCCCACTGCACATAAAAAACTGAAGTCCAAAAGTGTTACCAAATGTATTAATGTTTAATGCTATAATAGCATGACAATTTCAGATCGTCTGCATATGCATACAAACAGTTCAACTAAAATTTGATTTGTTTATATCAAGTGATTTTTGCTTTATCGCACTAATAAGGTTTTGACCACAAAACTATGTCCAGAAGTTTGCAAATGATTTTCAAACAATTCAGAAATTGCTATAAATGTCTAAAAATCTACTCAATCCATTACATATGAATAAAAAAAGCCTATCAAATTTAATTTGTCTCTTTCATGTGATTTGTGTTTAATCATGTTAGCAAGGCTTTAGTCAAGTTTTTAAGTCCTAAACTTAAATAAATGTCAAAAATATAAATTAAATTGCTGTAAACCAAATCAGGCAAACCTCATAGATATAAATAATCTATCAAAATCTAATTCGTTTACATTGAGTGGTTTTTGTGCATTCTTGCTGACAACTATCTCTGGACGTACGTATGAACAAACAGATATGACCAAATGCAGATGCCTGCAGTGCAAAGAGTAGATGCATAAAAACTATAAAAATATTGTTACACTCACTCTTGCTGATAACTTTTCTAGTTATAATTTGACAGAAATGCATCAATTACATAGTGTTAATTATAATTTGACAGAAATATATCGATGACTTAGTGTTTTCAGGATGACTACCACAAACTGGTAAGAGTTCCATCATTGAAGAATGCAATCGTGTGCCAATGAATTTATTCAAACTTTAGCATTTGGCAGATAACAAAAAGTCCTCACACAGCTCCAGATACCTAAATCATGACTAATGTATTGAACAATGATGTCATTAACATTACCTTAAATAATTAAGAGTTTAATTTATAATCTTTTAGCTATTTATCGGCAGAAACAAAAATATAGCCAAATTTCGATAATCACTGGTTTTTGTTAAAATTTAATACTGTGCCAAAGGCAATGTTTTTGTATCTTTTGTACATATAAGACTTTTTCGTATGATAGTTGGTTACGTTAGCCAACTGATATGTTCCAATAGTGCTAAATTTCACGTGTACTTTTCTCAATCGCTAGTTGCAAGTGTAATGATATTTATTTACATCTTGAGCTATAGCAGATCAGAGGAAGCAATATTTTAATTCATATACTTGGAAGATGCAATATAAATCCTCCATTGGCATACCTGTCATCTTGCATGCGTGGGGGTGGGGATGTATCCCTGTATCGCGGTTCCTGTGGTGGGGGATCATGTCGGGTCTGCCTCACAGTGGGGAGTGGCTAGATGAAATAAAAAATTTATCTCATGCAAAAGGTAATCTTTGTCAGCTATAAATCCATTACAACAGATTATGCGTCCCATTTTCCATAGATATACTGTATAGACGTATCTCAATTAAAGTTATGGTAATGAAATTAAATATAAAATGTGTCCTAAAATGTATACACCTTGCGAATTCATACAGATATATTTAGCATTTGCGAAGTTTTCTTTCATCATCTGTAGTCGGGAATCTATTTAGTAGTCTGATGCGATCCGCAAAGCAAATATTTAAATCATACAAGAACAATCCTAGATTCAGTTCAGTCAGTCTATTTTAAAAACAGATAAAACTTGATCATGTTTCATTGGATGAAAACGTTATTCATAAATTAAATGGATAGATTTGTTTTACCATTTGGATTTTATTTACAGTATGCATAATTGGTTAAAGAATAATATGAAAGATTTAATTATCAATTCTTCATAATGTGACTTAGTTCTCCTAATATTTAGTTATATTCAATTTTAATGCAAAATATGTAATAAAGGCCTACAAATCCAATTATCAACTTAAAAATGAGTAGGCCAAGGTCTGCATGTCAAGGTCAAGCTCAAAACGTTGTTAACCCTGTGACCTTACCTCCAAGGTTTAAGCCGTTAGCGTGTGTGTCGCAGAGTGAATTGTATTTGATTTATAATGAGAAATATCACGTGCAGACATAATCCAAGAAAGGGTTAGGAAAATATTAGAATACCTTAACAAAACTTTAACCAAAACCCCAAACAAATCTTCCTTAACTGTGACTTTGACCCTGAGATCAAAATAATGCGTGAGTGTGTTGCCAAATGAACTGAGACTTCCAAAGTATTGACGTAATTCGTCATAGAGTTTAGGAAATATAAACAAGTGACGAACTTTAATCAAAACTTCAAAGCAATCTTCCATGAAAATGCCCTTGACCCCAGAGGAAAGGGGGCGTATGATTGTGTCGCAGATTGAATCATCTTTGCTTTATATTAAGCTCAAATATAAATATAACATGAGGTTTAAGAAATCGCTGCAAATGAAATAGTTCAACCAAAACTCTATGACAAATATTCTAAGGCTATGACACTGACTCTATGACAAATATTCTAAGGCTATGACACTGATCCCAAGCTCAAAGAAGTGAGTGACGGCACGGCAAAATAAACTCTCTTTGCTGCTTAATGATTAAACATTTAAATGAACTGAAGGCATTAAGGAGTCTAGGAAACTTCATCCAAGACCGAAACCATACACACTGGCACAACACAGTAATAAAAGTGAGGCGCTTTTCCACTAATGCGGGCTCCACAATATAACGTACATTTCACAGGATAACTGTCACCAAAGACAAGCCCACTCCCAATTACTACGATAATCAATCACGTTCAAGACAAATTACACACAAATAAATGATCAAAATTATCAATTATATTTAGTCCAGATAGGGATCTAGTTTATCCCCTGAATTATTTTTGTTATGCAGATTTGGTCTTTGATCTCGTACTTTAGCAGTGGCAGTCCTTTTCTGCATGTCGCGATTTACGTTTTTCTATCATTTTCATACCCCAACTTGCATATCCTAAAATTAAGATTTGTCATCTACAGCTAAATATGCTTGTGTTGTATGTATGTATGTATGTATTTCTAGTCTTCATACGAGTATATGATTATCACTGCATTATATTATGAATTTATTTGCATGATATTATAATTATATGGGCCTAAAACTAACATTTCAAAATGTCCATTTAAATCATTGTTTCAAATGCATGTGTTTCAGTGAACGGTAAATGCCTAATCGATTCTTTATGTGTTATGTCTCAGTGTACGGTAAATACCTTTGTTCTTAATGTGTTATGTCTCAGTGTAGGTCAGTGCCTCGATTCTTTATGTGATGTGTATGTTATGTCTCACTGTATGGTAAATGTCTTTATGCTTTATGTGTGATACGTATACCATTTTTCAGTGTACAGTAAACGCCTCTGCTTTATGTGTTACTCTGCTTTATGTGTTATGTCTCAGTCTACGGTAAATGCCTCTATGCTTTATGTGTTATGTCTCAGTATATGGTAAATGCCTCTATGCTTTATGTGTTATGTCTCAGTGTACGGTAAATGCCTCTATGCTTTAAGTGTTATGTCTTAGTGTACAGTAAATGCCTCTATGCTTTATATTTTATGTCTCAGTGTATGATAAATTCCTCTTTGCTTTATGTGTTATGTCTCAATGTACGGTAAATGCCTCTATGCTTTATGTGCTATGTCTCAGTGTACGGTAAATGCCTCAATGCTTTATGTGTTATATATCAGTGTATGATAAATGCCTCTATGCTTTATGTTGTTATGTCTCAGTGTGCGGTAAATGCTTCTATGCTTTATGTGTTATGTCTCAGTGTACGATAAATGCCACTAAGTTGTATGTGTTATGTCACAGTGTACGGTAAATGACTCTATGCTTTATGTGTTATGTCTCAGTCTATGGTAAATGCCTCTATGCTTTATGTGTTATGTCTCAGTGTACGGTAAATGCCTCGATGCTTTATGTGTTATGTCTCAGTCTATGGTAAATGCCTCTATTCTTTATGTGTTATGTCTCAGTGTACGGTAAATGCCTCTATGCTTTATGTGTTATGTCTCAGTCTATGGTAAATGCCTGTATGCTTTATGTACTACGTATGTCGTGTCTCAGTGTATGGTAAAGACCTCTATGATTTATGTGTAATATGTATATTATGTCTCAGTGTACAGTAAATATCTCTATGATTTATGTGTGAGACGTATGTCATGTCCCAGCATATGGTAAATTACCTCCATGATTTTGTGTGATACATATGTCATGTCTCAGTGTATGGTAAATGCGTCGGTGTCTTATCTATGATATGCATTTCATGTCTCAATATATGATAAATGGTTCTATATTTTATGTGTTATATATATGTATATACAATAATCATGCGGCTCTGTCTGTATTTGCTTTTAGCCGATTGTATGTTGGAATAATAGCTCTTCTCAGCCAATTTTATTTGTTGTAATACCCGATGATGACTCTTATGTCTTATGTCTATTATGATAAGTAGTTAAGAACGCTTAATATGGAATTTCGATAAAAAATGTGCATGGAAATTCGGAAATCAGCCGTGGTAACATCCACGTTAGATCATAACGTATAAACGATAGCCGTTGGAAGTGAAGATGGATTTTCAGGCTACTTGCAGTTGTAATATTTTGTTATTAAAACTGGTTCTTGTAAAACTCTAGCCATCAAAAATGCATGTAAATTTCGTGCATCGCGTCCCAAATTAAAAATATATAGTAATAGCCAAATAATAATAAACGATTTCAATGACAGACGAAACTGTTAAGGTAATACACTCAATGATTTTTCTCAAATCTGCAAAAAAACCTAAAACCTATAATCAAGATACTAAATACCGTTGACGTTATTTCCCTTATAATTTCTTTCATTGAATGTGGATGATACCAGATGTGTAAATCCATAATAGGAAATGCATACAATATATAACTGACTAAACATCCCATTTACTCATACAAAATGAAAACATATTGTTCATTAGATTAGGGGAGATGAAGGTTCAATGAACAATCACAACACCTTTAAAATTTATGACCATATCAATAATCAGGTCTGAGTCAGAATATCACAATAATTTCAAGCAGCAACGAGAGCACCAAAGGTACATATGAAAGCAAAAGGAAACAAAGTATGTCCCTGTATGATCATACAAAATTGTTAATTTAGGAGGTGCAGAACGGATTGTGAAAATTTCATTTCTGTAATTTTCAGTTGATAATATTAACGCAACAGTAAACATCAAATTGCTGAACATTGTGCTGTGAAAAACTGTCAAAGCGTTTATATATCAGGTCTTTTCCCGGATTTTCTTCAAAACAGTCCTTCTCCATATGAAATTATCATCTATGATCATTTAAAAGAACGCGTTCTCGCCAAATCCTCACAAATTATTGCATTTACATCATTGATAAATTATTTGAGTATGCAAACATATACAACTACGTGATTGTTGTATTTTCCTTAAAATTATTAGACTGGTTCCTCTTAATTATTACAAAACATTAGTTAAATTACCAAGAAAACAAGACTACGCTCAATCAAAAAGAGGCACCAGATGTGTCATGGTATAAAATACACAAGTATATATCACGTCTCGCTTGTTCTTTGCACTCAGTTGATAATACACTGTTGACTGGTCGGTAGCGGTGGAAAGTACTAAATGGTCACCTTAGTTTGCTACACAGTGGTATAGGCTTAGATGAATAATCCCCCCACCGAAAATCCGAGAAAATATTCAACCTGTTGCGTTTTTGACGTGTACGAAAGGGTGCATAAGGTCTGAAGAGTGTCAAATCAACACTGACAACACACAGACCTCGTCTTGTTTGCCGTAATTGGGTTCCTCTCGCTCTCCATTCCTATTATCATCGGCTTTGGGCCAATTGGGCACCGGGGCGGGGTATTGTTTGGCATACTCTAGTGGACGCTTACTTACTGGAATTTGGAGCCCAGTGTTCATCGGTCGGACTCTGTTTAGGAAATCCACGAAAGCCTGCCATCTGGAAAATTTGAAGACCACTGATTGTTGTATCTTTCATGAAGTTTCCTTAATTAAAACATTTCCACATAATTCATTTATGTGTTTCATTTCCTAAATATCATTCAAGAAATGGATAAAAGCGAGCCAGAGATCATGCCTGGCATATAGTATACCCATATATAATATTGGAAATCTTAATGTTACATACATACAAAGGGTGTCCGCAGAATTATTTTCGGGAAAGGGTGGCTTGTAGTGGTCAGCTATTAAGGTTTAAGGATCTAGACCAGAATATTTTCAGAGATGAAATCAGGGCATTGCTATACTCGTATTTGTCCATATGAGCGGGTGCCCACCCCACCCACCCCACATACATACATACATACATACTGGTAGTCCATTCAGCCGCCCCCCCCCCCACGCCCCAAGAAAATAATGTTGGCATCTGAAAGGCTTAGGTATTTGACCAAAGTAAAGAATAAAGAAATAACCACTATGTAATACTGTTCTTAACATTAAGTGCCCGTTTTAAATACCTGTACTGTCCGTCCCTATTGGAACCACGGCATTCAGTGTCCAGAATTTCCTGGATGAGAGAATCCTGAATTGCGACACGATTCTCGTACAGAATATTTTTTATCTGAAACAAAAAAGAAATATATGCCCATAAAGTATAAAAAGAAGATGTAATGGCTGTGTTTTTAACATCACTTTAAACACGTTCTTGACTTGAGTTACGAGTCCGACGCTCTTTCAACTGATCTAATTGGAAAGAGTATATATATATATATATATATATATATATATATATATATATATATATATATATATATATATATATATATATATATGGCCGGTGATCGGGTATTTTGCGGCCAAGGCGAACCTTCTAACTTGCGCCACACCCCGACGCATTGCTTAGTATAAACTTTAACAAATAAATACTGCATGCGACAAGTATTAAATACACGTTCGGCCTGATAATGCATTAATTTCATCATTAAAAAAATGTAGGGCACCGCCTTTGCCGCCCCCCCCCCCCCCCCCCAATTTTGGCGCCGTAGGCGGCTGCCAAGTTCGCCTGTTGGTTAAACCAGCCAGAGAGAGAGAGAGAGAGAGAGAGAATTTCCCATACAGGTACCTACCTGCGCTGCTGACAGCGTCTCACGATGACCTGAGTCTTCTCTCTGGAAATCGTCAAACAGCTTGTCCCAGTTTATAGCATAACTGGATCCCGCCAATTCCCGCTCTACTTTCCTCAACAGTATGGCAACATTGCGGTTTGGATATGAACGAATACTGGAGTAAGAAAAGACCAAAACATGACAATACTTTGCAAGACGTTGCTGGTGTCCACTCAGCATCAAAACCCTAGAATTATAAGACGCTTAAATCTTTCTCCTAAAATTGCACATTCTGTACATTTCTACTAAATTTCAATGATGCTGAGGTTATTAAATTACGAATTCTTAAGTCTGGAGCTCTTGATCTTTATTGTTTTTATTTTGTTCAGTTTGCATGATAAGTTGATTACTGGACAACAAAATATAGCCTCTTTGGGGTTTTATAATTCCATGTTTACCAAATAAAGTATCATCTAAATACGAGTTTGTCCATGACACATGGTATGTCCTTATCAGTTATTCATAAGATACTATTCAGTTCCATACATTTTAGGCAAACAATGTAAACGCCGAAACTTTGAAATAAATATACATTAATCCTTGAATGCGTTCTAAAATCAAATAAGACCTTGACAAATCCTACAATGATCAAGGACAATTGTTTACATTGATGTATGTGTTTACATTGATGTATGTGTGTACATTGATGTATATGTGTACATTGATATATGTGTTTACATTGATGTATGTGTGTACAATGATGTATGTGTTTACACTGATATATGTATTTACACTGATGTATGTGTTTACATCAGTATGTGTTTACATTGATGTATGCGTAGACAAACCTGTCCTATGAAAATATCAGTGAGTATTATTGCCGCTGCAATTATTTCATTGGAATGATATGTATTCATTCATCACTCGTTAATTAATGTATACAAAATAGTTATGAAAATTAAATCTTTTTTTTATAGCTGTAAAGCCGACTAAGTGTCATTGGTATACTCCGCAAGTATGCGCATGTGTCGGCAGAACACTGAGACGTCTAAATAACGACTTAATTGAAATAACAGGCAGTCTTACACGAGAACTCTAGCGTGCGAAGTCGGTTTAACTAGACTGGCAATTAGAACGGTACTTTCTACCCCTTACTCACAACCACACCCACACTAACACCCCATCCTTTCCCCTTCCACACCCTGCACCCCAGTTATAAATCCATAAAACATCTAAGTCAATGTCCGAGGAACGTACCTCACAAGATTTACGGGAAATGGAAAAACCTCGTGCGCATAAAAAATCCTGGAAATTTTTTCAACGTTGTCACCTTCAACGTGGATATTAAAGAAATCTGACTTAGATCTAGCACGTTGTGAACAAACAGACTCAGTTGAAACACTTTACAAATTCTAAAATAAATTAAAAATAAGAAAACAGAAACAATGTCGTTAATAATTTATATCAACGAGAATTTGCTAGTGGTTATCAAGAAATGTTTGAATTAATTGGAGTGTTTCCAGACTATTCTTGAGTAACATGTTCACCCAATTTAAGTAATACGTTTACCCAAACACAAACAATACCATGTATTTGAGAGACGTGGCTGAAAAATAAAAATCCCTTTTCATCAAGTATGCAACGTGAAGTTGATGCTGTAAATTTACGATCCTCTTGCAACAATAAGATCTTTTTATTAACATTGTCATTCAGAAACATATTAAAAACTATTTAAGAAAAACTTAAAAAAATAGATGTTATTTGTTCTCTGAGTAGAACAACTCAGAGTATATAAATAAATAAAAAAGGAAATGGTTATGCAATATATATTTTGTGTGCCAACTATAGTACTTGCTAAATGCGTTAGTAGGTATTAGTATTTTAGAAACGATGTATTGCAGAACTTTCGCATGACATCGGGGACCCCGGGGGACCGAGTGGTTGAAGGTGTTCACCTTTACAGATCACTCACTTCAAACATATGTCAATGTGGGCATGTGAGAAAGCTTGTGATGTGGGCATGTGAGACGTGTGTGTGTGTTTTACTTTTGTGTTTAAAAGCACATCAACATATACAAGGTTATATCGTGCCTATGTGATTACAGCAAAGTGTCTTGCCCAGACACTCACCACGATATCCGATCCCGGTGTGTGGAGCCCACAACTAACTTGTCTCGAGTCGAGCACACTAAACAGTGAACCATCGAGACTCACCAAAGGTCTTGACATTATTTGAGGATGCTTTTATTGTACGTATCTAACATTCAACGCGACTAAACTCTTGTCAGAACGCATAGAATAGTGAAAGTCCTAAATAGTTTAGCTGTCACACGCGCGCAACATATCTGCCAAAGATGAAAATAACTGCATTGCTGGTTGCTACCATTGTTGATGTAGAGATGCTAACTTGAAGGATAAGGATAGAAGATATAAGAGAAACGGCAATTCAGTAAATGTATCCAGATTCTTGAAGCAATGTGTTGTAGATTAAAAATAGGTCTGAATACATATATCAACAAAATCCGACCAGTTAACTGTATTTTGATGAAAATGATCGAATTAGGCTAAGAATAAGTCCAAGTTTACGAGAAAACTAATTTTGTTGTAGAAAAGGACCAACCCCCCGAAAAACGAACGCAGTTTTATTTATTTGATCTGGACACGTTTCCAGATGAATTCCAATCTTGTACATTGTGAAGTATTTCCTAAGATTCACTGAAGGAGTAGCAAAGCCTATGCTTTCATTAAAAACAAAAGGACAACCAAAACAAACCCGCAAAATAAATGAAACATACCCAAACAAAAATGTCAATGAGTCATTATAAAATCTTTCTTAACAGAGATATTTCTGAATCACAATGGCAGAGTTATTTTGGCGTATTGATATCTTTAAATTATCGTTGACCTCACCCCTGGTATTTACCAATCAGATATCGTCATGATTGATCGATCAGAAGAAGTAATTTGCTTGATATTTATTCGTATAGCCCCTGTAATTTGCCCGGTATTTATTCGTATAGCCCCTGTAATTTGCCCGGTATTTATTCGTATAATCCCTGTAACTTGCCCGGTGTTTATTCGTATAGCCTCTGTAACTTGCCTGGTAGTTATTCGTTTAGCCTCTGTAACTTGAGGGATGAATACAATCAGGACCGGCCTTAGGCCAATTTTACCGATTTGGCCCAATCTGGCCCCGCGCTCACAGCACGTTAGTAATTTTTAAAAATATATCTACAGAGAAGAAAATTGTAAGTTCAATATAATATAAAACTTGTTTAAATGTTTATTTCCAAATGTCGCGCGTAAATCGAGGGGGCCCCGCCAAAATGATCCAATTCGGGCCCCGCGTTTGCTAAGGCCGTTCCTGAATATAATCATTACACATAACAGCTTTGAGAATCACGTGTAATGAAGCATTCAAACAGTCAATACGATTTTCATGAATAAATTTAAAATAATTCGGAAATGACTCAATCAGAGAATGACAATCTTGGATTATGAATAATGTCTGATTCACCTATGTGTTTCGACCAACAAGAAATCTTATCTATTTTTAAATTCTTTGATATCTGCAAAACAGAGCCGCAAGTTAAAATAAAAGCGTCAGTTAGATAATAATGGTTAATTTCCTACCAAACTTACGGCGAAGCAGGTTGACCATTATTGTAATTGTAGTATTTGGGTTTTTCGTCATACTGCCTGTTAAATACAAAATGGACATGAAAGATTGAAACAAATCTTAAATGTATTAAGTCTTGCATATATATATATATATATATATATATATATATATATATATATATATATATATATATATATATATATAAAGAAAATAAGTATCCTCACATAAGCTTTTCAAAAATGAGATATCAATGCATCTGCGCCAGTGAATTGTTATAAGGGTTTGGTCTTTTGCGCATGCCGAGAAGTAGTAATCAAGTTGTAAAACCAAAGACATTGTTAATATGAGGTAAAAATGATATACAATTACAAGAAACACAACACTTTAGCATATCTATTTCAATAGCACTCAAAAGACTACATTATTATCTATTACGACAATCATGAGGTAAACGCATTATATTGGTGGAAATACTTAAATATTTCATATTTTGATAAAATATTTAGCATTATTGTTCACGCTAGTAAAAACTTACCCACAATTACAAAATGCATTAAATTGCCCATATTTTATTTTATTTCCCAGTTATAGACTAGCTATTTTAGTACTTATCTTGTTTTGGTCATTCTTAAAAACGTGGAAAAATGTCACTTTTAGAAACAACACTTCTTTTTGATATCTATAATGCTTTACGGCACAATGCCTTTGATATGACGCTAAATCGAAAATTAATTACAGAAAATAAACTGTTGAACTAAAGCATGTATATTTCAACTTTGAAAACTGAATACAGAAAAACTTCTGAACTAAGGCATGTATATTTTAACTTCAAAAACTGAATACAGAAAATAAACAGTAAACAAGCAGGTATATTTCAACTTCATAAACTGGATACAGAAAAATGAACTGTTGAACTGAAGTATGTATATTTCAACTTAAAAAAGAAAATTAACTGTATATTTCAATGTACGTCTTAATCTCTGAATTCATCAAAGAAAAAACGAATGTAATACAAACTTTTCAGCACAAAGTGTCCTTAAGGTGTAAGAAACTTAACATGTTTTCAACAGCCATTTTTTTCATGTGTGTGTAACCCTGGTATGGTTTACTTCATAATAATGCCAACTCATGCAAAAGCCGCACAATACGTGTAATTCCTCGCATTCGCTGCATAAATAGTCAGTATACACAATATTTTACTCATGCACTTGACAATTATGAAACAAAATGTTATTCAGGAATTGTTTTCCCCCATTCTAGAGCACCCAGAGGTTAGGGGAAAATCGCGACATTTGACGGAATGGAGCGTCGCCCAAACCTCGTGCGTAAAAATATCTTCCCAGATTAAGACTGGATTAATCATAATCTAATTAATTTAAAAGCCATTTTTGTCGTAAACATGATTAGCAATGGGCAACCTTTCACGCCCCCAAATTAGACACTCTATTGCCTGACTTTTTGACATACTGCAGTGACCTGGTAATGCGGTAAGTACGAATACCCATGTTTGACAACAGTACAGCGGTAACGTAGTAAGTTATGTAGGAGTAACTATGACTAGTGAGTGACGTGGTATTTTGGTAAATTGTGTATGAGTGAATGTGTGTGTGATTCAGTGCAGCGATATTGTAGTATGGTAGATTGTGTACGAGTAACTGTGTGACAGTGCATCTATGTAGTAAGTTGTGTTTGAGCAACTGTCGGGCAGTTAATGCCGAAAGGTGATTGCGAGTAACTGCCTTAATATGTATTATATCATTGTGGCGATGTGGTAATGTGATTAGTTATATGATTAACTGTGTGACCGTGCAGTGATGTTGTAATGTGGGAAGTTGTTTGCCAGTAAACGCGTGTGACAGTGTGGTGATGTGGTAATGTGTGTAAATATTGTACGAGTAATTGTGTGTAACATAGTGCAGTGCTGTGTTAATGTTTTTAACTGTGTACGAGTAACTTTTTGACATGTGTTTGAGAATGCATTAAATATATTTTATATTTGATATATTTCCTTGTCGTTGTCGTCGTGGTTGTTGTTGTCATTATTTCTTAGGATATATACCCGTCTCTGATCATATTCAGATTTAAGTTAACGATATAAGTTTTCATATCAACATCAATAGAAATGATCTCCCTTTCAGTGATAGCAATTTCAATGGCTGTATAATTAGGTATAATCAGAACACATTGAAATTTTCTTACCAAACTGATTAATGCCATCAGGTGGCGCAGTGCAGAAGCATTTGGAATAAATATGCCCACAGTTTTCCATAATAGTTCGTAATTAAACTATTCGTAATTAACTAAAACAATGGCAAAGATTGTTGCTTCAGTTAAAACTGAGACAATTTCATAATTTTAACGATATCTAATAAATATTATATGAGTTATGTTAGTGAAAAGTTAATACCTAGCTTGGTGAACTTGTTTATACAACACGTGGTGTCCAACAGTACATTGTGTAAAGTGTCCTTCTGTGTGTTAATAATTGTAGTGATCAGATAGCTTTCGATCAGATTAAATAAAAAGTTACATTAAATTCAATAATTAGAACTAAAATGCGTAGTTTAAAAGCCAAAATATATGCTAAATTAGTGATAGGATTAATCAGAAAGCCTGGATAACTTATTAAATGTGTTCAATAGCTACGCATTACCCGGAAAAGAAATTAATTACCGTGTCTGGGTTTGCTTTGGAGTGGAAACCTGTGACCTGAGTGAATGGCACAATGATTAAAACATCGCAAACCAATAACAGATACCTCTCTCCCTCCTCTCTCTCTCTCTCTCTCTCTCTCTCTCTCTCTCTCTCTCTCTCTCTCTATATATATATATATATATATATATATATATATATATATATATATATATATATATATATATATATATATAAAATACAATAAATACAATAAAACGAATCTATATCACATAATCAGAATTAACTATCAAATCAAAATAATGTTAGATTTCGGCAGGCGGAAGCAAAATGATGGTTCATGAAAAAGCAGTAAATAGTCACGTCACAATAGTCAGTTACGGACAAGTAATCCATCCTGAGACAAACAAAGCAAACATGTCATGTAAAATCAGAAAGCACGGTATCTGTAGCAGCACTACTTGCATCAAAATCAGCAGCTGCTGCAGTGTTCAGTACAAACAACGCTGCGGTTAAAATAACTTCAAATTACACCTAAGCATTTCACTCGATTGAATAATTGCGTCCTAATATTTGCTTCAAAAATAAAACCGACACTTCAAAATATATAAACCCTTCAAGCACTAAGATTCAAATATATGGCTTGTAATAATGTTTGGAAAAAAAAGTAGATCAACGAAATTCTGTAAAGGAAATCGCCGATTCTTGTTCGCTTACATCGAGAAACGTGGTTTAACATCTTAGTGTTATCACCATGGTTCAAATCTCATCCGGAATAGTTCTGTCTTTCTTCTCAGGCATTACTGCAGTACATGATCTGCATCTCTGAGGCATAGTTATCCGCGGAAGTTAGTATTTTCACGCAGAAATATAGTACATGAACTACTGGACATATACACACATGTAGTTAATACATTAGTTAGTTTAAAAAGGATTATTTACATTGTGATCTGAGAATAAGAAGATGACTATGTCACACAGAGTAAACTACACGTGGGTATGGAATTGACTGAGTCACTACGAGTGCACAACATCGGCAAGACTTGGACAGTTCCATTCCTCTACAAAGAAATCCGTGATTTGGTACTGGAAGGGTTATATATTCAAAAGGTATAATGGTTATAAAAGTAAGTCAGGATTAGGAAAATTTATACAACTTAATTCATTAGAAAGCTAGCCAAACATGTCACAGTTTAGAACAAATAGTAGTCTTTGTTAGAACACTCTACTAGTATCGGCAGGGGCACAAACTTGAACTACAAGGGCATGCATGAAATAGGAGAAGGATTCGGGCGTGGTGTGCAATCTAATCAATTTCTAAGTCTTGGTCAACGAAAGAATAATTCATCATAAGTAAAATTAATTTAATTTAGTTCGAAATAAATTATTAATCAATCGACAGTTCTGCATGCATTCTAAGCAAACTGATTTTGCGGTGAGTGGGAGATAATTAGAACAAAGAGGAGCAAACAATTAACACCACTAATGGATCACCAGTTTTATTCTCAGTTTGCAAAATGTCTTGAAATAATTATCAGAGATTATTTTGTAATTATAAAAAAGGACTTTACCATTCCATCAAAAACAATTGAATTAGTCAAGTACTAATGACCCACCGAGCATACGTTGAAAGTATTAAAAACCGGAGGTCAATATAGCTTTAACAATCTCAGAGATCACCCGAAGGATATTTGACACTTTGGATGGACTACCACAAACTAATTAGTTTCTAAAGATGCTATTTCCTTTATAAAAATATAATTGTGTTTTCTCTGACTATTAAAAACAGTCTGAATATGTCAACATATAGATGCTAAAATTGCTAAATCAGTTTTTCTCAAAGATGAAATTCGAAGGTGGTCAAAGGTGCCAGGCAAGGAATCATTTGTTGTGCAAGGGCAAGGACTGAATGAAGAGAAAAAAGTTATCTAATACTGCGGGAGGGGTGGGTTACAGTAACTACGGGAAGAGACATTTGTGAAGCTTGCGAACAGTAGCAGTGACACAGGCAAACAAAATCAAACCTCTGAGGGGAATTTTGCCTCGACGACCTTTGCGGAGACCACGTGTGTCTCATATTTGGTGGTGGAATAACAGGATTTAACCTTAAACTGCAATGTCAAATGTAGATGTATTAACACTTTTCATTACAAACCTAGTAACGGCGATGTGAGACAAAGTTTATCATAAACTGACATATCATTATATGAAGTAGATAAAATATATTTATATTTTTTTTATTTCGAGCATTCTATATGAATCATCACCCTCTCAAACGTATCAAAACCACCTTCTTCTTACATCATGCACGTTCGTACTCAAAAAAGTGATTCCTTTAGTACAGATTCGATATTTATTCAAGTGCAATGGCTTGACAAATAATGTCAAAAGCTTTGAGAGTGTGTAACTTTGGTGTTGACAGAGCTAACAAATCTAGTAACGAATGGTGAAAATAAAGTTAAATGTGTTTATAGCTATATTTCACGCAGCCAGAAAGGTATAAATCTGGTCAAACATTACATTAAAATACATAATATACATGTTAAGAAACTGACGTTCGAGGTAACTTAACCCAAGGCCAAAAAAAGCTCAACACAGGAATAATGAAAAATACAAAAGTTCATTGGGATCGAGGAAAAAAAGTAAATCATACGATTTCATGAAAGCTGCTAATACTGGCAGTATTTTCTTTTTAAATCCTTGGACAACTTTTCAAGGACAGAATTTACAGTGAATCAAAATCGTATATGATTATTAGCCTGTCCGACTTTAAAAAATATCAATAAATTTAAGATTTGTTTGATTTCAAAGTCCAACAAGCACCTTTATTGTCGCGCATCAGACTGCGCTCGTAAATAATAACAAAACACCTTCGAAATGGAAAATTACTTTGATTGCATTTTTTATTAGAAACTGGCATCCATATTTGATAGCATCCTCAAGGTGCATCTTCAGTGGCATCCGTCTCAGCCAATAATGATACTTCGAGAGGATTCTATCCAGCATGGAAGGAAATACTTATAATAGCTGCCACTAACCAGAAGTTTTCTTTCTTTAAATACTTAACCCCATATATTGTAATTACCTTACAAAACGTGGGGACAGGTTATTGTTGATATATGGTCAGCTTTGTCACCATGGAGACACAATGACGAAATGTCAGCTTCATGCTGTTTTCTAGTGGGTATATTGATATGATACTGGACTAATGTGACAGTACCAACTGATAAAGACTGCAAGTTTATCGGACAGATTTTTCTTTTGTAACTATCGAAATCTTTGCTTAAAATTCTCTCCAACATCACCAATATTCCTCTTTACACAACGTTCTTGTTTAGAAAACAATATTCAATAGCAATGATTAAGCATACCATGGTTTCATTTATCTACATTGCAGTAAATAGTGTCCTGTTCTTCGTGGTACCCTTTGAGGATGTGATCAATCATCGACACCATTTCACAGAAAACGCTATCAAGAATATTTTATCATGCAAATTGTTGGATTATTATTTCGTTACCGTGTGCCCCAGATAAATTTAATTGGCGTAGGAATCGACAAGAAAGTTTAAATTACCATTTTCACTTTCAACACTCTGGATCTCATGAATAATTTGACATTCATGTCAAAACCGTTTACGTTTTCCATCATCTAAAATATCCCTATACGTTAGATATTTACTTACTTGACCTCGAAACAAATTATGACCGCTTTTAGGGGCGATTTCGAGGTGACACCCACCTTTACCATAACCAGGCCATTTTCAGTTACAAAATGAGGTTTTGCTTGTTGTTATACTAAACAAATGCCATCAATACAAAAAAAAAAAATAAAAAAAATACGAGATTTTTATCCCTTGGCAGGCCGACTATAATGTAGGGAACTATTTTCCTGCCAAGTCAGTCAGGGTATATCTCCTGGTTATGAAACACCAGAGTACGAATCGTTTATCCATCATATTATCCTTTCATAAGGTAAATCTTGGTTTTAAAGAAAGTAAGAATAACGTATTATATTTCATGCAATGTAAAATCATGCAAATTAATGAATCATAAAACGCAAATGTCACGGTTGATGAACTTGATGTAGACGTTACGACGCAGGTGACATCGCATGAAATTTCATCATGACAATGCGAACAATATCGCAACAATATTACTTATCCTCCTGCATAAATATGTAATTATCAAACACAAAGTTGTAATCGGATGCAAATAACAGTACAAGGTACTATATCTAATACAATATTGTAAACTAACATTGACGTAAAAGTAATCCGAAATACTTCGACAGTTAATTCTTTTTTTTTATTTTTTTCTGCTTCAATCAACACATATTTATTGATTTATAATTTTAATTCTTACTATAACACACTTGGATAAATAGTTTAATTCTAATTCTTACGATAACACATCTTGATAATTATTAAAAGTTTAATTCTTATTATAATACAGTTGGATAAATATTTCAATTCTAATTCTTACTATAACAGTTGGATAAATATTTCAATTCTAATTCTTACTATAACACGGTAAAATATTCTAACTCTAATTCTTCTTATTTTAACACAATTGAAAAAATGTATCATTTTAATTTTTACTATAACACAGTTGGATAAATAGTCTAATTCTAATTCCTACTAAAACACAGTTTGATAAATAGTCTAATTCTATTCCTACTAAAACACAGTTTGATAAATATTCTAATTATAATTCCTACTATAACACAATTGGATAAATATTCTAATTTTAATTTTTTTCTATAACACAGTTTGATAAATAGTCTAATTCTAATTCCTGCTTTAACACAGTTTGATAAATAGTCTAATTCTAATTCCTACTATAACACAGTTGGATAAATATTCTAATTATAATTCCTACTATAACACAGTTGGATAAATTTCCAATTCAAGAGATTTGTCTTCTACTTACCTTTCCTTAGTATCATTCAGTTTTCTGGCTGAGCCGAGAAACGTAACTATTTGTTCGTAATTCACTTGTCCAGGTCTGTTGGGAGAGACAAACTGTGCGATCAAAATTCGCAAATTGTCTGGTCTTATGTAAACCTGCGCAAGGAATAGAAAACTCGGGTGAACAGAAATCTTTGGTAAAATTTTTAATATACTAAGCAGTTACTGATACAGTAAAAACTTGCTACTTCCATCTGCATTCGAAAGCCACGATAACAGTTTGTTATAATTGTCTAATGGCCACGCCCATCATGGCAAGGGTACAATACTATCAAAACCGGTGTCATTACTCAGATGGCTACGCCCATCATTGACAATACTATCAAAATAGGTGTGTCATTAATCAGATGACCACGCTCATCATGGAAAGGGTACAATGCTATTAAAATAAGTGTGTCATTTCTCTGATCATAAGTAGGCCAAATTCTGATATTTAACACTTTACTTAATTTCCTGAGATTATATATATTTGTATCCTGAATATTTACTGTATATTATTAGACCTCTACTATTACAAAATACAATATCGTCTTTTCATCGAACCATCTTTACTATTACAGCGTGTTCTACTGGCATCAGCCAATTTTTATCAAAACACATCCTTAATTGCCATCAGACGATCCCAAGTATTTCAGGATATACACTTGCCGTTTTTAGCTCTTCATTACCTTACAAAAACATCATTATTCGCAGCTGAAGATCTAATCATCAGAAGAATAAACCCTGATCATAAATAGATGATGACCCTCGTTACCACCAGAACAAAATCACAATGTCACATGAGGATTCGTGTTACCACCAGAACAGAATCACAATGTCACATGAGGATTCGTGTTACCACCAGAACAGAATCGCAGTGTCACATGAAGATTCGTGTTACTACCAGAACATAATCATAATGTCACATGAAGACTCGCGTTACAGACAGAACATAATCACTATGTCACAAGAAGATACGTGTTACCACCAAAACATAATCACGATGTCACATGAAGATTTCGGTTACCATCAAAGCATATATTCATTCTAGTCTGAAGACTCTATCACCGTCGGAATCAAATCTTCATCAGATGTTCTCGATTAAAATCAAGTCATGGTAACCAATTTATATTTTGGGTTCAAAATGCATTGCGCGAGATCAGCATTAACAAAGCTGTGCAGTTGCAGTGGAATGTGTACACATGTATAGGGTTTAAGGACACATCAGCACAATTATGACAAATGTGTGCCCAGTAAGTTTATGTATCGCTAAAATATACACAAAACAGAAAACATGCAGTAAATGGTATATTGTTAAAATACAAAAGTTAAATTTAAAAGAAAGAAAATAATAACTGCACTAAAAAGTTTAAATGTCTGAAATTATGTCAGTTGGAGCATCACCATAATGCACTTTAACGGGTGAAGAGGTCGTCTCGATTAGTAATCTCTTAGGACGTGCAGGAAGGCGAATCTGACCTATTCTACATCATCGGGCCCGCATGATGAACTTGTGGTGGAAACGGATATAATACTTCTGGCATGTTGACAAAGAAGGATGGCTTAATTAAAAATAATTGAAAGAATTTAATCGCTTTCAGGCAAATGTTAGTAATACTTTGTTTTGATTTAGTGAGATGCAGATAGAGGTAAAGCCGCAGATGATATCAGAGGAACATATATGAATTTAATGCAATTGACTTTATACTTTTGGAACAAAATTAATTGACAAGAAAACCAAACGTAATCAGATATTTTATAACAGTATTTACTTAACTCTTTTATTGGTATTTCATTTGTATGCGTGTAATGGAATTCACAGATGTCAATGACACTTATCATAAAATAAATAATTGATACCCTTATAATGTACATGCCAAACTTAAGATGTAGGCTTTTACATAATAGTGTCAAGGCTGATTCAAGTACTCCGTAGAAGAGAAGCCAAAAGCTTAAGAGTTGAAATAAAGCCAAAACTAGAATGTACTGGAAGCCATTTGGCTCGTTTCCAGACGCTTGTCCAAGTGTCACTCACCAGCCTATTTGCTAACGGAAACTTGATATTTTCATCTGACAGCAGACGACAATAAAGATTTATTACTCATGGTGTATGGTTTCTATGTTTCGAAGGTTGTGGAATATTCTTAAACTATGTGCCAAACCGTTCAGTCTGGGAGCAAATAAGAATGTGAAAAGATAATAAAAAAATATACAAAAAATTGAAACAACTAACGCACCAGTGGCGTCACAAGGGTTGGTGTCACCCAGTGCGGTAACTCATGGTGTCGCCCCCATGGACCCCCTTCCTGCATAAAAATTCAAAATTTTTATAGACAGTTCTTTTGGTGTCACACCCTCTGATGGTGTCACTGTAACGTACACTGTTATAATAGATCCAACCTGACAGTTAATTATGTATTTTCATACAGCCGGCAACTCTCGAGTCAGTATGTCCTACTCTAGACATAACTGTCGTTATGTCCTGTTCTAGAAATAACTGATAAAATGACACACTCTAAAGATACCTGTCAATAAGTTCTGCTTTGGAGATAACTGTCGATATATCCTGCGTTATGTTCAAGAGATAACTGTTAATAAGCTCTTCTCTCGAGATAACTGTCGATACTCATTGCGCTATAGATAACTGGCAATACGTCATGTTCTAGAGATAGCTGCTCTGTAGGTACTATTCAATAACCTGTGCTCTAGACATAACTCCCAAATAAGTCCTCTTCTGGATTAACTATCAATAAGTCCTGCACTGGAGATAACTGTTAAAATGTCATTTTGTAGAAATGATTGTCAGTAAGTCTTGCTCTCACATAATTATCAATATGTTCTGCACTAGAGATAACTGTCAATAGGTCATGTCCTTGAAATAACTGTTAATAAGTCCTGCACTGGAGATAACTATCGATGTGTCCTAATCTAGAGATAACTGTAAATACGCACTTCACTGGAAATAACTGACAATATGCCTTGCTCTAGGCATAACTATCAGCAAGTCCTATAATTGTCAAAAAGTCTTTTCGAAGATAACCATCAAATTGTCTTGACCGATATATAACTGTTAATAAGCTCTGCTCTATAGATAACTGTCCATAATTCATGCTCTGGAGATAACTGTAAAATAAATCCTTCTTTGGAGATAACTGTCAATATGTCCTGCTCCAGATACAACTTTCAGTAAATAATTCATTTGAGATAACTGTTATTAAGTCCTGCTCTTAAGATAACTGTCTATACGTCCTGTAATGAAGATAACTGTCAATACGTCATGTTCTAGTTATAGCTGTCAATAATCCTTGCTCTGGAGACTACTGTTCAATAAACTCTGCTCTAGACATAACCGTCAATAAGTCCTCTTCTCGAGATAACTGTCAATGTCATTTTCTTGAAAGGACTGTTAGTAAATCTTGCTCTACACATAATTATGAATATGTTCTGCTCTAGAGATAACTGTCAATAAGTCGTGATCTTGAAATAACTGTCAAAATGCCATGCACTGGACATAACTGTCAATTTGTCCTGATATAAAGATAACTGCACAAAACCTTCATCACTGGAGAAAACTGACAATATGCCTTGCTCTAGTCATAACTATCAGTAAGTCCTGCTCAAACATAATTGTCAAAAAGTCTTGTTGGAAATAACTGTCAATTTACACTGCCCGAGGCATAACTGCCAGTAAGCCATCTCTGTGGATAAATGTTAATATGTCCTGTTCTAAAGATAACTGTCAATAAATCATGCTCCAGAGATAACTGTCATTAAGACCTGCTCTGGAGATAGTTGTTAATATGTCCTGCTTTACACATAACTGTTATTAAGTCCTGTTCTGGAGAAACTGTCATTGTGTCCTGTCCTAGACATAACTGTCAGTAAGTAAACTCAGGAGATATCTGTCAATAAGTCATGCTCTAAACAGAATTGTCAGTAAGTCCTGCTCTGGAGATATCTGTCAATAAGTCTTGCTCTGGAGACGACTATCAGCATGCCTGTTGACTGTATTAACAATCACGATATTGATTCACGATATATATTAAACATAACTTGATTAGGTTATCCAAAAGTAAATAAATGTGCAAGCAATAGACATTACAGGCAGGCAGACTATTTTTAATTTGGATCTATTCACTGATAATGTGTATTATCATTCATAAAAATTACCTATGTATATACATTTTTTCTATTGTATTCTATATTTAGGTTATATTTAGGTTACTGTTTCTTGTTTTGTATTATGCATTTTTTTTCACAAAAAAAACGGCTCTCCATGATATTCATCATAAATGGATTAGCAGTGGAAAAGTAAAATTTACTCCAGTATAAAGTATCCATAGCAATATTTATATACAAGAGTTATGCCGTATGAAGTATCCATAGCAACATTTATCTACAAGAGTTATGTTGTATAAGGTATCCATAGCAACATTTATATAAAAGCTTCATGTCGTATTATGTCTCCATAGCAACAGTTATCTACAAGAGTTATGCCCAAAGCTTCAAGTAAACTACTCTATAAGTGCAAGCTTCGATTGATTCAATGTTCAGCAAAAATTAATGTCGTCGTTTTAGAAAATTGATTACAGGCGGGAAAACGTCAAGTCATATTCATGGATTTGTTTTCAACAAACTACAAACATTACTGCAGTCGAACATATTAGTCTACACTTCACTGTACATTATAAAAAATATATAAATGAGGCCTAATTACTGTCTTAAGTTTTGACTGGGGTCATACTTCGGAAGGCATTGAGAAATATTTTCAATTTTCATTTAAGGATGAAGTCGTATTTGAAGAATTTACACGAGGAATATGCAGACGATATTTCTAGATGCAGAAACGTCAGCGCGATGATAATTCTATGAGCTGGACAACATTGTGGGCAACTTCACTTCTCACGCACTCAGTGTATTGAAATAGGTTTTATATATCAATATTGTCTTACCTCATTTCTTTTGAAAACGTTATCCAGATGTGTCATGTCGCACCATCCAGTAAGTGCTGGACGATCATAACGGCAGGCATCCATGTAGACCTGCTTGAGACTCTCCGAGGTGACATTTTCCAGGTCTTTCGCAATAAGTCTTTTCAACAAACTCTGTTCGCTTGAGCTCAGCGTAATTGGGTCCGTTGGAAGTAAGACCTTTTTGGGGACTAAGCTATAAAGGTCATCTACCTCTCGGTTATCTATGTAACCATTCATGTTGTCAGTGTCGGCAAAAGGATTGTAATGTGCCTTGTACTCGGTATCGGCAGCTAAAGGAGCGGCTTTTCCACCTGTCCACTGTTCCGGTTCAAACACTGTTGACATGTCATTCTTACTTCGGTTGGCTTGGAGGGGAGCTAACTTGCGCCTGACGTTTTTAGAATCGGGCCGAATGTGTGCTAAACTTGTTGGCTTTGAATGGTATTGAAAAAAGACTAAAATTAGTAATAAAGAAAATCGACCAGTTTTATGCCGCAAATGATACCAAAGAAAACATTATAAATGGAATGATTCATACCAATATGTTTAACATCTGAGACTGGTTTCTGAAACGATTCTAGATTCTGAGACATTTTTACAGTCAAACAGAAGAAAATTCGATCAATATTTTCATTATTTATCACGAATCAAACATTATTATACCTTCTGTATTAAGCTTGGGAAGTATTTTTTCTCTTATTGAAATAATAAAACGTGTCACAAAAGGTATAGATGTATTTCTACGTATAATGAAACTTTAAAAAGATCTGGAACTTTGTCAAACAGATTTTGCCATATAACTAAAGAATTGTCCAAGCAGAAAATCTCAGTAGCTTTTACGCGACATTTTCTATTTATAAAACGATATTGTATTTCGCGTATATCTAGAGATTTTGTAAAAGTACCATGCTTATCTCCGAGAGTTCAATACTAAAAATGGTTGTGTTACTTGATCTTTTTGTTTGTACTGCTCGTGAACCTTGAGGATCAAGTTCAAACAATGGAATCTAACGTTAGAATCAATATGTTTCTTTCTTGTGCCTTTGGTATGGTTGGCATGTGCTAAAATATTTCATATTCTTTTTTCGAATGACCTGTTTTCAAATTACGCGAATCCAAAATATAGACAAATGGCTGATTCGCGTTTTTAAGTACAAATAAGCACAATAGCTTTAAAAAAACGTATCATTGTAATATGATTTTTTTTCAAAAGTGCAAAAGAGAATATTGTATGCAGGTCTTAAAAGTATGCAGCTAGAGTATCTTAAAAAAAATGTTTAAGAAAGACGCTGAAGAACTTTCAAAATTATCAGTGCCAGAAGGCCATTAGGAGAAAGGCCCGAGCTTTGGCCGATTAGACCGACTTGACCGCGTTCACAGGGGCCCCGCGCGTTAGTAATTTTTAAAAATACAGCTATTGAGAGAAAGTAATTTTAAAGCGATGAAAGAAACTTTTAAGTTCAATATCATACAAAACTTGCTTAAAGGTTTGTTTCCAAATGCCGTGCTCACAGGAGGCTCTGCGCGTAAATACAAGGGTCCCCGCCAAAATGGTACAAATCGGGCCTCGCGTTTGCTAAGGCCAGTGCTGTTAGGTGATAAAATGGTTAGCAAACGGTTGACCAAAAATACCATATAAACATTTAAAAGAAACAAACGCAATGCAAAACAAAAGGAACGCGTAGTAATACAAGATTCGCCATCAACATCGCACGAACAACTTTGGTCGGTGTGGGCGAACATGTTTTAAAGCAACACAATCAATCATTGTTTGTAAATCATCTTGTTTGCCCCCTCCCCCTCCCCGTTTCGCGCCACCCAAAGAATAGATTTCAGTATCATGATAAGGAAACTAAATCACTGTACGCCACAAGCTATCTAGCTTACAAACTCGACCAGAATTGGCAGTAAATAAATGCTAGATATTTACCTGATCCCATTCCTACCATGACCCCACCCCCGGCCTATTAAGAGTGATACTAATCCATGTAAGGAGCGGTTTCCAGTCGTAAATTTAAATCTTATTATTGACACCAACGTTCCTAGCCTTTTGCAACGTGGATATAAGTGAATCAAGAAATAATCCTACATGGAGACATGTTGTAGTAGCCAGAAATCTCTTTCCCACGGAAAACTTTGCTTCTGTTCATTTTCCAGATAAATCGTATGTTTTTCCAAGTGTGTGTGTGTGTGTGTGTGTGTGTGTGTGTGTGTGTGTGTGAAGTGTTTATATCTTACTGTAGTGCTGGATAGAGGGGGGAGAAAGAGGTACGAGAGATTCAGTTAGACCACTTGACAGTTTGAAGCTATTCTATTTTATAACTTTCCTTAAACGGCTTTGTAGAGGACCGACCAGACGGAAATTATCGGCCATAAGCCTGCAAGGTGAAATGCGACATCCATGTCTCTCTTGCACTTGAAATCTATAACAAGAGTCCCTCGATGGGACTACCGCTCCATTGGGCAAAACACATCATCTCTGATATTCTTCATCAATAACGAGATTTTCGAATGAACTGAAGTGGTGTGTGTACTGGATGTTAGCTTGGCACCATTTTCATTTATGACATGGTAGATTTCATTAGAAATCTTTCGATGAAAATCCCGTGTCATAATGATCATCTATTCAGGGGGAGCAGTGTCAACAAGATTTGGAAGACAGTCATCGCGGCAGCCATATTAGATGTACGCCAGAGCTATTTTCATTCAGGACCAACAAGATAACATAAGACGTCTAATGGTGCAAAACTCGTATTGATTTATCAATTCCTTCCGGGACTAGTATAGATAATACTATGTTCAGCATTTTCATCATGGTGGCCATCCTGATGGTAAGTTATCTTCATTAAGGACCAACTAGACACCATAGGAACGCCTCTTATGGAAAGAGACGGAGAGGCAGAAAAACAGAGAGACAAACAGAGAGAGGAAAAACCGTATCCAAATGACTTAGCATTTAAGAGTAGCGAAAACAAGATTTTAAAGATGGCCACTTATTGAATGTCAGCTCAATTCCATTTTAATTAAGGATCAACAAAACATTATAAGAAGTCTTTTAGTAAACACCAGGAAAAGTGGCTATAAGATTTTCAAGCTGGTAAGAAAACACCATGTCAATATGATTTTCCATTCAGATGCAGTAATGGCGAAACGATTGTCAAGCTGGCCGCTGTGGCGATCCTATTGGATAACAGATGGTCACATATCATATGAAGTCTTTTGATGAAAATTTCGTGTCAATATGACTTTTATTTTATGAGGAGTAGCAATAACAAGATTTTCAAGACGATCGCTGTTGCGACCAGACATAAGATAGGCATTATTTTCATTTAGGGCCAAACAGACATAATAAGAAGCATTTTATTTAAACCCCATGTTGACAAGACCATACATCTAGGCAGACTAGCGATGGCCTTCAAACGATTTTCATGATGACTGATGTGACGGCTATACTGGAATGGCACCACTTTCATTCAGGACCAACTCGAAGTATTTTATTGAAAATCTCATGTTGATATGACTATCTATGCTGTAGCGATAGCAAGATTTTCAGGATGCTCTATGTGGCGTAAATAATGGATACTAATTTGATTTGTGACTTATATGAAAATATGATGAATGTGTGCGTGCAGAGTTTCATCCATAAGGAACTTGTGCAAACAGACGGGCGACATATCATCCCATAAGTTCTTCTGGTCTATGACCAGTAGAGCTAAAAATAGGTCCATGCATTCGCAACTCCTCGGTCAATCCTTCTTTCGTAAATAGCTGAGGTGGTCATAATAGCAGCTATCTACATACATTCGAGGTATGATCCGTAAGATATGCCTCGAAGTTACGTGTGGGGTTTGGTGATTCGCCAGTAGCAGATTGCACAACATATGTTGTGATTGAAAAGGCCTATCCGACATTGACTTTGCGGGGTTTCGTCTCTACAATGTGCCGTGTGAACAAACGTAGTTATGAACCTAGTTCTCAATGGCGGCCAATTATATCCGCTGTCTTTTTTGTCGACCTTGCGGATATGACAGAGGATGTTCCAACTGTGGTCATGGTGTTACAGCTGTGTAGCTTCAACTTTACAACTACATATTTAGGGGTTTAGTTCAAAATTAAATTTTAATCTTTCGAATTTAAACAATATGTAATAAAGATTAATTGCTTTTTCCAATGGTACTTAATTACCTATTTCTATCTATGTGTAAATGCAGTAATGTAAGATTTGTCTTCCTGTTTAATTAGAATTAATTTCAATGTATAGTTTCTGCTGTGCTCACTTGAGCGTGTGTGTGATTTGGATTTTTGACGTAGCTTTAACAATTTAGTCATATCGCTACGATGTCTGCAGTGTGGCAGTTTATCGTGATGTCTAGCACTAGGTCATCATGCCGCAGACATGTAGCACGATGTCCCACCCAGTCACATTATCCTGACACCAGGCCGACCAGTCCTAACACTAACTTCTTAACGCTGAGCGCCAAGCGAGGCAACTGTTAGTTCCATTTTTATAAGTCTTTGGTATGACTCGGCCGAGGATCGAACACACGACCTCCCGCATCCGAGGCGGACGCTTAATCACTGTGCTACCGAAGCAATCATGCTCACATGAAGTAATATGGCAAAAATGCATGATGCACATACGCTAGATGGGAACCATGCTAATCGTGTTCTGTCTTACATGTGTCACCACGGCTAACCAACCGGATATCAAGAAAGAAAACAAGGGCTGAGAAAACTCGGCATAATACGACGAATATGTCAGTAATAGCATAGGTACGTCGTTACCCGTGTACGACGTACAGCCATTACAAATTGCACAGATCCCTCTTCCATCGCATTATAATGGGTCTGCGCTGTTCATTTAACTATTGAGTAGAACTAACAAAGAGACCGCGATCTGTCAGCGCATTATGCAATATCTGGCATAGGTTCATGCTGTTTGTGGTTGGGCGCCCGATATAATGTTCAAATTCTGTATTTTTGGAAAGCGATTATAGAACATTAATTTGTCTGCTCTTGGCGACACTTTCAACTATTTATACATTGAAAAAAATTACAATTTAAGAAGACGATAGCAGTAAAATGAAAACTTTCCAACTATAATAGCTAGAAGAGTATACCACGGTATAGTGACCAAATACGGTATTTTGGCATATGAATATGAAAGATTAATTTGTCTGCTCATAGGCACACTTTCAACCATTTTAACAATTAATTAAAATTACATTTTAAGGACACGATAGCACTAACATAAATAATGTCGTACTATAGAAGCTGGAAGGATAAACCGCGGTATAGTGATTAAATATGGTATTTTGGCATGCGATTATCGAATATTATTTTTTCTGTTTTTAGCCACAGTTTTAGCTATGTTAACAAATGAAAAATGACAGTTTAATAAAGACAAGATAGCACTAATATAAAATTGTCCTTCTACAGAATCTGAAACGGCAAACCGTGAAGTTTTGTTTGCGCCTACTGCATTGCATAAATAAATAAATATCAAGTTGTAAAATAGTACAAAATAAGAAATAATTGGCAAAACGTGAGACTGTTAATAGGAAGGATTTAAGCGTGCTGTAAAATAATTGTTCCGTAAGTAGCAGGATAGCATGAAAGAAAGCTGGTTAAAAAATAAGGCAAACTTTGAAAAGGGTCGCTTATCTTTAAAAAATAAACCATTACGTTGTCGGATTCAAGGTAGAACAAAACAAAATAAAATAAAATATCCATAAACGTTTTTGTCACATTGAATTAAGTGTGCATGCATGTAAAGGGTTTAACGGCACATCAGCACAATGCTGGCTATATCATCCCAGTCCCAAATGAAGTTTTAACTATGTAAAAATAATGGATTGGATTTAACTGAATTGGCTATCATACTTAAAATTATTTCAAAATTACTGAAGAGATTAATGCTGCCATGTATCGAAAGTGGCAATTAATCAAAGAAGTCAGAAATTCCAAAAAGTGGCAATTAATCAAAGAAGTCAGAAATTCCAAAAAGTTGTGATATATACACACACGGGGGTTGATTGAAATGTTCTAGAACAAATGCAACATCTTCTAAACAGAGCAACTCAACCTCGTAAAAATTCCCCTGCCTATTATTGAAAACGTCGAAGTTTTAGGACGCAACTTCAATTTGATGTTGATCGTGTCATTCAGTAACGTCATTTTGCTACGATATATACGTTGACGCCGTGACAAAGTGGCAAACGAATCCGTTTTCGAACAGAGACTAATTAGACAATTTGATGCAACCTTAGGAACATCCTTTTCATACAGAAAAGCTGACTATAGTCTGAATATACCTCCCCGTTTGTTTGTAACCCCTACCGATTTTCAATAACAGAAATCTTTAATGTGATAAAAAGTGTACAGAACTTAGTCAATTCATTCACGGATTTATAATGTCTAACCTGACTTTGACCAGTGACCCTAAACTGGCATCGTCTCCAACTTTCTGGCTTAACGGACTTTCCATACTAAACACAACACGATATTTCATACACTATGGGGAAATCTATTTTCCTCAGACAATAGCCGGATAATTACGTGAATTACCATAATATTGAGAGTTTAGAGTTATATCCCTTTGCACACATGAAGTTAGAAACTACACCGCTTGTTAAATCCACGTGAAAAACAAATTTGTAGCTGTCATTCGTTTCCTTTGCTTGATTCGATTTGTAAATATCAGAAGCCGACAACGTAGCATTTTCCTTCTATGAACATACATGTGTAGCACTCCACACACCCCTTCGCTGAAAACGGACTTGTCCACGAGCTAGAAATGACCGGCGAACCGAGTCGTATTTTATGCTGAAAACTTCCTTTTGGAATGCGCAAAGGTGTTAGGGCCTACCTGCATATAATCAGGTTTGAAATTATACATCAATAAATGAACTAAGTTCTGTATTTTTCGTCTTTTAAATCGCTTGGGGGAGGGGTACAAACAAACTGGGAGGTATATTCAAACTATAAGAATGATGTTTATTGTCCTAAAGCACTTGCTATATCTTTGACAGTACATGGATAAAAATTTCATTGATTGTAGGGGGACTATCCAAGATGATATCAGAAAAGGCAGGGCAAGGACATCCCTTTAAACAAAAATAGTACATTCTGTAATGTATGAAGCCACACCAGTTCGCCATCGCCAATGAAAGCATGTCTTTCCATATCTTATGGAAAGGTTATGTCCATTATGTTCTTCACAACACAAGGGATACTTCTGAACTATGTGGTAACAGAGAACACCAGAGTGAATCGTCTAACAAAGAACACCACATTGAAGACTGAATGTTATGGCAAAGTAATCAGAGAAAATTACATAAGGTTATTCGCAAAAAGTATCCAGATCTACTGACGGGTGGCTTCATTTTGAAGTAGGATACCCCCACACAACACATCCATACAAGTTTGTAATGCTGACCTTACAAAACTTTGTTGTTTGAAACCTTCACTCCCCCCACCGAAGAGACCAGATTTTACTCCTTGCAGCTTCTGCCTTTGTTAAACTCAAAGATTCGTTACTGGGAAAACCTTACGAAAGCAGATAAGAGAAGAACCAAGGGATGCAATCACCGGATCATTATGAATGATGTCACGTGACGTGTCCACGACTTGAATTACAAGATAGAAATGCATTAAGTCGAAAGGAAGTAACTTTGAGAGGGACTAATTGTACGTTGGGAATGACTTTAGTATTCGCATACCCGCCGGGGTTTTTTGTACTCTCTCCAAAGATTTTATAAACCAAAGGCTTCAAAGATATAAAAATGCACAGAACTTATTAGTTTCATTCATTGGTTTATAACTTCTAACCTGATTGCTGCTAGGTCATCCCAAACACTTTTAACTTTTTTGCATTTCGAATAAAACGGGAGTTTCTTTAATAACACGGTCGCGATATTTGTATGGGCGAGTCTATCTTTTCAAGGAACAGATGTGATGTAGTTCACCGTCTTTTTTGATAATCTCAGTAATTCCGTAAATCTTGGAGTTACATCTCCTTGAATACATGTATACAAGAGTTCTTTGTTTATCTGTTCAGTTGGTTTTAGAAATATTAAAACAAGACATTGCAAATATTGGACGCAGACGACACAGTTGACACAGTTTTTACTCAAATGGACTGTTCAAGAAACCAGAAAAGGACAGTGAGCACCTCTGTCTGTTTATTTACATGGAGAGCTTCCGTTTGCTTTGAAACACCAATAAGACAACAGCGTTAAGGGACCCTTGGCGACAGTCTGGGTAGAAACTATAAATCAATAAAATAAATAACTACGTTTTGTGCTTTTTTTTTACATCCTTGAGACCTTTTGTTTCTAAATCGGTGGGGATACAACCAAACTGGAGGGTGTACAAATACTAACGTTGTAGTTCTTGCAATAGGACTTTTTGACAAGACTCTTGTGTTTGTGATATGTGTGTGTGTGTGTGTGTGTGTGTGTGTGTGTGTGTGTGTGTGTGTGTGTGTATGAGCATGTATATCCCCATTAACAATATACTTGAATTTTTACTTTTTTAATTTTGTAAGATGTACATGCATATTTTGCAATAATCCAATGCATGTCTAAAGTAGTAAAATAATAAATAAGCGCCAGTGAATTTTAAGATTCCAGCTTAAATGCAAAAAAAATATACTGGAAAAGCTCATCGCTACGATGTCAATATTGTATACCTCACATGGAAAATATTTGCAGATTCCATGATCACAGCAAAATGTACCCTATAAAGGCAAAATGTTATTAGATTCACGGCAGAGTACTGGAAAAGAAATAAAAACCAAAACACACAAAACCCATAAATGCAGCACAACATTCTGCAAAACTGTATTAGAACATTTGCTACGCCTGGGTCACTACGAGACTTTATAAGTATGTAACGCACAGAGCGATAATGGTTACCAGACTTTGACGTTACTAAACAGAATGATAACAAGTAAGTATTAAAGATACACAATACGTAGCAGAATTTTCTTATCTACTTTTTCTGGATGCTCCATAGTTCACAATGCTCTCCTTGAGTCGTTTCGTGAGAACTACTGTGTTGTTTAATGGCACAATACGATTGAGCACATTGGCACGATCATTTCGATTCATGACTATATAGGAATGAGTGAAACACACACACACACACACAGATATATATATATATATATATATATATATATATATATATATATATATATATATATATATATATATATATATATATATGCATGCGTGCATGTGCGTGCGTGTATATGTATGTAAAACACCCACACAATCAACGGACTAACCCTTGTATGTGTGCTAAATTCCAAAGGGGTTTTAAAGAAATAAAGTGGGAATGCAAGCCAACAGCATACATATTATATAACGAGAGAACAGAGGAAAGAAAAACCTACATCTCAACATTAAAGCAAGATCTTTCTTAAGGGACAGAACAAAAGCATACACAATGAAGTGACACGCACACAAAAAAAAGTGACACACGTAGACAAATAAATATTAACATTTTGACACATGGAAGCAAAATTATCCAGAATGTCTCTGAGACTTAAACTAAATAAAAATAATACAAAAATAATTACCATATATAATCGTCTTATAAGACGAGTCAAACTGCAAACAACAAAGTTCTTGATCTGCCTAAGCATGATGTGCCTGAAGATCAGGGTCTATGTGCTTTGTTCAACCGATTACTCCTAACAAACTGCACAGATCTAGATCTGATGACGCATTATGAGACGTCAGATCTGGGTCTATGCAGCGTGCATGTGGATTCGTCTTATAAGCGAGCACAGAAGGTACATGACAAGAAAGGGAACTGTAATCAATGAATATCGCGAAGAAGCTGTATAACTTGTAGTACTGCTAGCAGGCTACATCCAGATTCCATAATTCTGTATAGTTTTGCTCCTCTGTGCCAAAATGCACACTTGTTAAGCCCCAGACATAAAAGGCAGCTCATATTCTGATGGACTAATTGAGACCAGATCCAAGAGTCTAGTTATCTCTCTTTGTTTAAAGGTCTATCGTATCGCTATTGAACAATATTGGTGTATATGTTCAATATTCATCGTTTACAACTTTCGTATGACATAGATGATTTTTTAAAGGAAGGACATTTCATTTTTATAAGATAAAATACCAATTAGCCAATGTTAAAAGAAGTGAAGCCCGATTTAACGATTTAAAAATTTATATATATCTGTAAAAATGATCAGCCTTTCACTTTTTAAAATAATCGAAATTAACCGAAGCAAATTTACTCTTGCATAAACTCAAAGTGAGGAAAATTCCAGAAAAGGTGATATAATTCGTTGGTGCAATGGTAGCGGATCATATAAAACAAGGGAAATAACCAGATTAACTGTGCGACAAGAAAAAGCAGACAAAGAGAGGGAAAGATGGGGAGACTTCAGAAGATAAAGCTAATTACAAGAAATATTTACCCGTGGGCTCGGATATGTGCTAAAGTCCTGTGCCAGAAATGAAAGCATCAAAACACAGTGATACCATCACCATTCAATAAGATTTCAGTGGTATTTGTTTTTGTTTTTGTTTATTTAAATTATAGGACGTATATTAAACTGTACAAAGGGCAGATATAGGTCAATTAGCATTTATCACATATTTGAAAAGGCACATTTTAATTGCATTTAAATTTATGCCCAAGTTATACACATTTTATGGCAAAGAAAATTACACTCTAAAAGTTAAGGATGAAATGGTTAATTGATATATCGGTACATCGATACTTTTTCATATCGATACCAATATTGATACAAGAGGTGAGAATCGATAAAAAAATTATACGTACCCTATACAAGCTACTTTAATCTTCAACATTAGTGAATAATTATTAGTTATTTGACTTTTTATTCTTTAAGTTGACGTGAGAAAGCTGTGGCAGACATATGCAATAACTTCTGTCGGATTTTAAAAAAAATAAAACAACAAACTATTGACAAGAAAGATCCACTTGCCTTCTACATATTATCACAACGTGACTAACTCGCGTGGTTTGAAATCTGTACCACCTCCACCTGCCAGTTCCATTCCAATTATTTTATTCCGTCAGCATGTTCAGCCACCGATAACATATATCAACGTAAAGGAAAACGTTCCAGAGTTGTTCCTCGTGTCCGATTTAAATACTTTACTCATCATTCAATAACCACTTTTACGCGAAGTTTCTCTGTTGCTTCATATATTGTCTACTTGGTTTGAATATGTAGGCTACACTTAGGATGTGTCACGCAGTGAAATATGTTACATTCAGTACTGACTGGTTGTTGTTCATGTTGAGTGCAAAATAACTACCACCAATCAGAACTACTAAAACTTAATGACTTCGTGGCACACCAGAAGCATTGCATCAAAACTTAATCCAAATAAGAAAAAAGTATCAGATCTGTTTCGCGCAAAAGTGTTTAATTTATGATCTATAAAGTACTTAAGTTGTTTTGTGCACATGGAACGGGTTTGAAATGTCTCCTTTTACGTTGATATATGTAAGCAGCATATGAACGTGCCTACGGGGAAACAATAGCTCAGAACTGGCGAAGGGGCAGATTTCAGACCACATGATTTACAGTCACCTTGTTCATTTGTACAAGCGGAGAGGGTATTGTCAGTAGTTTCCATTTGTTACTGACAGAAACGAGTACTTGTAGCCGTGGCAGTTGTTTTGCATCTGCAGTAAGTACAAGGTGATGGGTCATGTTTTCAGTCATCTCCGCTGTCACACTCATACTTGTTCTAGATACAAAACATTCTTACGGGAGGAAATTACACTATTTCTTCTCTTTTGAAGATAACTCCGTCATGCCTTCCAAACTGAATACTGCATGTTTTAAGACGAAATTAATATCATTTAAATAAGCACACGTACTTGTCACTTTCTTGACAATTCTAACGGGATCATCCCTGTAGTTAATTTTATAACATTTTAGTTTGAATAAAATTGGTAACAAATTAGATTGTTTCAGAATCGTGAAGGCTTGTTGTTGGTTAAATATAAAAACCTTACTGCGCATAAAGCATTTTTGTATTACATATTACATTACATAATCGACATCATGTAAATTAATATACGGCATTTTCTTTTGTACGGCATGTTACACGACATAATCGACATCATGTAAATTAGCATAAGGCATTTTCTTTTGTACGGCATGTTACACAAAATAATCGACATCATGTAAATTAACATAAGGCATTTTCATAATTAATGTCACGTAAATCAAAATAAGTCTTTGTTCAATAGTTGAAAATTTAGCAAAGATTTGACCTGTAGAATTAATGTTACCGATTTTGAATGTTTGGTTTAAGATTGGCCAAATACACCAGTGTCTTGTGCAAGAAGCACCACACTGCGCCAGCCCTGCCAACAGCGCGCGACAGCAATATCGACCGCGATATAATACAAGACGTTAGAGATTTCAAACCGTCGCATGTTTAAGTTCCTGTTATGATATATTCATTCATTAATGAAGTAGTTGAATTTTCTTTAAATTAATATACATTGTAAGTTTCGTTACATTGCTATTGTCCCCGTTATGTGCTTAAAAAAGTTAAAATCGTGCATTTATTGGATATGTCAAGCACAGTGCATGTCCAATTGGCTATCAAAGTTGCCTCCCTTATCACACGTGGTGCAAGCAAAACAATACCAAAACTTTGCAGTTTCCCGTGACTTATATAAAATGCATAGCTTCTGTCACCTATCTACGGATACACATACCTCATTAAAGGGTTGGCCAGCCAGATCTGGTGACTGTATTAAAAACATAATTTGTTGTGTAAAATGAAAACATCAGACGGAGAAAATAAATATATTGACATAAAAGAACTACTGGGACCATTCTACATATATTTATCATCCATTCTACAGATATTATTATCAAGACGCTTCATGCCGGCATTAAAAGTATTATTCACAGCCATCCCTTTCTTCCCCGACCCACCCCCACCCCCAAAAAACCCCTCCTTCACAGCCACTCTTCTGTGTCAGAAAACAGTTTTAGTCATTTATGTCTGGAGTAAGACCCCATTCAGTTTATATACCTCAACTTCACTGGCATCCGGCCTAAATTGGCAATCTAATATCATAGGCCACTTACTAGTAAACCTGTGTCTCTCGATTCGGTTATTCAGTAATATAATAATTTTGAACCTTCTCCATGAACTGCAGTGTGATGGGTCGATAGCTTCACATCGTTGCGGTGAATCATGTGAAAAAAGTACGTAGTTCCTTAACTGAGTCCAAGACGAAGGACAATAGTTATCTGCGGTCCCATCAGCACCAGAAGTGCGACGCAGTGTTCTGTGAAATTTCTAAACGTGTCACTGGCTGTTTAATCTTTTATCTGCAACATGTGACTCCCCATATATGCGTGTTTTAGTGTGGATAGGTTGGATAGGGTGAACTCGAGTGCTATATATATATATATATATATATATATATATATATATATATATATATATATATATATATATATATATATATATATATATATATTTGTTTGACATTATAGGCAACAAAAATTATCACACGTAAATAGAAGCTGTTATGTTACAAGATTCTTGTAAAATGTACAGACGTTGACTAGTTAAGTGGGACGGAGGGCAACAAACTCCAAGAACCCATTTCCATATCATTGGTGGAATTCAGTAGAAAAATAGTATAGTCCTTCGGTTACTTTACTACATGACTATCGATTTTCATCTACACTGCCACCTAAAGGCCATACAGTGTAAGACATGTGTAAATATTTTAAATTGCAGCGTACCTGTGACTGTCCATAGTAGCCTACCCCTGGCCTATCTGAGTATGCCCGAGGGTCGATGTGATTAGGTTTGTCTGCGATAGGTTGGATAGGGTGAACTCGGGTGCCATAATAGTTATCTTCGTTTGTTCTGGAAGAGAGCGTCAAGTTTATCGATCGAACAATCAAATTATTGTCAAGAAAGAAAAAGAAAGGTAAAATAAATTAAGGAGAAAAAAACGGATAGAAAAGAATAATTTGAAGGGAAAAAAGTGAGCTATAAACAGCAGATGTTCATACCGCAACTATTCTCCAGTAAAACTTTCTTCCTTGTTTATCTTTGAAATGTATTCGATTTTCTTTTCCTTTTTGCTAATTTGGCTGATATTAAGCGCATAAAGAGTATGAACTTAGTGTAATGGATTTTTTTCGGATTTAAAACAAGTATGAACTTTACAAATATGATGCATTCGAATAAAGTCTTGATGTGTTTTTCAGGACCACAATATAACAGGTCGCAGTTACTTTAAATTTTTATAAAACGACTTTTCTAATACGCTCCGATCTGATTCACACACAGCCATGTTTCTAATGTTGAACAATGTAGCTGTCCAGTGTAAGGCTCGTGGATGGTGACATACTCCAGGTACTAAGGTTAATACAATTACCTTATGTTTGAGACAACTCGATAAGACAAGTGGAATACTCACTGATTTGCTTGCTTCTCAATGACTGGGATGTATTTGCCGCTTATGATCTTCATACTTATTGGCGGGGTTTCCTTGTTGCCGAAAGGTGCGTGTTTTAGCGTGGCATTGGGCTGGTATAGAAAATTCATTTCTGACAGCTCGTTCTGAAAATAAAGATAGATATTTTTTATTCCATGTTTACGGGTTTCTTTCAATCTTACTACTCGTCTACTGAACAAAAAGAAAAAGTCCTGTATTGAAAAACTGTACAAAACGTGCAGTTTACAGGTACAGTTAAAACCAACAGCAACTGATCTAATTCTAAACATCTTTGGGGATTAACTGAAGAGCTGTTGAGCATTAACTGAATAGATGTTGGGCATTAACTGAACATTAACTGAATAGCTGTTGGACATTAACTGAATAGCTGTTGGGCATTAACTGAACATTAACTGAATAGCTGTTGGGCATTAACTGAATAGCTGGCACATGAATACGATGATTGAACATCGGTGCATTGAAATTTTATTAAGACCTAAAGCCAAGAAACACGATAAAATGTTTACTGTACAAGGGAAATGGCTAATAATAAAGGTGGTGGGTGGGCGGATGGTTACCGTTCAAAATATGAAAGGTTGCGGTTGGAGGAAGGTGATCGTTATGTGAGGTTTCACAGAATTATAAATATGTATGGGTGAGTAAGTAGGAGTGTGACTTTTGAATTTTGTTATTTACAAAAAGAGTGTCTTTTTCAGGACATAGCTTGTATTATGTACTATTCATATACGTATATATTATTTATATGATTTAACCATTCCTGTTATCGTTCATTACAAGTTTTCGTGACCTTGCATGTACACACAATAAGCTTGGTTCTATACAGCAAGAAATCTAATCTGTCAGTACAAACAAGAGGCATAGAATTTTAGGAACCTAATGACGGATTGGCAACAATAGTGTCCATCGAAGCACCAAAGCATAGCTATTCATTATACTAATATGGTAGTAAAGATATCGTTCGATTGCATAGTTTAACCATAATGACCACGTCGTATGAAACAACCCAAAAAAAATCTATCATTTCAGGTCATAGACAGGATACAAAAATATCATATTTAGTGGGTGTTCACAAAAGAGTACTTATAGATTCCAGGAAAGATTTCTCTTAACTTGGTTAGTTTTACGACATAGCAATACAAGTAAGTTATTTAGTGCCAGGAGAATTGGAGTAAAGCGCCATGCCCAATGACACACCAAAGTAGATGGCCTGGGCAGATCCTATGGCAGGATTCGAACCGGCACCCTATCTGTCGCGAGTTCGGCATGTTACCCCCCACCCCATAGTTCCTATTACAGTCTAAAACATGCTAGATTAGACAGACGAAGGAAATACCTTTTTTACAATACATAAATGAAACGTTTGCGAATGTGAGATATTGGTCAATGTCTTTAGGATCGTTTTTATTTTATCAATAGCAAATGTTGGTCGCTAGGTTATACAAAATTTGACATTTAAACCTAGAAGAACATTTCATATGCGTTATTTCATTTGTCATATTTTAACTGTATGTCTATATTTGGTGATAATTCTGCCACTTGGTATTTTAACAAAAATTCTAGTCAAATACTGAAAATGAAGTTCAAACTCTTAAAAACGAAAGCATATTTCTACTTTGATCGAAAAAGGTACATTAACCGATAAACTGTCCAAATAACGTCTATGCACATTTTTTTCTTCTACATGCAAAGCAAAAGTGCCAATTAAAATATTTTTAAGGACGACCATATCCAACTTTACAGAAAGCGAACTAGTTTTTGCTAATGTGTACATTTTCGCAGAGAAACGCAGTCCGTAACCATGCCCCACATGACGGAAAAATGTGCAGAAACATGTTTGGACATAATGTAGAATCGGCAGGTTCTTTTACACTTTGGTTCATTGTATAATATACTTGAATAATTTACAAATTGTACATCAACATCAAGTATGTAATTTGGAAGTTTCAAAAGGAAGATTGATTTTAATGTTCGTTAAAATTTTTTGTATAAATAAAGTACCTGATTCCGAATATGCTTATCAATCTCAGACCGTGTAGTCATTTCTAACCAAGTATTCAGAACCAAAACTCATTGAATGGTAGCCTTCTTTTCCGAAATAATTTTTTAAGAACATAATTTGTAATGGTCATCTGTAGCAAAGTGATTTAGAAGCGTATAATAAAATTATTGTGGCTTATTTCAACTTACATGGCAGGTTTGAAGCATGACACCTTTTTTTTGGGGGGGGGGTATGATATGCAGGTTTCGGTTATTGGTGGGGATATACCAGGGCAAAATACTTACAATATGTCAAAAAGCTAAGTTTAATTTCGAATATAATACGAGTGTCGAACATTCACTGCCGAGATATTAGTACAGTGGTTTTCAAAACCGTCCTCTCACATCTTTAGAGATCAATACACCGTTACGCATTGAAATATTTGAAAAGTAGGTAAATTTATGTTTGAAAAGTGATTCATTCATCAATGCGTCCCAAATGCGGTCTAAGTTTATTTAGTCAGTGCCAGTTTACTTTCTCTATCTCTTTGTATGTAAATATTGATATTGTAACCTTGGCCATGGAAACCGTGTACAAATAACCATGTCGTCTGCTACATGAATCTCGCAACGTTCTTTGCCGTCAGTGGTTCATATTTGCTGAAAAGCTTAGGATTGATGAGATTAAAAGATCCATTTGGCTTTGCACCCGAGTTAATGGTCCTTTACATGAGCAATATGTCAAATGGTAATAGCTGTTATTCATGAGTAAATGGATGCTATGAATAGATATGTTTCTGGTCTAAGAGATGCGTATGTTAAATTTGCGTCTGTTAGCTGTTTGTTGGACTTTTTCACCAAACTCAAAACGAAAATATCAAATAATTCCGAATGCTTCAGTGATTTTTGTGTGTAGCGTTGATTCGGTTTATGGTGATCAGCATTCAGAGAGAAAAAAAATGAAACATGATGAAGGAGAAAAAGACGGTTTTTGTTTGTTTCTTGTGTGTGTGTGTGTGTGTGTGTGTGTGTGTGTGTTGAATGGTACATCGACAAATGTAAGGTTATATCGTCCCGAAGCAGATGGAATGTCCATGGACTCATATGGGTAGCCGAATGATTATTAGGTAGGCTTTGATCCTACTCCCTTTTGGTCAGTAACCAATTCAATCACTACAGCTCCTTAAAGAAGCTGCTGCTGATGATGATGATGATGACCATAAAGCCTATCACTGGTAGCTTAAGTCAAAAGAACAAACGATGGAAAGTTCATTCAGTTGATATTGAAATGGAGGTGATGTATATTTAATGCGGTACTCAAATCATTAACTCGGTATTACATGTATCTACTTTGACCAAATATACGCATATAATAACCTACTAGAAAAAATGAAAATGGAAACATACAGATGTTACGTATGCAAATAAAATCTAAGATACGGTTAGAATCCTTATTGTGGTGGTGTTATTGGTCAGTTAACTGCGTGTATTAGAAGGAAAATGATAAATGCTGCAAATTATATTCAACCGTTGAAGCCTGTGAGTATATATATATATATATATATATATATATATATATATATATATATATATATATATATATACCGTTGACTTTGAATAATGTACAGCAGTATTTGTACCATAAGTAACTGAACAATTCTGACTTAGCAACAGATTAGAAATGTTCCTTAAATCTGAAACACGTTTAAAGTTCAAGACGGGCTACACTCCATTTAAGACGTCATTATAACAGTTTTGATGCCAAAGAAGGAAGAAACAAGGCACGAAAGAAAATGAATAACAGAAGAAATAAAACATGTTAATAAGTCGTAAAATGTTTACAAGGAAATATATAAAAGTATACAATCAACCTCATTACTGTTCTTGTTTCATGCTTATCAAATGAACAAAAATCTGACAACCGAAAAATCTATTAATAGTGCAATACAATAGAAAACAAAGGTGGTTAGCAGCGTTTTGAAAATGAAGACGGTGTCTATATCATGAATTCTAAACAAACCGTACAACCGTCCTACATGATACAAACAAATTTCACAACAAAGTGAAACGCATTTGATAATATATATGAGAACAGAGAAATGCAGGTTTCAGAGGGTCGATTTTGAAGAAAGAAAAAGTATATTAATGAAAGCAAAGCATATATTCAAATCATGCCATTTATGTGTATGGGCTATCCGATTCTTTTCATCGGGTAGAGGAAAAATAATAGGTAAGAACCGACAACTTAAAAAGCGGCAAAGAGAACACAGGATTCGGAGAATTATGCATATATGTGTGTACATGATAATTGTGTCACCCTTCCAGAGACAAGCACCGTTCTTTGACTAGTACATACTGTCCACCCCAAATAAAATGGGAGTGGAGAAGAACCTACACCAAATAGAGAAATTGCACCTTACCAAATATTTAGTCTTTTATGAAATATAAGCTTTAGAGAATAAGACAAAAAAGCATACAATGAGAATCAAAACAAACAAGACGAGGAAATTATAAGTTACCTTGGAACGATAGGACGATACTATTTACAGGAATTGGGTGGGGTGAGGTCGGGGTACCAGTTTTAAGGATCAAATCCCACTTATCCATAATCTAATTTGCTCTTTTAAGAGAACGACCAGAGTTCATCAGGACTACATTATCTTCAAAAGGAACACGTAAAATACACGTCACATAAAATACACTTCTCACTAATCGTCATTGGGAATCATATGTTTCAATCTTTCATGCCAAAATAAAAGCATATTAAGCAGACATATTCTCTGTGATTAGACTTATTAGCGCCGCTACCTTTGTTCCAACATGAAACTTGTACTCCGACTTTATTGCTCAGTAATTAAGGTACACTTTTAAGTATGAAGACTACACATAATGTATCAGTTGTACATACCTTACGATTCACTCTCGACATTTTTAAAAAGTAAACACATCCACTGGAATATCCACTGATATTAAAAAAGACAAGTTACTGACGGTCTTTGTATATATATATATATATATATCGTATCTGAGTTTTCTACAAGTTCAAATGCAACACGTAAGGCAAAGTTCCCAAGAGAGTTAACTGGCTAATGTCCCGGGTTGGCACTGCTTTGTACACAGAAAGAAGATAATTTTACTCAGAACGTGGTCAAATTACACATAGACAAATCCATTCTTGGGTGATAATAGGGCATAATATTGAAATTTGTTTACATGAGATATCAAAACAATACAAGACAAATAACAAAATATAAGCATTCCCCATGCAGGTGGCATTATAGACGTACCAGTCCATATCCAACCAATCAAACAGAGAAGCAGACGAAATTTTATCATCGAGTTCAAAGTTTTTGATAATCAAAACACATGAACCGTAATGGGTGATCATATTTAGTAAGGAATAATTGAGGCTGTTGGTCTTGCTTTATGTTGTTACGTAGGTTGATTATATTTTTGAACAAGGGAACGAATACTTTGCTGTTAATTTGCAGACATCGTTGAGGGTCGAAAGTCGAAAGGTCATTTCTGTTCTGGACAGTAACACGAAAAAGTAGGAAAATCAGATCGGCTCATAAGAAGTGTCAGTAAGTCGTATGAATTTCTCAAGCCGAGGCCAATATTGGTTCGTTGACTTAGGTCTTTACGATTGATATGGGACTTTCAAGTGTCATTAGGCTGGCTCGCGAAAAGACCGCAAGCTGCTCGAAATATTAAAATCTGGGTTTGTAGTGAGATGATGTTCCTTTTGAAAAGCTAAGATAGAATTTCGAGAGACCCACGGTCTTTTATTTTGATTAGAGCATGATTATTCTCTTTTCAAAACAGTGTTAGTCTGCATAAAGATAGAATAAAAGCCATTTTGTAAATGTGATTGCTCTCTTGGGATGCTCCTAAAAAGCAACTCCCGTACAAAAGCCCTTCAGTGATATTGCTATCTCGTTACGCTGAATTCATAAACGATTTCACTTGGTTCTGGTGTAATCTGGAGCACTCTTTCCCCGTTACTGGTCCTTACAGTGGTATTTACACGATCCCTATCTGGTTACAGCGTGACAAAACATTTATTGCTTAATGGTAATGAATGGATCTGTAAAAACTCGCTCAGTAAAGGAAGAAAGAAGGACAAGCATATAGTGGCTTAATTCAGAGGACATTTCGCACGGAACTTCTAAATAAACTTCACGGAGATACGTCGCAGTTTTTTTTTCCTTCTGCGACCAATGATTCATGCACAAGCATAAACGCTCATAGACTTTGCACATTTGAATGCTATTACACCATGACAAATTAGTATAAATGCGTATTGTGACGCAATATTAGTTGATATATAATGACCTGTATACAATGTGATTCAGCGAATACTAGCAGTGTTGAACTGTTGTTTGTGGCTTGCTATATTTTTCATACTCAATACAAATTCATGCTGAGACCATTCAACACTGCCAGATAGCTCTTTGTTGATATGTTTATTCTACCCAGAGTATTCAGACTTGATTTTTTTTTATTGATATAATGTCTTGTCATGATTCCAAAGTAGGCCACTTTAATTTATTTAATACTCCATTAATTATGCAAGTAAATAAACCTGTGTGTCAATGAATATCATAGCATCGACTTTACTGACTTAATGTAAGAATATTAAAATGTTCCCCATAACATATAACTGAAATCGTAATACAAAAAGAATGATAAATTTTGAAGGCGCTCAAGAACTGATGCAACCTATTGAACCACAGTGATATTAAATTTTTTATAACTTTAAATTTCCAAATGCGCATGATCAAATATATATTTATCAGTATAGACATATCATTGACGAGAACTTCTTTGTAGAGAAACCATATGAACTGCGGTATTTTCTAAATCTACATTTGTTTAAAATATGTGTTTTCAATTCCGCACCAGTGAATCAAGTGCTAATTTCAGTAATTAGTGTTCTAAACTGAAGTCTGTAAAAATACTGAAATTCCAGCAGTAAAACAATCTCTGTCTTTTTCAGGAACAAATAAATTAAACTACTAAAAGATTCTTTTTTCTAAAATCTTTTCGTCCATAATCAGCCAATCGTGACCAGGCAAACCCATTGTTACGACTCTATACTCATTAACTATGTAACAGAAAGAAGAAAACCTACATGTTTAGTAAATTCAACAAATAATTTAATTCCCTGGAAAGCAAACGGAAAACTTAAAAGATACTTAACAGTATTGTGACTAAATTCCAAATAATCCTTAATGTCCTATCGAAAGACCCCCGAAAATATGATACAGTGACTTTCCAGGTTCCCAATATGAATGCAATGTACAAAAAATAATAAACCAGCAAAAGATGGGACTCGTGATGGCGTGACTTTAATCCTGCGCAGATAGCAGCAATGCTTGCTAACAAATATGCGTTACAAAAGGCATTGCGGAACCAAGGGTATCCGATTTGTCTAGAGCGCTTGCCTTTACCAATCAACGCCATCTCACCTCTGACCGCGTTGGTTCTAGTCATTTGGCTCGACCCATGTGGGTATGTGAGAAAGCTTGCAAGTAGTGCTCGGTAGGTCGGTGGTTCTTACCAGGGTTTTCCAGTGGGCCGCAATGTGTAGCCAATTGTGTGCTGAAAAAATGTCATTAAACCCACAACAACAACAAAATGATTGTGATTGGCTACAGTAATAACCTATATTATCAATCGAAACATCTGCGGTTTTTCTCGTCAAGTCGAGAAAGAAACTGGGGATGTAATTCACCGCCAATTGAGAACGATATTAATTTTGTTGTCATGGCACAATATGGCATAGGAATGAGACAAAGTCACTGTTCGGAACATTGTCTACTCTTTCTGTCGCAGATGTTGTGGACTCTGCCGGTTGCGAATCACCAAAATCAGTTAAATTTACGTGTATTCCTATAACTACAGTCAAGAGTTTTTTGACTGTTTGACGGAAATGGCAGAGCGATTTTCCGAGTGCTCTGTTGCAGTACAGTTTGTTAACATCATCGCATTAAGAGTGTGCCACAAGGAATTCCAGTATCTCGGAAGAGAAATTCTGCAGTAACCCTGTTTGTATTTTTGGTTTTTTTGGGTTGTTTTTTTATAAAAAAAACTGAACTCTTTGTTTTGACGCGAATGCTTCACCCATTAATTTGTTATTTATTTAACATTGTCGTGTTTCACTTCGAAAAAAAGAATATTTATTGACAAATAACATTTAAGTCATTTGTCAAAAAGTTCATGAAAATTGGAAAAAAGTTATCGTTGTAATCAAGATTTGAAATTGCATATCTTAAATATAGCTCAGATTTATGCGAGGCCCACAACGCTGGACAAACGTTTGCCTGGTGACCAAAGCACAAACGTAACAATGCCAACGTGTAAACGTTTACACCTGCCTGTGAACTTAGGCCCTTAGGAAACCGCAGATCTTGGAATAGTGACTACTAGCCTTCGCACAAGCTATCTCCGGAATTCGAACCAGGGAGAACGGAGGTGCAATGTGGGTGTGATTGTCGCCGATGTATCAAGGTTCCTGAAAGACTTCCCTTCTATATGCAAACACGAACAGCGGATTCCTCTCTCCTATAGACACCTCGATAAACAATGAAAATTTACCTCACACTGGGGGAGATATAGTATTTACAGTATGGATTAAAGCTCCGTAGAGTTATAGGCGCTTGACCCATTGACAAGTAATTGTAGGCCAAATACTGAAGCACTTTACTGAAGCACTTTCTCCGAATTCCAATATTAGTCAAGAACTTTTTATTTTTTAAAAAACAACCTTTTGATCTATTTTTCAAGTGAAGTTTTGGCCCAGATCATATTTCTTTGACCAAGCTCTCAATATACTTTGACCAAGCTCTCAAGATACTTTGACCAAGCTCTCAAGATACTTAACATATTTTTCAATAACAAAAATACTAATGTTATTTGCTACTGTACGGTTATAATAATATCTAGCTATAAAAACAACTTCACCTGGCAACCACTATATTGCGTGTCTAACACCCAGTCACTGATATACACAGAAACCACATGTATTTCAGCTAGATGGAAATAGTGAGGTGTTCGCCCCACATCTGATCTCAGTGGTCTAATCTCTGTCCTTGTGCACTGTTTGTTTTTAGTCCCTTTTCTCTGCCCTCCAAAATTCATCTTATATGCCTTTCCCCAGATCACCAAAAACACCTTAAACTGTTATTTTTTTTGTTTGATCGACTTTGTTTTTGTTTATTTATTGTTGCATAAACATATGAATGTACTTTTATACCAGTAACCAAAATTTAAAAGGATCAAACCTACCGTTCCAACAATCAACCCATAGCGATTGAAAAAAGTTTTTTTTTGCAAAACCAAAGGAGTGGATGATAAATGATTGACTGCCCTGGTATTTCGAATCCAGCAATCTGTTATCAGACGTTCGATCTGGAGCAGAAATTCACTTTGCGTTTCAGACGGTTGCGTAGTATTCGTGGCGACTTATGTCTGTCTTGACGGTTGTCTTGTTCTGTTGTGGAGGAGAGTGAGTTTGGGGGAGAGGGTATTTTAGACCGTAAGTTAACTTTCTTCTACGTTTTGGATGCCTCGTGAACTTATGTCGGGGGGGGGGGGGGGGGGCTTGGACTTAATGCGAGTCGTTTCAGACGCGGGTTGTGGAGCAGATCGAAAGATTTTGTTTCGGTTTTGAGAGTCATTGTTGAAACCTGACTATGGCTCGATTGTGTACGGATGAGCTTGAAAATCTTACATTTGCTTGACCCGATCCGCAGTCAGGAACTTTGACTTTTCCTGATTGCATTTAGAACTTCTCCATCAGAAAGCTTTTACGATGAGGCAAACGAACCATTACTTTATAAAAGATAAACCAAGCTGGTTCTTTGTGTTCTATCCCACTGTCTTGTAATCCATCTGGATTCGACCACATATGTAGTGTTTGGGCCCAAATATCAAACCTTATACGTTCAGAAACCAAACTTCATTCTTGGCATGCGCATTCGTCCTCGCGTAGAAACAGCATCATTCAATGTTGGAAATATTTGAAATATGTGAAATAAAAATTCCACAAGCAAAGTCAAGGACATGAAACACACTACTGACGAATGGCATTCCTCGTATAGAACCGATCGCAGGGAGGAGGTGGTATTAAGTAAATCGCGTGTCGGACACTCATACCTGACACGTGTATTCCTTCCGAAGGTCGACGGGAGCATGCACACTGCCAGGGTCCACTGATAGTGTCCGAATTCGTGTCGACTGTGTCGATTTCCACCTGTGACACAGTAGTATTTTGACGTGGGTTGCTTGATGAGACTATGAGGACGAAGTAAACGAGGACACTTTGGACCTTGGAAGGGAATGCGGCTTAAATAACACACTTTGAATAATGTTTTAAGAGTTTTTACAGGTGGTACCTTTTATGTCATTTGATAGAAATTTTACAGAATATTAACATATTCACGTTTTATATTTTATCTTGTACTTAATTTCAATTTTGGGGAACGGTTTCACTTCCTTAAATTATTGTGCAATTCATTTTTAAATGTTTTGAACTTAACTTTTTGTTCCCAAGACAGTGCCGCTTTTGTGTTGAGGTACCATAAGACACTAAACACATACATACATGTATGTATACATACATACATACATACATACATACGTACGTACGTACATACATACATATATACATATCCTATGTTTCTACCTTTCATTATTGACATAACGTTTTTATTTATTTTTTTCACAAAAACATACTTTTTGTTACCAAAAGGACATATTTCTTCAAGCAAAAGTGACACTTGTTTCCTCCACTCTGTACGCAATTCCTAGCAGGAACACTTGAAACGATATTAATAAATCAGTTGTTTTTGGTGTTGCATAGTAGACAAAGTGAAAGCAGTGACTTCAGTGGCAAAGTTTTAATAATGACCAGTCAGACAAACTTCTGTCTGATTGGACAATCATAACCACGACGATAACAAAAAGAACAACAGCGACAAAACTTCAGTTGAATATCAGCTGTCATCGCCGAATGCTAATCTTTGTTTCTTGTCTTTAATGCTTGAAGGCGTCAGATTATGCATACTTATGTTGAAAACAAGTCGGTCGTTCCAGTACTGATTATAATTTCTTTTCTTTCTTTTTGGATCAAAAAAGATGCTCGACGAAATCGTAAGTCATGACGACGGATTGTCGAAACATTTTAGAAATATTCCAGAATCTGAATATATGGCAATCAGAAGCAGTTTTGCAAAAGAGGGGGTCTTCAAACATGATGCAACGAACTGAAAAATAAAATAGTCAAATATATCCTTTTCGTGCAGACGAGACGGTTTATACAAGGCACGTGTAGGATTGTCACAGCAGGCATCACAGCGTGCGTCATACTTAAAGGTAGGTCGGACATCATGCCCTATTTTGTCCAATAAATTACTAGAACAGGAATACAATGGAGTTTACGGAAAAATCAGACATGCAAACATGTTAGTTCTGTATTATTTCTTACCTACTTTGAAGCTTCTGTGTAAATTGTCAAAGTTATAGCTAATCCGATGATCAAACTATGTGTCGAAATTATCACAGAGCCGCGCCATGTTGGTATTGTCCAGATACTTGGAGACAAACTAAATCAACTCCTTTTCTCTTTGAACGATGTCGCACCAGTTCATCTTGAGGGTGATCGTTGTGGGGGCGTACATGGTTTTCATGCGACTAAATACCTCAAATTGCTTCGATATGTATTTATAACATTTTTCATATTATATTTATTAAAATCTATATTAATATAAATGTATATGCATAATAAGTGCACAGTTTTACAAGCCGCACGTCAATCCTTCTTCATACATAGTTCGGACAAAATCCATACAAAATTTCACTTTTCTCAATTTAATGTTGTAAATTTCTGATTCTGATTAAAACTATTAGAAATACATACGTTGAATTGTACATGAAAAATATCCAAATGTTCTTAATGATATGTTATTTAACTTGTTTTATTAATTAGTGTGTAAGTGTGAGCGGGGCATCATGGTCTAAGATGATTAATAAATTTCATAAAATGTATCGTAAATAGAAAGTGTCATTTGACAGGGTTAACTTACAGAGAGAGAGAGAGAGAGAGAGAGAGAGAGAGAGACTGAGTTCAGTAGCTATCAAGGCAATACCAGGAAGTATCGGTTCAGGTCACAAAAGCGCGCTCTTTACAAGAAAAGGCTGAACCTCCTGTGTCAATAAAATAGACAAATTAAAGTTGGTTTTCTCGTAAACAAATGTGCCGATTGCTTTCAGACTTTACAGATGCAATAAATAAAATGAATTCAATCGATTGAGTACATGTTATACCTAAGCTCGGGGTTTCTAAGGCTAGAACACCTAAACAAATAAAAATGTCTGAAATCGCCTTTCGTTCAAAAAGGCCTTTAGCTGTTACATATCAGAGTCGTTGTCAACCGCTCAGCCAATTTAAATGTTTGTACTTGTGTGAACCCGAATTGCTGCTGACCAACAATTAGCCTTATTGCACTCAAATGACACTTATTCGCCCTGACTGGGCCCGACACATGACATTTATTCGCCCTGGCTGGGTCCGACACATTATATTTATTCGCCCTGGCTGGGTCCGACACATTACATTTATTCGCCCTAACTGGGCCCAACACATGACATTTATTCGCCCTGGCTGGGTCCGACACATTACACTTATTCGCCCTGACTGGGCCTAACACATCGTTCCCTACCTGAACGTTTAGCATTCAAATTTTATTCATAGCGCCGAAAGGTCAGGGGAAAGATCCGACGACGGCAATCACATACTCGATAAATATAGCGGCAATTGACAGGTCTCTTATCTATGTAATTGCGGAGTTTATTATTAATATTTCATCTGTAGACTGTGCATGTAAGCTTCTGTGTGTGTATTTACCTTTACCTTTATGTATACATACATAATGTCTAATAGACAGACTACATTTCAATGTAATTGCAGCGATCGATTTCCTTATTGTTCGTGGCAGACATCTCTCCCTTAACAGGTTATAGATCGAGAAAACTTCGCATTCAATAGATAGATAGTTATAATTTTTCGTGTCACCAATTTGGTATTGATAAGAAAATTACTAAGTAAGGTCTCAAGGTTGTAAATAGTAATTTTCTTTTTAATTCAAAGTAAGCACTCTTGAATGTCTGTTATGTATGAAACAAGTATATAATATGCAGCAATAATTCACAACAAATAAGGTCGAACTGTATTTGCTTCGACCTGATCTCGGTATTCTTTATTCTTGTAATCGTGTAAGATTATATATATATATATATATATATATATATATATATATATATATATATATATATATATATATATATATATATTCACATTACCATACTTTAGCCAGCTAGTTACAAAGTGGTGTTCATCGTCAATTTTTCTTTTGTTGCCAAGTTGACAAAACCTCTGTTTATTTCCATACCTACCTGTTCCAATCAGAAAAGAAGATTAAAGAAATACCTAGTTCCTATGGAAATCTTACTCAGAAATAATAGCGGATACCTTCAATCTGTTTCAAGTGTACTGCAATGTTCTGAAATGTTATTATTCATGCAACGATATACAAAAATATGCATATTCATTACACTTATTACGTATAATGCTCACTGCCGTCAAATTTATACAGTATCATCCTGTCAGTACCATTAAATTTAGAAAAAGTAATTTGATCAGGTAATATTTAATATGGCTCACCTGTGTTTCTTCACCGCTATATGCATCTATTTCAGGTGTATGCATGGGAGGGGTTGGAAGTTTCTTAGCTTTTTGCTTCTTCTCACCAGTGCTTGGCCTCCGTGTAAACCATGCCATGTTTTCAATCAGAAAGTCTCAAATTCGCACTAACTCAGAAATTTCCACGAGCCTGTTATTATCTCAGTTTTAACGTGTAGCTGTTCCTATTGTCGATCCGAGTTTATTGCACGTAAATTTTGTTAAGATTTAATCGGTCATTAGATATTAAATGTATGAGACTTTCCGTTTAGTTTGTATCCAGGTTGCATTCGTCTGTCTCTATGGCCTATTTCAAAGGCGTCTTTGGGCCGCGAGCAAACATTAAGTTGATAGGTGATCGATACGGATATATGTAGCGTACTCCCTTTTTCTATGTAAACATGACTTGATTCTTTAATGACCTTCGCTATTGCTCTCAATTATATATCTAATTTTAGAAATAATTTATGTTCCTATTAAGAAGATATGTCATGTGAAACCAAATTGAACTGTTGTTGTTGAGAGGGAATCTCCGTAGTTTGGTTTCAACATAAGATCTATTGTTTCTTCTGCGTTTATATGCTGCAATATCTCGTGAATGTGATGTCAATTTCAATGAATGTTATTTTTATCCAGCTGATTTCCCTAAAGCATAAAGGAGCGAACGGCCTCCAATAGCGCTCAAACCTCACCTTTTCCATGAACGAAGAATTTTTAATTCATGTGTATGTACCCTTATCTTCTACCTCCAAATATCGATCCTCAAGAAGCTAACATTGTCATTTCCATCATTCCTCATGAACGGACAATGTCATTCTTTCTGTAGTATATATTTCCCCAAACACATCGCCAGGAAACTAAAAGGTTACATATTCGGTTTTCTTTAAATAAAAAAAAAGAGAACGACCTTCAGTCACTTTTATTTACTTTTCCAAACACCATTTCAATGAACACACATTAAATAGTCTACAAAAAAATTACGGTTTGTCGAGTGAGCAAGTAGTTTTTCTGAAATTTGGATTTTTAGCAGAGCACAGACAAAATAACAAAAAGGGATAAACTGCATGTATATAATAACAAGCTTTAGAACGAAACAGTGAAAGGAAGATGCGCGTTTTTTAAGAAGTCAGTCTTAAAATGTTTAACTTTGTGGGTTTGAATTATATCTGAAATCTTTAATCTAATTCTTATTTTGTCAAAACAAACATTTAAATGTTTAACAAGTGTTACTAATTCATTAGGAATGATCCAAACAAACATTTTTACGGGCAAAGTGTAAATTATAAGAAATTTTCCCAACATTTACTGCTAATTTTATTCAATGCGGTTAAATGAGAGATTTCCATTTCAAAAGAAAATGTAAATTGCCTCCTGAGTTGTCAATTTCATCTCTAGCTTTTACGTGAGTGCCAGGCAATGAAACAAAATGAGTTTCAAAAGTTATCTTTTGAATGTGAACTTCCAGAATTCATCTTAAAGCATGCTATTACAATAAAAAGTGAATTTTGTCATTGCTTGGACGGTGAGGAAAAATACAAGTAGTTAACCCCACAGTACCGAAAATTATTCTTACGGTTTATTATCATTCTTACTCAATGCATACAGAGACCAACCTTTATCTATGTTGTATATTAAAATATCAATAAGAATTATAACAAGAAAACAAGCGAGATTTTCCATGTCCTACTTTAAGCCGAAGAAATGATCACTGTTAACATGTATATCAATACAATGTTCCAGTTCTGAAAATGCACTTAAAACTGTGGTTAAAAAGGTTAAAGATTTGTTTATTTAAGTGCACATTCCGATATTGATTTATTCAGCTACACAGATTGCGATGGCATAGGTTCGAAATAGCACTAAAACTTTGAAAGACGGCAATGAAGGAAAATAGATTAGGGATTAACATGACAACCGAATGTGAGGATTAGGCACAACATGTGCTTTCGATATGTGCCATGTACAGAAAACTACTGGTGCCGGATGAAACTATTATAAAATAACAAAACCAGGACAGAACAGAGGTCCGATAACTGTGTGCAAGGAGCTTCTTGTGAAAAGTTGTATCTGTATATCAATGTGTATTTCTGTTGAAAGCATGTGTTTGAAACGTTTGTCTCTATACACGCAGTCTGATTAAAATCAGATCTCCACCGTCCTACGTGAAAATCTGACTGCGACCGCGTAAGGGCCGTGTTCTGTTGACCTTTGATTTAGCCAATGGAAATCCTACTTTCGGAAATCTGAAAGTGAATCAAATCGTTCGGAACACATTGATGCTCTTCAGCCACACTGGTCAGTCTCCCAAACGTGAAGATATAAGACTTCATCTGATTGGCTGATAATAACATAGGTCACCAGAATATGACCCCTAAGAAGTCGCTCTCAGATCTTCACCTAGTACAGTGGAGATCTGATTTTATTCAGATTGACTATGTACGTGGCAATGAACTATAACTGACCCCCAATAGACAGTTTAATATAACAAATTATTTTTGGTAAGTTCCTGTTTCTCACCTTATCAGTACAGGACCTCGTTATGGGACTAAACCAGTAAAAACCTATGATCTAATTCAAAAGCCTTCACATTAGACCTAACAAATCCTTGTGCACTCGAATCTCTTACGATTATTATGCTCGACACTTGATATCTCATGAAAAAATATTAAATAGCTTAAGTTGTCAAGAGGCTATAAGAATGACAAGATGGGTGGAGAAAAAAAACCACTTCTAAATGTAATGTGGCTAAGCAAACACGGGTAGTTCAATAATAGCATTCGTGCTTTGCACACTCTGATCTCCTCTACGATTCTTTTTTCCGACACGGGCTGGTTGTCCGTCATCCACCATAGTCGGTAGTTTTTATCTCGGTTATTCGGCTTTGTCCATATCAGAGATGACTCTACACAAACATAGGAGCATTCGGGGAGGGATATTAAGAAATGTGAAAGCTTATATGCTTGTATGACCGAGGTTGAATATATTCAGGCTTATATAAAGGTACCACTTAAAGAATAACGAATACATCTACAGTAGCATTTCAATTGTCTTAATAAAAAAGAAACATTACATTCTTTCATTTCTAGCATCAGGAATATGACGATTGGTATACTAGCAACAGAATGTAAACTCTTCTTCATTGATGAGGTTCGAAACCCGTAAGGAGAATACTTGATCTCTCCAGGGTTACACTATCATCCAAAAAGAAAAACTATTCCTAAACTTTGATCCCATTATCCTGTAGAAAAACATACAAAAAGAAAAGTACGCATGTCTCAAAACGGACCCTACTAACGTACTTCTAAAATAATCATCATGATGTGAAAACTGGATCATGAATGGAATGTTTTAGCACAAACAATCACTTCAAATTCCATAAAATGAAGAAGAAGACAGGGAGGCGGCGAGGATGAAGAAGAAAAAGAGTAAACGATTAAATAAAGCAGAAAAGGAGAAAAGTGTGAAGAGGACACAAGAAGACGAAGAAAACAAAAAGAATATAATCAGAAGAATAAAAGGGGAGGAGGAATGCATTCACTCATCAATGTTACCACCTAAAACCTTATCTGCACTCTTCTGACAATTTTTACAAATGTAATTTTGAGTTTACAATGTCCCATGTGCATTAGCACCAGATCACACGTCAGTGTTATGAAATCATTTCAAGAATGAAAGAGATGAAAAATAATAAAGCTAGTATACTGCTTCAGTAATAAAAAAATAAAATAATAAATACATCTTAACCAGAGAGAAATCTGAAGATGCAACACATGACCGCTTGTATGATATTTTCGCTGAAAATAATTTTATGATGGACTATATGCACTACAGTGCATAGTTTGTAGTTGTTTGATTTTTAATTGGGAGGCAACTTCATAGTCATGCCGGACATATACGATCTAGGTCTTCCAGACGTTGTACGTGCTCTAATGCAAAGTGATTAAACCGGAAGCGATTAACGACTGGATATCTTTTTGTGTTCATGTCAATTTTTATTCTGCAATAATAAACTGAGGAATACTGAGAATAATTCTAAACTAAAGATATAAAACAAAAACCAACCAACCATTTTTGTGGAATACATACTTGTAAGATTTCAATTAAGGTATTCTGGTTAATTCTTTGTGCAAATGACGGATTTTACAGGCATACTAAACTAAACACTACGCCAAACCCCATTTAACAGGTTCATTTCCCGACAGTCAATGTACATATTTTCAATATGTTCTTGTAAGAAGGTGGTTCAAACAAACTGTTCAACAATATTCACTGTTATTATGACAAATTGGTACGCTTACTCATCAACCATCTAAATATTGAGATGTTTACCTCTAATGCAGACATACACAAGATGTACATGTAACGCATTTGATCTCCTTTGATAGTCTAAATGCGAAAAACAGTCATCAAAACAAGCCAATTTATGTTCAAGCGTAGCTCAATGTAATTGTAAATTAAATTACATATTAGGTATATGTGTGATTTTGTAAACACAAGGTTCATACTTATTACGTGCATAGCTACTGCTTTATCAATTATGTTACGACTCTATGGACAAAGTAACAGAAAAGAGCGAACAATCAACAACTTTTGCCAAATTCAACAAATAATTTATTTCTCTAGACTACAAAATGAAAATATAAAAATTAACTTGCATTATTGTGAATTAAAACCTAAATAGTCCTCAAAGTTATAGCACCAGTCCAAATGTGTAAAGTTCCATTTGAATTCCAATGGTTTTCCAAATGAGTTCCGATATAGAATGTGTTGATGTGTGTGTAGTCTCGAATATGCTAATGTGCCAGTGGCCTGGATTGTGGCAATGTGCTAATGTGCCAGCGACCTGGATTGTGGCGATGTGTTAACAGTCTTTTGATGAATCACAATAATAAAATCCAAAAATGTTCTTGTTTCAATTCACTTTAATTCCAAATCAATGTTCAAATCCAAGAATATTATTGATAAGCACTTTGTATTTCCAGCGAATAATAATTTAAATAAATAAATCCACCCAAAAGAATAGTTGAACACTACAATAATTCTGTTTCAAAATATTAAGGCAAGAATGAGTGATTTTTTAATTTACAATATTATATATCCATCTACTTGACCTAGGTCGCAATTAGCATTTTCTGGAAATACTCTGTCGCTTGATGGAAATGTCCATTCCAGATGTTTTCAGGGTCATAACGAAAACTGTATCTTTAAACTCAAACTCAGGTAAACATGTTTGCATTAATTATGTTCTGATTATTTAATCCACAATAATAGAGTTTAAAACTTTAGCTATGCATCCTCTTGTTTGCAAGATAAATGTCCCTGGCCAGGCACACACTGAACTTGATTCTGGACAAGATCAAGTACAGAATACAAATATATATAACATAATCTTTAAGAAAGCCAGCAAACTTGTGTTTGAGTTTGCTTCTTTCTTTCTTCCTCTCTTTCTTTCTTTCTTTCCTTCTTTCTTTCTTTCTTTTTTTTTCTTCTTTCTTTATTTCTTTCTTTCTTTCTTTCGCTCGCTCGCTCGCTCGCAGACAGGAGTGACCACATTAACCCTTCTGCTACAGTGACCGTACTAACAATCCAAAATCCGGAGTGCTAATTGTGAAGCGGCCGCTCTGACTTTATTTTCGTCATTGCCTAATCACGATAGTAAAATCGAGTCAGGGTACCAAACACGAGAGCCGGACACGGGTCATGCCAATTGAACATTTGATTTCTTTCACACTATTTCACATTATCTTAAATGAGGGGATACGGTACTCCTATTGTTTGCATTGGCACGCTATTTAAATATCTTATTTTGCAGGACCTATACACTACATTACCCTGAATCAAAGGAAAGTAATTCGAGTTTTTCGTTGAAAGTTAAGCCTGTTTTCAGCTCCAGTATCGCTGATTTACACGTCCCTTAAGTGAATATCTTTGCAATTAAATCGATTTCATTGATGTAAAGGCTGATTTTTGTGTACATCAAAGGCAACTAACATGAGTGTTCCAAATTTCTTGCTACCTAATAAAAACTGTAATCGAAGAATTGCGTGTTAATCATTTCCTCCACGTGGTTTACGAGGCCTATCTGGCGTCTAAAGAAAACACACGGGATCAACTAACGGTAGAGAGTAAGCGTGGAGCAAATGCTTGCTATACGTATAATCTCCTATCTTAACTGAATTTAACAAAGTTCAAACTCTACATAGCTGAATAATTCATATATTGGTAAAAGAAGACGATGATTACGACGACAACAATGATCATCATGAATTGATGAAAAAATGTTAACAAAATCAAATAATCTGAAAAAAGTCAAGTCAGGGAGAAGCCACATCGAAACATCAATCTTTTACATCAGAAATCACAAAAAATGAACTACACCCATCAAAAGATAGTAACAATATAGGTGGTATATATGAAGCGAAACATCTTAGAATACTTAAAAGATCGCAGTTTGGTAAAGTAAATAACAGTCATAAAGAAATCTTCCCAATCACAGCAAACTCTCAAAGGCAACGAAAATCCAGCATTTTGCGAAAAACCTGCAAGTGTGATCAGCCTATTCATCATTTGAGACGTAGCGTTGGAAAAAGTTTTGACTCTGAAAGTAATATTATGAGGCACTGATCTCATCTCGCATTGGGGCAGGACTGTCGATGTTATTATAGTCATGCTTCCAGTAGATGAAAACAACGATTTTGTCGAACCATACGCATAACATCCAATACTACAATGCATCGGTAAAATCTCGCTTAACAATGACTCCAAAGGACTTCTGACCAATTCGATCGTCAGCTCGATGTGAATCGTTGCTAACTTGGCTGATCGGAAAATGTTGGTTCCTTGTTAGAATTTAAACGGCACTTTGAGCACATTCAAATCTATAACATGCAGGGAAATGGAAGCTGAGTGCTTTTCTAATGTACAGATTGAGGCAGTCGACCCAGTTTCACTTGGGTGTGTACTGAACCCGCGAGACTAACTTTTAAGTGTATGACGCTCTATTAACTAAGATACCACAGTTCCCATGGTGTTCAGTAAGAAACAAAAAAGCACAAAACACAACAACAACAGAAACGTGCCCAACGGGAGAATATGCTGTATAACATGTAAAACGAGTTACATTTTTATCCTTGATATAACTAGATCTATGAGGAGAGATGTCGAGTCAGTCACCTTTATCGATCAATATATAAAAACAACAGACTGGTTACTACTGTGTTCAACGTCATTTACAAAATGATGGTTAATGACATCTATTGGTTGATAAGAGATTTAGATGGTCCGGTGTCAATTATGAAATAGTAGTTAAAATCCTATCTCTCTGCATTATGTTGTCGTTTACTTTTTTTCTTTTATTCCTTATTATTTTGCTATACCCTGTGCTACATGTTTTGTTACTTCTTCTTTGTTGTTGCTGGGGTTGGAGTTGGTGGTGAGGGAGTTCTGCACGGTAAAAACTATAGCTAAGTTGCCGTCCAACATCTTTTGCTGTATAACTGAAGGCCATTCAGATTGATACACGCATATAAAGAAGACAGATATGTAAAAGTTATATACGTTTGAACGACCCATGACTGTAGAAAAGGGTAAGTGTAGTTAGCAACACTCTTCTTCCATATAACATTTTTGACACAGTTGTATCATCAAGACAATGAAAAGAGTCCTTCAATATTGTGTATTCGACACCAATAATGCAAACATTCTTTGCACTTTAAACTTAATTCGAGACAGAAGCATGAAATTGCTGTTATAAACCTCATATCTCATACAATACTCATGTATTCTAAGGGTCGAACAAATCATGGACGGTAGGTCTTTATTAAATTATGGCATACATGTACAGCTATACAAAATATTGTATACTTTTATTTACAGCAGCCATTTCTCTGCGCATTTGTAAATCACATAACTCAGCATTGGATTAAAGGGAGATAGCAGCAAAATACCTTACTAACACTTCATTTCGTACTACAGAGGAGTTCTTTCCCTTGCAACCTCATAAGAAAAAGTACTCTTTTTGTCTTCTCCCAATAACCAGGGAAGAACAGATTTGATGCTAATAAACACTATGTCAACAAAGGTGAGTAGAATTATATAATTTATATTTGTAGAGGACTGACACGAACTGTATGGAATGCTAAAACATATCTCGTTTCAAATTTATATATTTTAACCATGAAATTCACATGATACCTAAATTTCATAAAAAGTTTGCATGGATCGAAAGTGATAACGTTTTTTTTTTTTTTAAATTAGCTCAATTACAATTAAGAATGGCAGATTTTTGTTAGCAGTCGTTCATCATTATCCTTGTCACCCTCAAATAAAGTATGCTAAAGAACGTTAGATTTTTTGCAAGTCTGTGAGAAGTAAATTTATTTTGGTAATTATATCTTGTCTGACTATAAATTGGCTTAAATTTCGTACATAATTACAGTATTAAAAGCTTTCTTTCACGTTTGCACAAAAAAATTATGATTATACGTGCCATGAAGAGCATGTCCAGATAGTCTGGAGTATCATCGAACTATTTTGTTGACTGTCATGGGCAATTTTCGCTTTGAAGAAGGAGACCAAAATAATCTGAGAGAAGCTACAAAGGTATGTTCTTAGTAAATACAAATTATTTTAAGCCTACGTAATTCGTGACATAAGACATAAATGCCACTATTGATCAGATCCTAAACCAGATGCAATATTCATGATGAGGGTCATGATGGGGAAAAGTAATCTATTTAACACTTTCGTCATTTCCACCTTCTTTTAAACAACATTAATTGCCACTTTGCTTTCGGTGAGCGTGTAGTCACGTTTACGCTACTTTAGCCCGTAAGAGAAACGTAGGCGTAATTTCAAAATATGTTGGTAGAAAACATGTCCACTTATAATGATCATAATATATTGGGCACGGATGTTGGCAAATAAAAAGTTTATCACAACAAGAGCCTTTACTCGCCTTTAAATAAAAATAAATTTGTATTTTATATTTTTAATCACATTATTTTGCAACAACCACAAAATAATGAACGGATCTACGCTCTTCTGTTTTTGCTGAATTTTTGTACACGTGTCTGTTATTGCAACAGCCGATGTCCTTTTGTTTATTTAAAAAATTGTATTGCCTTCGGTTACTGGCGAAACGATTTAATTGAATCAAGACTTTTCGCAACTTACTTCAAACCTTACCTTTGAAATTTCCAAATGCACTGACAAAAACATGATTGAATGAGTCTTCACTGGTATGTGTGCGTGTAAGACATGGCGTTTGAAAATGTTGTGCTGGCCAACCTGAGCCTCATTTTGAATATCAGAAAAGGATGCAATGCCAAATCATGGATCACGACAAGTAGCGACGCGAGGGTTTGAGACGCCTTGGGGGGGGGGGGCAATTTTCTTTATCGGCGCCACTACATTGCCACATAGAACACATGTCATTTCTGTTGCCAACCTCCTTCTCCCCCCCCCCCATAAGTTTTGTGAAGAATTACACTAAGGTGAGGTGAAAAAATGCAAATTTCGGCCATACAAAAAATATTCAACTGCACCCCTCGCCCCTCCATCGATTGCGTCCTCCTCGACCACCCTTGAGCCTATACTGATCACGACCGCAGTGCAAAAATAGAATGGTATCAGAATGCTTGTGTATTTTAGCACTGAAGATTGAGATAGAAAACACAATTCCAGTCTATTTGTGAATATACACTTACTGATTTGATATAAAGTTCGAGCAGAACAAAAGGCCGCGATGTGATGTCAAGTAGTCATTCCAGCATAACGGGTTCGGTTGTCATACAGTGTAATTGATTTTATGCAATTGCATAGCTTTGCTGAGGTGAATCTAACACAGTACGATCCAATACGTCTCGTACTGACCGTCACGAGGTCTACAACTGTTGTTTGTTTGTTTTTTAAAATTAATTTATTTACCTTAAGAATTACACGGTTGGCCAATTGAACAGCACGACGCTAAGAAGTAATGTTATGACGTCAAGTAAACGTCAGTCATATGACGAATATACGACATGAAGGGTCTCAGTGCTACACGAAGAAATAAAAATGAAAAACGAGATCTCGCTGAAATCGTGTAATAATTCCTATGTTTGTAACTTCGTCAAGTGAATATCCCATCATAACGTCCCATAAATCACACAAGGTTTAGATTCAACGTCCAATGCATATGAATAAGACCAAAGTGAAGTCGCTGAATATTTTATGTTCATTAAACAGACGACCTTCACATTTCGTCATGTTCTTACACGAGTGTTCATTTGATATAACTTTCCCAAGAGATGTTGAATAATTATAAATATATCCAGATCTCAAGATTGCGATTCAGAAATCATAGTAACGCTCAAACACATTCGAAAGATATATCAAAGGAGAACACATAAAATCATCCAATTAAACTGTATATTTTTTGCTATGACACACTAATCAGTGTCAGTAATAACACCCTTTTTTCAGTTAATAAAATTCTACTCTCATTTATAAAGTGCCTATATAGGCACTGAACTTATATATTTTCTTTAGATGACTATACAAATTAATTCACCAAATTAAGAACTGTCTATCAAACTTAATTTGAAAATTATCAGACGTAATTAAGGTTAACTTAAGAAAGATCTGGTAACTTGAAACCACGCTGATAACGCAACGACAGTAATAAGACGTAATTTACTGTAAAGTCTCCAATAAGAATACAACCGCCAACGATAGAAAGGGTATTTTTATTCCAAATTAACTGGATAAAAAATAAAAAGGCTGTCTCCAAAAAAATGCTTCGCAAAAGAGATTTTTTAAAAAAATGTCCTTCAACTTTAAATTTTATATAAATCATTCAGGTTGTTATGTATTCAATTGAAATTTATTTATCAATTCAGAGTAAGAAGCATTATTAAAGAATCATAGGTTCAGACAAAAGTAATTAGATATGTTTTCAGGGTTACGTAGTCTGGCGATTTTCCGTTTCCTCTAAGTACCAACATGGCGGTTAAATACTTCCTCCAACAAATTGATAAGAAAACAAAGGTGATATTCAAAGTCACACGGAAAGGTATATTTACTTGTTTAGATTGTGAAGATTTCACCAGGTTTCAAATAAAATATTTTATTTAGTAACAGGCAGTAAACGAGATGACGTTGTTGAAAAGCTTATGTTATTACGTATTACTACAAACCGCTCCGGTAGCCTAGTGGTTAGAGCGTCCGCCTCGGATGCGGGGGCTCGTGGGTTCGATCTCCGGCCGAGTCATACCAAAGACTTACAAAAATGGTACTAACAGCTGCATCGCTTGGCGCTCAGCATTAAGAGGTTAGTGTTAGGACTGGTCGGCCTGGTGTCAGGATAATATGACTGGGTGGGACATCATGCTACATGTCTGCGGCATGATGCCCCAGTGCTAGACATCACTATAAACTGTCACACTGCAGACATCGCTGCAATATGACTCAAAAAGTGTTAAAGCTACGTTAAAAATCCAAATCACACACACATACGTATTACTACACTACTTGTGTAAAAAATTATATGGATGTTTTAATGAGACCCAGTTCATTAATGATGTGCACATTTAATTCTACATTAAAAGTTTCCCAATTTTGCTAAAATACCTTAAGCACGATAATATGGAAATTATGCATAGGATACGCGATAATTTCTGGAAATATCTGCATTCATATAACCAAAAATGTTAGTGGGAATGTTCTTTCCGAAACAGAAAGGAATTATAACCGTTCCCTTAGCCATGGAACACAAAATCCAAGAGGTTGAATTCAATAAACATTTTCTTGTCTGTTTGGACATGAATGCAACTTTCTGTTTTAATACTTCATTGGTCAGTACATCTCCATTACAGATCAGAAGAAAAATACTTTAATTGTATAACTATTACAATAATATAATTATAAGTGATTGGCTAAACGGAACTCTTATACACACTACTTGTACGTATTTGCGAAACATCGACAATTTTTGTTCCATCTTTAAAAAAAAACTATTGCTTACGAGCAAAGCCTTCCGAAATAGGGAACAGTCACTAAATCCCATTAGAAACTCACGCCATTTTGCGACATACGAGAGGTATTCCAAAGTTTGTGTTGAATGTCCATTCGCAGACGAACGCAAAATATATGCCAGGCGATGTGGCTGCACGGTAGACTTATCGACATTACCTCTCAGAGAAAAGGAAAATGCAGCATTACACAGTCTACTATGTAGAGTAAGTACACACACATTCCTGTAATCGATGTTTTTTATTTTCTTATAGAAAAATAACCAAGGTGGATGGCTGAGTACTTTTATTTATATATTATAACTAAACTAAATAGGACGAGAAGTATTAAATATATAAAGATTAGAAATTGCGAGCAAAAATGCCATTTGTATTCTAGGCGTAACATCAACCTTCTGAATTGTTTTCAGTATTTGTTTGGTATTCTATTTCATCAGAAAAAAAGCATACCCTTGCCAGTGTTCTCCGATATCAGTTTGATTGTATCGATTCTAGGCCTAACTATCTCATGTTAATATTACAAAATCCAGTTTGTGATCTGTATATCGCAATAATATTTCTCTCTTGTCCTTATTAAGTGTATCCAATAAGATCGCTCTCTTATCCTTAATTAAGTGTATCACAATAATATCGCCCTCTTATCCGTAACTCGGTATATTGCAGTAATGTCGCTCTCTAATCCTAAACTCTTCTTCTCACACTGATAATGCTGGAAAATTTTGGTGGTGCTATGGTGACATACTCGCTTTGCACCTCAGTTTCAATCCCCTGCGCTGCGAGTGGTTTCAACATTGTTTTTAATTTATATAAAAAGAATCAAATACATGTGAAATCGTCTAAATGTATGGCTTTAATATTCAATCAAAAGACACCAGACAGTAAAAATGAGTTCATTGATCTACCCCCTTGGAGTAAAAACAAATTTTTTTTTATTGATGTCGTTTGATTTAGCTACCTAAATTTACTCAATAACCTTCACACTAGTTTGTCAATACTCTTACAAACATTTTGTTTGCAGTCAGGAAAAGAGCAACCTGCAAAGCCGTACTTTGGTAATGGAATAAGTTAGTATCAAAAGCTGAGCTTCATGTTCTACAAGTTTCGCGAAGTCACGAAATTTGAAAATCGATTTGGGAGGCCAATTGAATTTGAACTTTGGAATAAAACTTTAGTATCACGGACACACTGAATTAACAATAATTATTTATCAGTCACGCAAATTTTAGATTCTCTCTTGATGAAGTCATTCGACAGTGTACACTGTTTCATTGACAGAAGTATTGATTATTCGGGAAGTGAAAGACTTGTCCTTTTCCGCACTGCTGTCCGGTAGGTATTGTTGGTGCTTTGAAATCACATGCAGCTATATAATTTGAGCAGCTTTTTTCCTAGTGCTGTATATGATACACACAGTTCTGCCATCATATTAATGGTCTTAAACCAACTAATCTTTGAGGGTTCGAGACAGTTGTATTTCCAAGCTGCGGAATTCCACCAAGACAGAGAAGCAGTCTATTTAAGGGGGTTATAATGGAATATAGTTAATATTAAAAACGTTACTTATTTATAAAACGCATGTTGAAATCTACATGAATCAAAGTAAATGAAAAGGACCTAGTTCAAAGTAGCTTTTTTGTTGGTTACAAAGACTAGATGACATCGTTAGTAAACAAGCAAATAAATGATGTTTGTACAACATCAGTGAAGGAGCCCCGATCCAAAAACAGGAAATAGTTCGGTGCAGTGTCCAACCATCGACACCATCGACACTTTGAAGGAGTAAAAATTAACGTGCAATTCATAATCTTTTCTTTTCCTTCATATTCCCAGATAGTTCTGCAAACGGCACCAGGTCCGTAACCATATTCAATACCTTAGTAAGTTGAATAAATAATACAAATTAGCAGTAATTAGTTGTTACACCTGTCCGCATGATAATATTATTTAGTGACTATTTATCCATTCTGGCTGTCAAAAGAAATCATTCATTTTTAGTGTCATTTTTGAGCATATTAACTCATTTTAATTTGGGTCACAGAACTGGATTATTTTTCGTAATTTTTAAAATTCCCTGCAATGTTGAATATTGTGTTCACTTCAAAAGCTTTATAATAATAATAATAATAATAAATTATTATAATTGTAAATTGTCATTATCATTTTTAAACATCTGATTTAGTAAATGAGTATATTTAGGCATGTCCGACTTCAGCCTTGCCATTTGAGGACCTCACCTACCCCCACCGCAGTATGGCCGATTGATCTTTTCTAGAAAATTGAAAAAGCAAGGACTTAACATGCAGTTGATGTAGTCTTACAGATATAATTATTGATCTACCGCATGAAAAATGAGTATAAAAACACCCAAAAATATCTTTATATAAAAAGCTTTCGAACTCTACTGGAGTACATATACCAAAAGCTTCCTACTAAATCATAGGCAGTTTAAACAATTTCTTTAATTGGTCATGTTGTACTTTGGCCATACCCTTGCCGATCACTCCAGTATCTCTATTTATCACTGAAGAAAATCGAAATAAAATAAAGACAGCAAAATACTTAAAGGCAAATGGCCTAAACAATTCTGAAGTACAGTTGTCAGTTACTTTAAGGCGTACACACAAACAAATGTGCAAACTGCACTGAAGCTGCCAAAAGTAACTATGTGAAACGCGATTTCAAAAGCTAACACTAACAGCAGAGTGGGATCCATATGGAACCCCACAATACTTTGTAAAGTAGTTAAATTAAATCTGTGAAATTTTACACATTTATAATGCTAGTATATCGTGTATCAATAAAATAGTGTATAGGGAAACAGGATATCGAAATGTGTGCTTGTGAATAGTTCCATTCAATGAGCTTTAAGTGCACGTGTTATTTACCCTACTTAGATTTATTATTCAGCAAATATTAGAAACGTGTATTTGCTTACAGTCAAATGATGGAAAATGAGTCAGCAATTATATGAGTGACGCTTATGTATAATGGGCTGATTAGATAAACTCATCCAATCTGTTTCCATGGATGATTTGTTCAGTTTAGAATATACACGTGAGTGGCATTGCAGTTCATTTCTAGTCTCGTTCAACCAGATTATCGCGTGACGTCGAGAGATCATAGACGAAGTAGAGACTGGTGAAGGTCTATTCAGTGTAAATACAAAACGACGCTTACAAAATTTTCGCAATATCCTTTGATTGAAAGGCTTCATTATAATGTTCCCTAAGGCCTAACTAGCTGAAGGAAAATATATAGTCCAGAGCTTGTTTGAAAGTAGCGAAATGGCTCTTTAATAACACACGTATTATGCATGCACAAAGTAAACAAAGAGTGGTCCAAAGAACTCGCCTTTACCGATCACTGTCATCTCACATCTGTCCGCGTGGGTTTGAGTCTCGGGCTCAGCTTATGTGGATGTGTAAGAAAGCTTGCCAGTGGCTTCCCGTGGGTCAGCGTTTGTTTTTTCTTTCTTCTATCTTCTTCTCCTTCTTCTGGTTCTTCTTTCACCAGTTATACTGGCGGCCAGATATATCATGTGCTACAAATGGCGTTAAGCTCACAACAACAACTGTCAGGTCTGCCGGATAAGTTTTATTCTTTGAAAGTGTTAACGGCAAACCTAAATGAATTGTATGGAGTGCCTGATTAGAATCTGTAATATTATTTGCATGAAGCGCCATTCTCCTGATTCACATGATCTACGTTGAATAAAAAGCGAATTATTTCGGGAAAAGGTACATCAAAGAAACATACCGCATCCTCTTTGCAGGCACATATGGTCAAGCGGTCAAGCGGAAATACCTTATAACATGCTTCCTCCACCTATTGCCTACATCAAGATCCATCAAATATTTCAAAGGCAATTCGACTCGTTTTAAACTCAGGGAGAAATAAAGCTAGAAAATATAGTTACGCTGTTTGGTTTGCCTAATCCCAAAGTACGTTCGACCCAAAATACCCGATATGTGTACTGTACAGTCTCCATTAGATGTCATTGACATTTTGTATAGCTTCTTCTTTCATGTTATTCTAGAACCGGAAGGAGAAGCTGAAATGTTTGACGCATTTACTCCATCAAGGAAGTGTTTCTTTTTGTTTTATTTTTTAAAAAAGCAATTGATTTTTCTAATGAAGAACAATCAAAATTCCCCCCCCCCCAAAACAAAATATTAAAGATGAGATTAGTATGTACACACAGTGGCTGGTTCAAATATACACCTAGAGGCTGCAGATTCGGAAGAGTCAACAAAGTTATTGAAATTACTGAAAATTAGACTTGTATTGCATATAAAATGACTAAAATTGTCGTTTTGTATTAAATAGTCGTAGCAAATACGCTGGTAATCAGGATTACGCATATGGTATGTCTATGCATTTAGAATTCGTGTGCACTGATTTAATCTACATTCGATTATATGACGGCTGACAGGTTGAAAACTGTTCAAATCTGCATATAATATATATTAATTTTTGCAAACACACACACACAGACACACACACACGTGTGTGTGTGTGTGTGTGTGTGTGTGTGTGTCCAATTTACATCTTTAAATCTTTGCGAGTGCGTATGTATACCGGTGTGTGCATGTGTAAGTTATTTTATTATTATAAAATAACATGTACACATACTAGTCTTGTATTAGCAAATGTCATATTGTTATCATTATTATTATTATTATTATTATTATTTTCTTTCAGAATTGTATAGCATTATACAACCACTGTTTAGGACTTAAGATTCAAGATTCAAGGGTATGGTCTAGAGAGAAATTCGTGCAGAGGATTCGGAGAGAACAGGGAAGGTTGTGTTTAAAGCATTTATGAATGGGATGGATGCAGCACAACAAGAATGGATATGTGTTGATGGATGGAGGAAAAGATGAACATACTCAGTTAAAGCTAAAATTAGACGCTAGGGCACATCTTAGTTACAGATTTTAGTTCAGGCCAACTGTTCGCTGAGGTTAGCTAGACTGCCCAGCATCGGTGGAGAAACTTAGTCACCATGGCAATGACTGTAGACACTTAGGATAATCTGGTCAAGTTTACCTTGTGCAACTTTTCTATGTTTGTTTGATAATTATATACAACATGTAGCGATAGAAATTTTTTTTTTGTTGCTTCGGCACGAAAATTTTGCGATCATGAAACGGCGACAAAGATGATGATATATATACACGTACATTCAGTTTATAATTATCTTTGATAGGCTCTTGCTTGGCGTTCGTCTCTTGTAGTCAGTCGAGAACCTGGTTGAACAGGTCCTGTTCATTTCAAACTGTTCAATCGGTTGAGAATCGAGTTCACTGAATTGCATCACGGCGTTAGTGGTGACTGGGAAAGTTGTACACCGGACCTTATCGTCTTTATCTCTAATTGTTTGTGTCCTGACCCCTTTATTTACATCAGTCATATTTTCCCCTTTCAGCTGTTTTGTAAATATTTATATTAATCTATTTTTTTTTTGTTTTCAATCAGCAAAATCACCAGGCCATTTTGTTACCTATATGCTTTATCCGTATTGTGTACTTCTCTTATGTGCGATCCATGGAAACTCGAAATTTACCAAAACTCAGAACACCGCTTCAAGCAGTTTTCGAAGTTCAGCTACTCACTAGTAATGAACCGCATATCGTTTACTTCAAACAAGTCCAGATAAGTACAGACCCGGTCTTCGTGTGCACAAATGAACAAGTGTTTGCGTAAAATGCTTATACTTTATAGCAGTTTTTCTTCATTAAACAAATGTTAACAATACAATGAATTATTCCTTATTATGTATATTTGACTGTGTTGTTTGCAGTTGAGTATGTTAACAGAAAATATATTTAGATGAAAACTACAAAGTGATCTATCGATCTACAAGTGTATCATTGATCGAAACCGTACCTGACGAGATGACAATGGACCCCTGTGCTTTTTTTTAAATTAATGAGAAGTTATGCCTCTTTCCTGACCCGATCGAATTTCTAACCTTTTCATGGTATATTGTATTGTCAACAAAGAATGACAAGAGGATTAACTCTTGGTTTGAAAAAAGAACTAGCTGTAACAATGCATCTTTTGTAGCACCATTCATTGTCCCCAAAGCCCCTATTGAAAGAGCCCCATTCTTTGTCTCAGTTCGTCTTCATTAAAACTTAGTCACGAAAACGTAGGTATGTCAACTCTTGATTCAAATAATAAAAATTCGTGAAGGCGATAAAAAGCCTCACAACGTAATTTAAATGTTGCATACACACTGGGTTGGTTACAAATATTTCTTCGAGCTTTTAGGTTCAAATTTTGCGCCAACGTAGTCACGTAACAGGCTCGCATTATAGACATGGTTAGCATCAGATAAGGTGACTTACTGCCAAAGGAAATATAACATTACTCTTTCCCACAGCATTGGCTTTTGTTTAAACAAATGTCGTTTGCAAAATTGTTCTACTTATTGAACAGAACATTTTGTGTTTACAGTGTTATTTTCGCGCTATTTGGATGCAGATGATTGAAGGTATGAAACTTTGACTTAGTATATGTTATAGAGTGCAAACTGTCTAGATTTCTGACAGATGGCTCAATAATAAACTGTGCTATCTAGAGGTAAGTTACGTAGCGATTCACAAATGAACTGAAGTAATAATAATCATCAGTTAATTGAAATGTCAAATATCTAATTATGGATTGGCGTCTGGTAGCAGACTGGAGGAACAATATTAATAGCAATATTAGGGACAGGAATGTGATTCAATATTAGGGGCTGGAAGGTTATTCAATATTAGGGGCTGGAAGGTTATTCAATATTAGGTACTGGAATGTGATTCAATATTAGGGGCTGGAATGTGATTCAATATTAGGGGCTGGAAGGTAATTCAATATTAGGGGCTGGAAGGTAATTCAATATTAGGGGCTGGAAGGTAATTCAATATTAGGGGCTGGAAGGTAATTCAATATTAGGGACTGAAACATGATTCAAAACGAGGGACTAGAAGGAGATTAAAACAGGGACGTCATGGGGTGGGGGCAGAGGGGCCCCCTGAATTTGCATGTTTTGTAAAATTGCTGTAGCCTATAAAGTAAATTTCATAAAATTAGACGTTCAAATACCTCTGTAATTAAACTAAAATACGGTCAGATGTCCAAGTGTCTAATATTTGTGAAGTTTATTAGGTTTTTCAGCAATTACTGCTGACATTTGATTGGTTAAGTTCTTTGATGTGGCAGATAGGCGGTGGAGTGGTGGTGGAGTAAAGTACACGTATGCCTTTAAACTTCACATCATAATGGTCTAAATCGTTCATACAGCGCTTTAGTGCCTCGAAACGTTTATAGAAATTAACAAAAACCATGTCCTCTCCAGCTTTTTCAAGCAAGCAAAATTAAGGGTACTATGTGGGTTAGTGGTTTGTATAAGATATACGTTGCTCAGCAAACACATTCGTACTCATTATCTTTCTGCAGATAACATCTTTAAAAGACTTCGCTTGCCTCGAGACAGTCTTTACAAAATCTGGGATGTACTTGTTGTAAATAATACAGGTTTTGTTATTCATGCCATTTAACTTTACGGAAATGTTTGACATACATGTTTGGTGATGATCTTCTTGAATGAACCAATGTTAAATGATCAAATGGAATCTTTGTATCTGAGAAGATTTGATATGGCATATTACACGGTGGGAGAAAAGATAATGTAAAAAGTAATTTGTTCGCTCGTAAAATACCTCCCTTGGGAATGAAAAGATAAAAATAGTACATTGGAGAATTTAGAAGATTAAAGGGCATATCGTCCCAGTTAGCTACTCATAAGCGGCATGAAACTGGTGCAGACGACCCAGACTAATGCTAAAGTCAAAATGGTGCGAACAAGGGCATGTAACAAAATTACAATATTTTACAGTCTTGCTGTGACCTGGTATTCTTACATATCGGGCGTTACCGTTGATTTCAAAGAGTAAATGTAATTGAATGTACATGAGCAGACACAGTCTAGTCGGTGATTTATCAAATCGAGACCAAGGGATTAAAATTAACTTGTTAAAATCGTCATTTCCATCTAATTCCCTCACTTAATCTTCAGCTAATTTTTTTTTCATAACATTTCTCTCGTAGCCGAAAATTTTCTAGACTAAGAAATCGAATACAAAAAATAAATAAAAATACAAAATACAATAAAAAATAATAGGTACAGCGATATGTTGTGTCGTCTCAAACAATATTCATATCGAATATTGATTTTTTAAAAAATTTTTTAGGTGAGGGAGGCTAAGATTTTAAGAATACCATGCAATTGTTATGGTATTTATATTTACTCTGTATTTGTGTTGGCTTTTGTCCATGATTATATGTTGTGTATATTTAATTTGTATTGTGTGATTGACATTTATCATAACTTCAGGTAGGAGAGGGGCTTACCTAACTAATGACTTTGTTTTATAAACAACATATTACATCTCTAATTCTTGTCTATGATTTTAGATTATACATTAAGATCATAATGAGACCCAGTTCATTAGTAATAGTACAACTTTCTATTTTAATACTTCATTGGCCAGTATATCTCCATTACAGATCAGAAGAAAAAAATACTTTAATTGTATAACTATTACAATCATACAGTAATTGGCTAAACGGAACTCTTCCACATACTACTTGTACGTATTTGCGAAACATCGACAATTTTGTTCCATCTTTTATAAAGACTATTGCTTACGAGCAAAACCCTCTGAAATAGGGAACAGTCACTAGACCCCATTTGAAACTCACGCCATTTTGCGACATACGAGAGTGATTCCAAAGTTTGTGTTGAATGTCCATTCGCAGACGAACGCAAAATATATGCCAGGCGATGTGGCTGCACGGTAGACTTATCGACATTACCTCTCAGAGAAAAGGAAAATGCAGCATTGCACAGTCTACTATGTAGAGTAAGTACACAAACAGTCCTGTAATCGATGTTTTTTATTTTCATATAGAAAAATAACCAAGGTGGATGGCTGAGTACTTTTATTTATATATTATAACTAAACTAAATAGGACGAGAAGTATTAAATATATAAAGATTAGAAATTGCGAGCAAAAATGCCATTTGTATTCTAGGCATAGCATCAAGCTTCTGATCGAGGGACCGGTTTACAAGAGTTCAATGACCTAGTAGATGCTAATATTCAATCAGTTTAAACCAGAAATTCTGCAATAAATCTTTAGAGATATTTAATGAGTAAATAAAATTGTTTTCAGTATTTGTTTGGTATTCCCTTTCATGAGAAAAAAGCATACCATTGTCAATGTTCTTCGATATCAGTTTGATTTTATAAATTCTAAGCATAATTATCTGATGTAATATTACAAAAAACAGTTTATGATCTGTATCTCGCAATAATATCGCTCTCTTGTCCTTAAATAAGTGTTTCGCAATAACATCGTTCTCTCTCTTATCCTTAACTCAGTATATTGCAATAATGTCGCTCTCTGATCCTTAACTCTTCTTCTCACACTAATAATACTGTTTCTTGGTGAATCTTGGTGGTGCTATGGTGACATGCTTACTTTGCGCCTCAGTTTTAATCACAGGAACAACTAGTGGATTCTACATTTTTTTAAAGTTATCTAAAAAAGAATTGAAATAAATGTGAAATCGTCTAAATGTGTGTCTTTAATATTCAAGCAAAAGACACCAGACAGAAAAAATTAGTTCCCATTTGAATATGAAAATATCCGTTTCGATATCGATCTACCCCCTTGGAGTAAAAACAGAAAAAATGTATTGGTGAAGTTAGATTTAGCGACCTAAATGTACTCATTAACCTTTACACTAGGTTGTCAATGTTCTTGCAAGCATTTTGTTTGCAGTCGGAAAAATAGCAACCTGCAAAGCCATACTTTGGTAATGGAATAAGTTAGCATCAAAATCTGAGCTTCATTTTTTACAAGTTTCGTGAAGTCATGAAATTTGAAAATCGATTCGGGAGGCCAAATGAATTTGAACTTTGAAACCAAATTTTTGTATGACGGTCACACTGAATTAACAATAAATATTTATCAATCACGCAAATCTTAGATTCTGTCTTGATTAAGTCATTCGACAGTGTACACTGTTTCATTGACAGAAGTATTGATTATTCGGGAAGTGAAAGACTTGTCCTTTTCCGCACTGCTGTCCGGTAGGTACCGTTGGTGCTTTGAAATCACATGCAATTATATAATTTGAGCAGCTTTTGTCCTAGTGCTGTATATGATATGTACAGTTCTGCCATCAGATTAATGGTCTTAAACCAACTAATCTTTCGAGGGTTCGAGATAGTTGTATTTCCAAGCTGCGGAATTCCACCAAGACAGAGAAGCAGTCTATTTAAGGGGGTTATAATGGAACATAGATGCATTTTGCGCGTGTTTTCTGTTTGGATTGATCTTTGATACATCTGCATTGGTCCTTGACAAAATATAGTTAATGTTAAAGAATCTGATTTATGAAAAGCATGTTGAAATGTAGATGAATCAAAGTAAATGATCAGTACCTAGTTCAAAATGGTTTTCTTGTTGGTTACAAAGACTAGATGACATCGTTAGTAAACAAGCAAATAAATTATATTTGTACAACATTAATGGAGGAGCCCCGATCCAAAAACAGCAAATAGTTCGGTGCAGTGTCCAACCATTGACACCATCGACACTTTGAAAGAGTAAAAATTACCGTGTAATTCATAATCTTTTTTTCTTCTTCATATTTCCAGTCAGTTCTGCAAACGATCCGTAACCATACTCAGTACCTTAGTAAGTTGAATAAATAATACAAATTAGCAGTAATTAGTTGTTACACCTGTCCGCATGATAATATCATTTAGTGAATATTTATCCATTCTGGTTGTCAAGAGAAATCATTCATTTTAAGAGTCCTTTTTGAGCATATTAGCTCATTTTAATTTTGGTCAATAATGGATTATTTTTCGTAAAATATTTTAAATTACCTGCAATGTTGAAAATTGTGTTCACTTCAAAAGCTTTATTATAATAATAATAAATTATTATAATTATAAATTGTCATTATCATTATTAAACATCCGATTTAATAAATGAGTCAATTTAGGCATGTCCGACTTCAGCCTTGACATTTGAGGACCTCACCTACCCCCACCGCAGTATGGCCGATTGATCTTTTCTAGAAAATTGAAATAACGTTATGAAACCAAAGGACTTAACATGCTATTGACGTAGTCTTACAGATATAATTTTTGATCTACCGCATGAAAAATGAGTATAAAAACACCCAAAAATATCTTTATATAAAAAGCTTTCGAACTCTACTGGAGTACATATACCAAAAGCTTAATACTAAATCATAGGCAGTTTAAACAATTTCTTTAATTGGCCATGTTGTACTTTGGCCATACCCTTGCCGAGCCCTCCAGTATCACCTATTTATCACTGAAGAAAATAGAAATAAAATAGAGTAAAATACTTAAAGGCAAACGGCCTAAACAATTCTGAAGTACAGTTATCAGTTACTTTAAGGCGTACACACAAACAAATGTGCAAACGCCAAACGCGATTTAAAAAACTAACACTAACAGTAAAATGGGCTCCATATGGAATCCCACAATACTTTGTAAAGTAGTTAAATTAAATCTGTGAAATTTTACACATTTGTAATGCTAGTATATAGTGTATCAATAAAAATAGTGTATAGGGAAACAGGATATCGAAATGTGTGCTTGTGAATAGTTCCATTCAATGAGCCGTAAGTGCACATGTTATTTACCCTACTTAGATTTATTATTCAGCAAATATTAGAAACCTATTTTTGCTTACAGTCAAATGATGGAAAATGAATCAGCAAATTATATGACTTACTCATATGTATAATGGGCTGATTAGACAAACTCATCCAATCTGTTTCCATGGATGATTTGTTCAGTTTAGAATATACACGTGAGTGGCATTGCAGTTCATATCTAGTCTCGTTCAAACAGATTATCGCGTGACATCGAGAGATCTTAGACGAACTAGAGACTGGTAAAGGTCTATACAGTGTAACATACAAAACGACGCTTACGAAAAATTCGCAATATCCTTTGACTGAAAGACTTCAATAATGTTCTTTAAGGCCTAACTAGCTGAAGGAAGATATATAGTCCAGAGCTTGTTTGAAAGTAGCGAAATGGCTCATTAATAACACACGCATTATGCATGCACAAAGTAAACGAGAAAGGTCAGTTACACTGTCCCAGACTGGTCTCTGGGTGGTCGAGTGATCCAAAGGACTCGCCTTTACCGATCACTGCTATCTCACATCTGTCCACGTGGACTCGAGTCTCGGGCTCGGCTTATGTGGATGTGTAAGAAAGCTTGCCAGTTCCGTGGGTCAGCGTTTTTCTTCTTCTTTTATCTTCTTCTTCTTCTTCTTCTGGTTCTTCTTTCACCAGTTATACTGGCCGCCAGATATAGCTTATCATGTGCTACAAATGGCGTTAAGCTCACAACAACAACTGTCAGGTCTGCAGGAACATTCTTTGAAAGTGTTAACGGCAAACCTAAATAAATTGTATGGAGTGCCTGATTAGAATCTGTAATAATATTTGCATGAGCGCCATTCTCCCGATTCACAAGATCTTCGTTAAATAAAAAGCTAATTATTTCGGGAAAAGGTACATCAAAGAAACATACCGCATCCGTTATGCAGGTACATATGGTCAAGCGGTCAAGCGGAAATACCCTTATAACATGCTTCCTCCACATAAGGCATCTTGTATGTCTGTGCATTTAGAATTCGTGTGCACGTTATTTAATCTACATACGATTGAATGGTGGCTGACAGGTTGAAAACTGTTCATATCTGTGTATAATATATATTAATGTTTGCAAACACAAACACTCGCACACACAGACACATAGACACACGCAGTATATATATATATATATATATATATATATATATATATATATATATATATGTGTGTGTGTGTGTGTGTGTGTGTGTGTGTGTGTGTCCAATTTACATCTTTAAAACTCTGCGATTGCGTATGTATACCGGTGTGTGCATGTGTAAGTTACTTTATTATTATAAAATAACATGTACATATACTAGTCTTGTATGAGCAAATGTCGTATTCTGGTTAATTATTATTATTATTATTATTATTATTATTATTATTATTATTTTCTTTCAGAATTATATAGCATCATACAACCACCACCATCCCACCCACCCCACCCCCATGAAGACTGTTTAGGACTTAAGTTTCAAGATTCAAGGGTATGGTCCAGAGAGAAATTCGTGCAGAGGATTAGGAGCGAGCAGGGAAGTTTGTGTTTAAAGCATTTATGAATGGGATGGATGGGATGAATGGGATGGATTGGATGGATGGGATGAATGGGATGGATGGGATGAATGGGATGGATGGGATGGATGCAACACAAGAAGAATGGATCGATATATGTGTTGATTGATGGAGGAAAAGATGAACATACGAGTATACGTCTGATTCACTCAGTCCCGGCGTATCCTTCTGCCACAATATTTTTTTCCCGGGGGTGGGGTGAGGGCAAAGCCAAACATCCAAAATGAAAGAGATATATAGAATTTTGGATAATATTGGGGGAGCAGGGGCTGCGGACACCCAATACATGGCCGTAATATATTTTGAATGTATTAAAACTGGTGTGAGGAAAAATACTACTTGTTAAAATTAAAACTGATTTTAATCATATATAAATAATGTCGTACATGTTTGTTTGTAATAATAAAGTAACTACAAACACACAAACACACACACACACGCACACGAGTATATTGTTTAGGGTCCTGAAGATTATATGATTGCCTTTGGGTATAAGGCTCCCTTCCATTTTTGTAGTGTGAGGGAAGAGCACAGACAGCTGTGTAATTTCTGATACGTTCGTAGATAGTGGGTATAGAGAAAAGCGAGTATTTCTTGCACTTTCTTCCTACAGGTACACCTTCAACAAGTCCGTTAATATGACAAGTTCATCACTCCTACAGATAACTAACCGAAGCTTAGCTCATACTCAGATAAAGCTAAATTGACACGCAAGGGTACAACTAACTTTCCGATTTTAGTTCAGGCCAACTGTTCGCTGAGGTTAGCTAGACTGCCCAGCATCGGTGGAGAAACTTAGTCACCATGGCAATTACTGTAGACACTTAGGATAATCTGGTCAAGTTTACCTTGTGCAACTTTTCTATGTTTGTTTGATAATTATATACAACATGTAGCGATAGAAATTTTTGTTGTTGTTGCTTCGGCACGAAAATTTTGCGATCATGAAACGGCGACAAAGATGATGATATATATACACGTACATTCAGTTTATAATTATCTTTGATAGGCTCTTGCTTGGCGTTCATCTCTTGTAGTCAGTCGAGAACCTGGTTGATCAGGTCCTGTTCATTTCAAACTGTTCAATCGGTTGAGAATCGCGTTCACTGAATTGTATCACGGCGTTAGTGGTGACTGGGAAAGTTGTATACCGGACCTTATCGTCTTTATCTCTAATTGTTTGTGTCCTGACCCCTTTATTTACATCAGTCATATTTTCCCCTTTCAGCAGTTTTGTAAATATTTATATTAATCTATTTCCTTTGTTTTTAATCAGCAAATCACCATGCCATTTTGTTACGTATATGCTTTATCCGTATTGTACTTCAGCTTAAAGCATTCTCTGATGTGCGACCCATGGAAACTCGAAATTTACCAAAACTCAGAACACCGCTTTAAGCAGTTTTCGAAGTTAGCTACTCACTAGTAATGAACCGCATATCGTTTACTTCAAACAATAAGTCCAGATAAGTACAGACCCGGTCTTCGTGTTTGCGTAAAATGCTTATACATTATATCAGTTTTCCTTCATTAAACTAATGTTAACAATACAATGAATTATTCCTTATTATGTATATTTGTGTTGTTTGCAGTTGAGTATGTTCACAGGAAATATATTTGGATGAAAACTACAAAATGATCTTATCGATCTACAAGTGTATCATTGATCAAAACCGTACCTGACGAGATGACAATGGACCCCTGCGCTTTTTTTTTAAATTAATGAGAAGTTATGCCTCTTTCCTGACCCGATCGAATTTCTAACCCTTTTCATGGTATATGTATTGTCAACAAAGAATGACAAGAGGATTAACTCTTGGTTTGAAAAAAGAACTAGCTGTAACAATGCATCCTTTGTAGCACCACTCATTGTCCCCAAAGCCCCTATTGGAAGAGCCCCATTCTTTGTCTCGGTCTGTCTTCATTAAAACTTAGTCACGAAAACGTAGATATGTCAACTTTTGATTCAAATCGTAAAAATTCGTGAAGGTGACAAAACGCCTCACAACGTAATTTAAATGTTGCATGCACACTGGGTTGGTTACAAATGCGTAGATAATTATTAAAATTTTTCGTGAAGCGTTTATAGACTTTAAATAACAAAAATCGCTTCGAAATTTAAGGTTCAAAATTTGCGCTAACATAGTACAGTGCATCAGATAAGCAGACTTACCGCCAAACGAAACATAACAGTACTCTTTTCCACAGCATTGGCTTTCGTTTAAACAAATGTCGTTTACGAAATTGTTCCACTTGTTAAACATGACATTTTATCTTTGCAATGTTGTTTTCGCGCTATTTGGATGCAGATATTGAAGGTATGAAACTTTGACTTAGTATATGTTATAGAGTGCAAACTGTCTAGATTTCTGACAGATGGCTCAATAATAAACTGAGCTATCTAGAGGTAAGTTACGTAGCGATTCACAAATGAACTGCAGTAACAATAGTCTTCAATTGATTGAAATATCAAATATCTAATTATGGATTGGCGTCTGGTAGCAGACTGGAGGAACAATATTAATAGCAATATTAGGGACAGGAATGTGATTCAATATTAGGGGCTGGAAGGTTATTCAATATTAGGGGCTGGAAGGTTATTCAATATTAGGTACTGGAATGTGATTCAATATTAGGGACTGGAAGGTGATTCAATATTAGGGAATGGAAGGTGATTCAATATTAGGGGCTGGGTGGTGATTCAATATCAGGGACTGAAACATGATTCAAAATGAGGGACTGGAAGGAGATTATAAATTAGGGACTGGAAGGTGATTTACTATTAGGGACTGGAAGTGATTCAATATTAGGGAATGAAAGGTGATTCGATATTAGGGACTGGAAGGTGATTTAATATTAGGAATGAAAATGTGATTCAATATTAGGGAGTGAAAGGTGATTCAAAACTACTTTCCTGTCGGTACCAAATTGTATTGTTACCCCCTCCCCCCATCGTCGTTCACTCATACTTTATAAAACGGTCAGTTATTAAAATTTGCGGTTATTGAGAAGCACTGACCACATCATACAAGACCTGTATGTCCTAGCTCACGAGCATGTTCATTTCTGTATTTGTTATAATTTGATTTTCAATCGTTCAATAATGATGGCGCTTATGAGAACAAAGTTTCAATGTAAATTTCATAACAACTAGACGTTCAAATTCCTCGATATTTAAACTAAAATACGGACAGATATTCAAGTGTCTAATATTTGTGAAGTTAATTAGGTTTCTCAGCAATTACTACTGACATGTAATTGGTAAGTTCTTTGATGTGGCAGGTAGGTGGTGGAGTGGTGGTGGAGTCAGGTGGTGAAGTCAAGTACACATATGCGTTTAAACTTCACATCATAATGGTCTAAATCGTTCATACATCGCTTTAGTGCCTCGAAACGTTTATAGAAATTAACAAAAACCATGTCCTCTCCAGCTTTTTCAAGCAAGCAAAATTAAGGGTACTATGTGGGTTAGAGGTTTGTATAAAATATACGTTGCTCAGCAAACACATTCGTACTCATTATCTTTCTGCAGATAACATCTTTAAAAGACTTCGCTTGCCTCGAGACAGTCTTTACAAAATCTGGGATGTACTTGTTGTACATAATACAGGTTTTGTTATACATGCCATTTGACTTTATGGACATATTTGGCATAAATGTTTGGTGATGATCTACTTGAATGAACCGATGTTAAATGATCAAATGGAATATTTGTATCTGAGAAGATTTGATATGGCATATTACACGGTGGGAGAAAAGATAATGTAAAAAGTAATTTGTTCGCTCGTAAAATACCTCCCCTGGGAATGAAAAGATAAAAATAGTACATTGGAGAATTTAGAAGATTAAAGGGCATATCGTCCCGTTGCCAGTTAGCTACTCATAAGCGACATGAAACTGGTGCAGACGACCCAGACTAATGCTAAAGTCAAAATGGTGCAAACAAGGGCATGTAAAAAAATACAATATTTTACAGTCTTGCTGTGACCTGGGATTCGTTTACATATTAACAGGCTTTATCGTCTATTTCAAAGAGTAACAGTAATTGATTGTACATGAGCAGACACAGTCTAGTCGGTGAGATATCAAATTGAAACCAAGGAATTAAATTTAACTTGTTAAAATCGTCATTTCCATCTAATTAACCTCATACAGTCTTCTGCTAATTTCTTTTTTTTATATAACATTTCTCTAGTAATTGAAAATTATCCGGGCTAATACATAGAATACTTAATACAAATAAATAAATTTTAAAAAATACAAAATACAATACAAAATAATAGGTATAGCGATATGTTGTGCCGTCTCAAACAATATTCATATCGAATAATGATTTGTTTTTAATATTTTCGGTGAGGGAGGCCACGATTTTAAGAATACCTTGCAATTGTTATGGTATTTATATTTACTCTGTATTTGTGTTGGCTTTTGTCCATGATTATATGTTGTGTTTATTTTATTTGTATTGTGTAATAGACATTTATCCATAACTGTGGATTTTATAAACAACATATTACATAGCTAATTCTTGTCTTTGATTTTACATTATACATTAAGATCATAATTACTTGAAGGAAATAATGTTTATGTGCCTTTTGAATTGGAAGCTTTCAGAAGGGAGCATGCTTATGAATTTAATTGGAAAATAACCTTCATCCTGGATCTGTTATTGTGTCTGCATTTGTATATAAGATAAAAGTAAAGAGAAATTCCTTATTCCATATCTTAACATCAGTCTTAGTGGACTCAATTTTAGTGGCGTTCAGATGAGAAGATTTGATTTATTTATTTCATTTATTCATTGAAATTACAATGTACTCACTGATTTAGTACTAAGCCACTATTCTGTAATTATTGTGAATTTATTCGAGGACATTTTGAGTTCAATCATATTGATACATCAAGACTGTTGGCATATTAGCATATTCGAGACTACTGGTACATCAGCAAATTCAATATTGAAGTCCATTCAGAATACTGTTGGAATTATTTAGGAATACCCTATACATTTGGACCTCTGATAGAACTTTTAGGTGATTTGAGATATAATTCACAATACTGTAAATTCGTTTTTAAATTTTCACTTAATTATATTTTGAATTTCACAAAACTAGATGGTTTTTGCTCTTTTCTATTACTTAGTAGAAGACCATACAGTCGTAGTAGATAAAAGCAGCATCAAACTTTCATTAGCACCTGTAGAATCGGTATCTCATTCTGAGCAATAGGGAACAAGTCAATGCATAATGATCTGCAATTAAAGTGCGACTGCATAAAAAACAAGAAGAGTTAAAGGAAATATGTCTTGTTCCTTAGTAACGAAATATGTCTTGTTCCTTAGTAAGAAAATATGTCTTGTTCCTTAGTAAGGAAATATGTTTTGTTCCTTAGTAAGGAAATGTGTCTTGCTCCTTAGTAAGAAAATATGTCTTGTTCCTTAGTAAGGAAATATGTCTTGTTCCTTAGTAAGGTAATATGTCTTGTTCCTTAGTAAGGAAATAAATCTTGTTACTTAGTAAGGAAATGTGTATTGTTCCTTAGTAAGGAATGACAATCAGACTACATGATGTATAATTAAGATCAGAATTGAGAACTTAGAACAGGCTATTATATAATTTTGTTTGAATTGAAGTTTGGAGGATTCGGTAAAACATAATGTACAAACCAACTTCTGATCCATGTTGGTATCAGTAAAGTCAACCATATTGGTTGGTATGTAGAGATATGGTAACAATAAACATTTTTGTTGTTGTTGTTGAGTTTAATTATAGTGGCGTGCGCACAATTGTGCGCACAACATTAACTTGAATTGCAAATCAGATAGACTAACCATTTACCTTTAAATAACCCAGTATGCATTAATCAAATTAAAAGAACGACTTCTCGGTCTAACCCCTACGAACTTTCTTTTCGTACATGGTTATTCGGTACGTCTAAAAGAATTTGAAATTATGTCTAATTCTGTTCCTGGTAGTCTCATTAGCCGATTTTTCTTTGACGCTCAATAAATGTGACATGATATTAATTTCAGTATTTAGGTAGACCAATGCGACCCATGGTTTAATATTGTAGACGTTTCAAATGTGCTTTCTGAACTCTGAATCAAACTCATCAGAAGATACTGGCAGGGCACATTATGGCTTTATGTAACGCACCGTGGATATAAAAAATTATCTGAGGCGCAGTATTAATGTCCATATAAATTTGTTAGATTTCTTCAGCCAGCAAGAAGTGCAATTAACGCATAAGAGAAAATCCCCAAGTGTCTTAATTAAATGTCAAAACAATTATGTTTCCGATATTTGAAAGTCAAAATTTAATGAGTGAAGAAGAAGAAGAAGAAGAAAAAGAAGAAGAAGAAGAAGAAAGGGAGAGAGGGAGGTGGCTTCGTAGTTTGCGTTAGAAATATGTGGGTACTCATGTTTTAGTTCTTAATAGATTTTTTGTGTAATGAAACGATATCCTTTTTTTAGAAGATATATTAATGAACTTTGTATAGAAAACTGCCCGTCATTCTGGATTTCCTATTCGAGGTAATGCATTATGTTTATTCTTTCCTCAACTCTTGTTAGTAGATGTTTCCTTCAGCTTTGAATAATAAAAACCCATTATGTGCGAAAGTTATCTGTACTGTAACGTGACTGTAGGTTAATAGAATAACTTGTATACGCCCCGGTTTCATCAAACATTTCAGATTATCTTTCAATGTCTTTCTTATTGCTTGGTTTGGAATTGTGGGTTTGGTAATTAACATTTAGCAAACATTACGGAGCTGGCAAAAAAGTATTTTTTTCTTAACATTAATATTGTTTCATCTCTAAAGGAGAATATAGCTTTTCATCCATTTTATAAATTCTGAAACTCGTTCCTAAATTTAAAAATTGATTTTAAAACCGGATAGTTTTGTTTTCATCCATTTCATTATATCTCCCACAAAACCTATAAGCCAGACAAAACAAAATCGAAATTTGAGGGTATTTTTTAAAACATTGTCATGAAAACACATCAAAGAGCCAATGAAAATTATTCACACTGATAGTTTGTTCACGTGGATACAACAAATTAGTGTTTTCCCCATGGATGCACACCATTGGTGTTTGTTCAGTTGATACGCCACCTTAACGGTTGTCCCATGAAAAACCAATGTACCATATGAGTGTTTGTCCAATTTATACACCTCTTTAAGATTTGTCCAACGAATTAAACGCTCTAGTGTTTGTCAGTGGATACACCCCATTTGTGATTATCCCAGCAATAGACCCCATTAGTGTTTGTCCCATGGATACAGCCGATTAGTATTTGTCCCATGGATACAGCACATTATTTTTGTCCTATAGATGCAGCCATTAGTATTTGTTCCATAGATACAGCGCATTAGTGTTTATCCCATAGATACGGGACATTAGTGTAAGTTCCAGCTATATAGCACATCAGTGCTTGTCCCTTAGATACATCATATTAGTGTTTGTCCCTAGATATAGCACATTAGTGTTTGTCCCATAGATAAAGAACATCAGTGTTTTCCCCTTAGATAGAGCACATTAGTGTTTGTCCCACATATACAGTATATTGATGTTTGTCCCTAGATACAGCACATGAGTATTTGTCCCATAGATACACCGCATTAGTGTTTGTCCAATACATACAGGACATTAGTATTTGTAGCAGATATACAGCCTATCAGTGTTTGTCCCTAGATACAGCCCATTAGTGTTTGTCCCATAGATACAGCCCATTAGTGTTTGTCCCATGGATGCAGCCCATTTGTGTTTGTCCCATGAATACAGACAATTAGTGTTTGTCCCATTGATACAGCTCATTAGTGTTTGTCCCATGGATGCAGCCCATTAGTGTTTGTCCAATGGATACAGGCCATCAGTGTTTGCCCTGTGGATGCATCCCTTTAGTGTTTGTCCCATGGATACAGCCTATTAGTGTTAGTCCCATGGATATACCACCTAACTGTTTGACCCATGGATACAGCCCATTAATATTTGTCCCATGGATACAGCACTATAATGTTTGTCCCATGGATACAGCGCATTGGTGTTTGTCGCATAGATACAGCTCATTAGTGTTTGTCCCATGGATGCAACCCACTAGTGTTTGTCCCATATATACAACCCATTAGTGCTTGTCGCATAGATACAGTCCATTATTTTTTGTCTCATGGATACAGCACATTAGTGTTTGTCCCATTGATGCAGCCCATTAGTGTTTGACCCATGGATATACCACCTAATTGTTTGTCCCATGGATACAGCCCATTAGTGTTTGTCCCATGGATACAGCCCATTATTGTTTGTCCCATATATACAGCCCAGTAGTGTTTGTCCCAGAGATACAGCCCATTATTGTCTGTCCCATAGATACAACACATTAGTGTCTGTCCCATCGATACAGCACGTAAGTGTTTGTCCCATATACAGCACATTAGTGTTTTTGCCATGGATGCAGCCCATTAGTGTTTGAACAATGGATAGACCACCCAATTGTTTGTCCCATGGATACATCCCATTAGTGTTTGACCCAAAATGCAGATCGTTAGTGTTTGTCCCATGGGTGCAGCCCATTAGTGTTTGTCCCATACATACAGTCCTTTAGTGTTTGTCGCATAGATACATCGCATTTGAGTTGTCCTATAGATACAGCACATTAGTGTTTGTCTCATGGATACAGCATATGAGTGTTTGTCCCATCGAAACAGCACATTAGTGTTTTTCCAATGATACAGCCCATTAGTGTTTGTCCCATGGGTACAGCCCATTAGTGTTTGTCCCATGGATTCAAAACGCTAGTCTTTGTTCCATGAAAACAGACAATTAATGTTTGTCCCATGGATACAACCCATTAGTGTTTGCCCCATGGATGCCAAACATTAGTATATGTCCCATGGATACAGAGCATTAGTGTTTGTCCCATGGATGCAGCCCATTAGTGTTTGACCCATGGATAAACCACCTAATTCTTTGTTCCATGGATACAGCCCATTAGTGTTGGTCCCATGGATGCACAACGCTAGTCTTTGCCCCATGAATACAGACATTAGCGTTTGCCCAATGGATGCCCAACTTTCGTCTATGTCCCATGGATACAGATCGTTTATGTTTGTCCCATGGATGCAGCCCATTAGTGTATGTTCCACGGATGACTGATGCCACAAATGATTGTTTCTCCCACGGATGCAGTTCAATATTATTTAGTCCCACGGATCCACAACATGAATGTTTTTCGCATGGATCCACAACATGAATGTTTGTCCCATGGATAAATAACATTAATTTTTGCCCAATGGATACACCACATTAGACTCTTAGATAGAAAAGTCCTCATATAGATCTTTGGATGATAAACGCTTGCCTACAGAATGAGAAAAAATCGAAATCGCTTCAAGTTTCAGCCTGTGTTTCCTATGAAAAAGTATATACAGGTGTGGTACAGATTTAGAAGTTAAAATATGCGTTAAACGGCCTAATGACACGAATGAAGTATATGTATTCAAGTTACAAGTGTCACTTGTCTGAAATAAGAGATGGTACATCTCGTGTCTGAACAGGCGAAGATGAAATAAAATTCTGCATTTCCATGCCTTTGATATTCAAACATTATTAAAGATTAGTTATGGTTGATGTCCTGTCATTCGTAACGTTTTGTATTCTAATTCAGGTTGTGCAGGATGCATCCATCATTCGGTGTGGAACTTACGATCAATTCTAGGCATAAAGTCTCTTTGAAAAGTAAGCGACTATATGCAAGGGAGAAACAGGTTTACTTTAATAAATTCTGAATTTTAAAAATAATTTAAAAGATAAAGATATTAGAAATTGAAGCCGGTGAAATATAGACCTAGTGGCTTTGATCCAGCTGTGCCACTCTGAAACGTATTACTAGTATAAGGGTGCTTCGGTACCCGAATAGCATAATGGAATATCCGGGCTAAGGTTTCATCTATACTCAATCGATAGAGTCAGTTTGTTTTCTATGTTATATGTGTAAAATCTGAGTAGCTTAGTGCAACCACAAAAGAAGAACCCTGCCTTTTAGTTTTTCATGTTTTTTTTCTTCTTTCTTTTTTGCTTTTCTTCTTGTTTGCCATTTTTTCATAGATTGTGCTACCTGTAGCGTTTAATCGACACTTATAATTATTGCCGAGATAATGAGCACAGATGCATTGAATTCAGCGCAACTGTTACACGAGTACGTTTTTCTGTTTGTGTGCAAATGAGAGAGAGAGAGAGAGAGAGAGAGAGAGAGCACATATGTAACCTAATTATTGCATGTGTTAGTAAATTATACTACTGACGATTTATTTGTAAATTATCGGATACCCGTTTTTTCACATACCAGAAATGGGTAAAGCGTTGAACGCATTTGAAATACAAGTTTTGTATAATTTAATCACAATGCATACAATCATAAAAATAAAATTGATCAACCACTGTGAAATGCACATGTTGAGACAAACTGACACGTTGTCTCCTGGATGATTTTGTCGACCAGAGGCGGGTTGAAAATGCGAATATATACCGTAGCTCTTACTTATGTCGGCTCACACTAACTAATGAACACAAATGAAATTCACACATAAGTATCTCTTAAATGTACGAATAAACTTTTTTTATTCCCCAACTTCTATTTCTTTTATCTGTTGCCGACATTTATATCCTCTTGATGCGGACAAACTGATGTTTTTATTCTTGTCTCTGTAAGAAAGTGCGCTGAGACGAACCGATTTGCTACCAATAAATGTACATAATCTAGTATGATTACATATTTATCTTAAATGATGTCCAACGTAATCATTTTACATTTAAAAGTTTAAGAAGCCGCCCCTCCCCCACCCCATCAAACTGAGCATCTTAACTCGTATGACAAGATGCACAGATATGACGTCACTGAAAACGTAAGGGGAGTTAATTAAGGTTTTCTCTAAGTATCCGAATAAAGCATACATAACGTGGTCCTGTGATAATAGTTGAATCTCGGCTTCTAACTTGATTAACTGATTTGCAAAACATTTCAAAATTGACAAATGGCTTAAAATTCAATAGTGAAGGCTCGATTTTCACTTTACGTTGTAGCAACACCAGAGACCGTAATTTTAGGCTAACTTGGTTGAAATCATTAACAAAACCTTACAAGCTGTATGTCTAAAATCACTCGCACCATTCAATAAAACGTTATACTTTTGTATCATAAACTCATATATTTTGATAACCAATATTTGACTCTTTTTTCTATTTAAGTGTACACAAGCACTAACAAAGTGGTACTGTAAATCATGTACTGGAATATTTCTAAACGATATTTCATTTGTATAACCGGACAAAATGTCTTACAGAATTACATTAATTTAAATTTATGATTGAAATGAACATATTTCAAATTTAAATAAAATCATCACAATAAATCAAACATTGTCTGAAAATCAGTGCATGAATGTAAAGTTATTAAGTCATACATTTGCTGTTGAAAACTTCACTCCATTTTTTGAATGAGTTTGCACGCGAGTGTTATTAAATAAAAGTGTCGACAACGAGAAATAAATCATACAGGTATCTGCGATTTCAACGAGGTACTTGTATATATAAATCTGTAATGGTTTAACGCTCACCAAATGCGAATCGACTAGATACAGGTCTGCCTTCGTATAATGCGCTGGCAGATCATGGTTTACGCCGTTCGTTGTACATGAGATTATAAGAAAAGAGCGTAGACCCGGATATACTGGCACATTACATAGTGTCTGGTCTGGGTATATGCTTTCATCAGTTGGGAGGATGTTATACGCAGATACATACAGTAGACAGTATGATCAACTACTCGAGAAAAAAAATCATGTTCCGTATCTATGATTTCAATGTCATACTTGCATTGTGCTTTAAGTTGTTCCATAAAGATATTTAATTATCCTCCTTTGCGAGGGAATGTTGAGTTTTGATCTTTCAGAAATGTAGACGTCATAAGTAGTTGTAAGTAATTTTTATATGTATATTGAATATACATGCAAAGTCAAATTAAGTGTTGTTGAAAAGTAAAGTTTTCTCCATTAAAGACGATCTATAGTTTCTTTTCGATTACTACTAAGCGGCAAGGAGAATAATTCCTCTCCACTGTTGCTAGAAATTAGCAGGCTACACATGTATAATACCGCGCGATTGTCCTTGCATACATTTAAGTACAGTTTTGTCATTTTGAATATATTCTTCAACAGTGGTAATATGTTTCGATTCAATAGGACCTCGCCAGGACACAGGAAAAACAAACAAACAAATAATGAAACCAATCTTGTATAGAGATATTTTAAAAGAAGTGTCTCGCGGTTCCAGACTCAAATTTTCAACACAAAAAGTATTTTTTTTTAAATCTTTATACCATACCGAACATTACAAACATAGCACCTCATATTCTCTAAATACTTTTTTTCTCATGGCACGAACGTTATAAATGGAGCTATAATTGAAGCTAACCGAATCCGTTGTGCCTTTTCGCAATTTGACAGTCTATAAAAGTACATTTTCTTTCTGTTCAAGCTCTTCGCTCTAAATTTACGTGTAAATAATATACAGTGAAGTCTTTGAAGCTAAATGGTACTTGGTCAATTCAAATTCATATTTAGTCTGTCAAGAAGCGCACAACTAAGCTTTCCTTGTCTAGCTGTCGACACTGATTGACAGTTGATCCTTTTAAGAGACACTATATACTCACAACTTCAAAGACCGCTCCGGTTTCCTAAGTGGTTGGAGCATTCGCCTCGGACGCGGGAGGTCGCGGGTTCGACTTCAAGCCGAGTCATACAAAAGACTGATAAAAATCTTGATGCTCAGCATCAAGAGGTTAGTGTTAGGACTAGCAGGCCTAGTGTCGGGATAATGTTGACCGGGTGGGACATAATGCTATATGTCTGTGGTATGATGTCCCAGTGCTACACATCACTTTAAACTGCTACACTACAGAAAACGTAGCGATATGACTGGAGATTTTTTTTAAAGCTACGTTAAAAATCCAAAACAGAGAGAGAGAGAGAGGACTTTTAGTACACTATTATAAATGAGTTGCAAATACCTTCAGCACATTAAGGGGCGTATGTGAGACATAATAACAAAAGAACCGTAAGTTGTTGTGCAAACAGCTTTGATCGGAAATACCTACAGCTTTTCAGGCAAGAAGAGTAACAGTTTGTATTATGCCAAACACCTCCTGAGTACAAAAATCAACAAGTCGCAGAATCAAACGCCCCTGAAAATTAGATGTATTGTTGATCGATACACTAATGCTATCATGCAAACATTTCGATCAGAAATGTACACAAACTTTAACTCTTGAAGAGTAATTGCTATCATCTATGTGGCTTTCACTCAGTATATAGGGGACCCTTGAGAAGTGGTGCGACAGACGATGGAGTTACCCATAGTCTGTAGCGGGTACATGGGCGACGCGTCTGCAAGAAAGTGAGTACTTCTGCAACGTAGCTATGACGTCGGCAAGTGAGTGATGAGTCTGTCACAGCTACAAACCATCTGGCTAAAATGCAGTGTTATAGTTCTTTTTTCTTTTAAAGCAAGTAATACTCAGTGTTAGAAAATAAAACACTTCTTCTAAGAAAGCATTTCGTCCTTGACTAACCCTAATGGAAACAAGGCACAGACCCTGCGGTATGATGTCCCAGTGCTACCCACAGGTAGAATAAATTACTGACCTACCTGGACAAAAAAATATGTATTGTTATATACCTATCAATTTTCTACCCAATAATGATGCATAATTTGCCATCAAATCCCAAAAGTAGGAAAACGAAAATGTCGTTTTCTAATTCCATATTATCATACTCTCAAACGAGGATGGAACTACTTTTTCCGTATTGCCATACTCTCAAACGAGGATAGAACTACTTTTTCCTCGAGATATCTTGGTTAAAACTTAACAGGCATGGAAAAATATGTCGTAGACTCACCTGACCTATAAATCGAAATTAGTAGCACTCTCATTAACAAGTCTGTATCATCAGGTTCCAGCAATTTATCAAATCCCGCTGTAAATAACTATCAAAATAATGATGTCATCCCCATGCCCAGATCCCATCTGAGCCTAGCACAATATCCTACCAGAAACAATTAAAACGCTATCAGATAAGTCTCGGATATAAAGTTGCCTATTTTTTCAGTTGGAGATACCTTCGGTGATGCAGAATTTGATGTCTGAACAATAGATGTAAATCAAAAATATATGTTGGTCCCATGCGTTGAAGAACTTGTGTTCAAAAAGAATGAAATTTTGTTTACGAGTTAAGATGAATTTCGTATCAGAGAAATTGAAATATTATGCAATTTTTGCAGTTACGATTTGTGGTTGCAATTAATTTATTCCAAAATTGATCGGTATATTACAAAAATATCACTATAATAGTAATTCGATTTTGATTGCATCAAAAATCCGGATCGTGACAAGACGATCTTATTTTCTGACGCTGATAACTTGGGGTGATTTAACAATCAAGATCGCGATACATACACACATACATACATGCATGCATGCATACATACACACATGCATACATACATACATACATACATACATACATACACACATACATACATGCATGCATGCATACATACACACATGCATACATACATACATACATACATACATACATGCATGCATGCATGCATACATACACACATGCATACATACATACATACATACATACATACATACATACATACATACATACATACATACATACATGCATGCATGCATGCATGCATGCATGCATGCATGCATACATACATACATACATACATACATACATACATACATACATAAAATAGTTATTATCTGCCGGATGCAAACTGTTCAAGGTTGATTTTGGATATTGTTATGTACGACATTGTCTAGTGTTGCGAGAAAAAAGTCACACAAAATTCCTTAAGGCCAGACATAGTACTAGCATAAATTCAGTTTGTATATTTGAAGGTGCGAGAATTACAAAACTGCGTTTGAAAATACTCTTCATGTCTATCACTGACGTGTTAGTTTCTGAAGTGTATGGACCAATTTATCAATCGTGGCAATTAGGGAAATCGTTTCATCAAAATGAAATTCAGCGGTATTAATGCCTGGTAACACAGATATTTAGCTTGCAATTTATTAAAATAAATTTGAAGCGCACTCAAGAAATAATTATACAAATACGTAGGCTATTGCCCCTGTTAGATAAATTAATTTATCAAAGCAACCTGTACACACCTTTTCGTTCAATACAGCAATTTGGATTGACTCTGAATGAGTACAGATATTTTTAAACAGAATTGCAAACAGTTCGATACAAAGCCCATGATTTAACCCTGCCTTGACAATGGATAATAAAGAATCCGTGGAATGATGTCTCATCTGCCCTACTGCAAAATTACACAAGAAGCTAAAATAGTTGATTGAGCAAGAAAATTAGATTATTGTGACCTATATTTGAAGATATGAATATATAATGTCCTTTACATAGTGTCTTCTCTCGAGAAAAATGTTCTCCTGAAAGGTTGTTTTGTAGGTTTCGTGCTTCCCTTCCCCTCCCCAATGGGACGGGCACTTTACCACTCCAGACAACACCAAAGAATGTCAGCGCGTGGCAGTAGTGCCCACTAGAACAGGTATAATGAGCATATTCAGTTTATGTTATCCAGGAGTTAATCGGAAATGAGTACTGTCCTAAAAAAATCCGTGTAAGAACTCCTGAATTTATCCTGTGATAATTCAGGTATGACGGACAGGACCGCAAAGTTCCTTTACTTTTAGAGAAACCGAGTCAAATTCTTAACTTTTCGATACGGTACCAACAACGATAGCATATAAACATCAAGTTAGCTGTGCGGAGAACAGGGTCTTATAACAATATTGGAATTGTCAATAACACTTGGCGACGTTTTGAACAATCAACGAAATACCTCCAGATTTAATTGTTTATATTATTCCTGCAACTTTGAGATACAAAACATTGAAGAAGTTATTCGGTTTGAATTGATTGTAATTAGTGCGCTATCATTAAAGACACGTGGTCTATTTATTTTAACGTTATTAAGTTATTATTACGCTCAAAGAACCGCTGGTTGATGTGAGTTGGGAATGACAATTATTTTTTAAGAGATTTTTGTTTGTTTGTTTTGTTTTAGCGTGCGATGGAAAAGGCCGAGGACCTTCTACTCGTGGATCACCAGTCATTAATGTCAATCGCCAGATGGCGTGAGTGCGTTGTCAATTTCCTTGTCTAATTATTCATTGTAGAAAACTTGATCGCGAACACAGTGGTTTAAGCAGGGAACTGAACGATCCAAAAAGTCAGACACCGTCTGGATGTATTCATGTGTGAGCTATTTCCATTGCGCATGCTTCGAATGCAATCTTCAGACGAGAAGCTCTCTACCCCCCCCCCACCCCCGCCCTCACTCTCTCTCTCTCTCTCTCTCTGGAAGCTTAATTATAATCAAAATAACCAATTTTAAAACGAGAGGCCACATGTTCGATGCTGAAAAGTAACGAATCATATTAGTTCTTAATCACTGCGCAATTGAAAGATCGAATAGTACTAAGACTGCGAACAATGCAACCGTAAATATTTCCCCTGTCACGGGAGCATCGAAAGAGGATATAAGAAGAATTACCGATAAAATACTTCTTTACATTTGGACAATGAAACATACTTAGTAGCCTCGAAGGTTAAGTGAATTATGTTTAAAACAAGTTAACATATATTTGTTTTGTGATGGAAAGATCTAGTCAACAATACTCTTGCATAACTCTCAGCAACCTAACCCTAGAAGGATACCTTCCTGGGTTATGTGAGTGTCTGATTGAACATGACTAAATAATGGACAGACGTCAAGGGGTCTATTCACAAAAAGTGACACTTAATGTCAATCGCTAGATGGCGTGAGTGTTTTGTCGACTTCCTTGATTAGTTATTTCAGAACACTTTATCATGAACACAATGGTTGAAGCAAAGAACTGAAAAGTCTATTCACAAAAGGTGAATAGAAATGTACCACTCAAATAGGTGACACGTCATATTTTATGCTATTTGGTTGACATATCTTAAAGTAAAACAATGCATCTTACCATTCAATTCCACATTAGAGATTCGCGCAGGTCTGCAATGGATTTTGGGAATTTTTAATCTCTGGGACAGTAAACAATGCTTTCAGGAAAACGAATAGCTTGCAAAAACTTAAGTATCGTGTTTGAAATGGGAAAGTTCAAAATCACCGCGTATTGAAAGTTACGTGATTCATCAAATTTTGCCATTTGTAATATCTATAATTTCTTTATAAAAATATTTGAAAATGTGTGAAAATTATGTGAATCATTTTTAAAAATTTGTTTCTTGATTGTTACAGACAATGACATGTCGCGATTTAAAATAACCTTTGCATTTTTATAATTATTCATTTGTAACTATGATTTAGATCAGACGTTTCACTGGGTAAAAAAGAAACGTATATAGAAGCAGGTAGGAAACGCATTAGCCGTTCATGATATTGTTTTATTTTTTTTATTTTGTAGATTCCAATACTAGCGCACTTGAATTTGAGCAATTAGCACACGAAACCTCCAAATGAATACACTTTGTACAATTATGGTCATTATACCTTAAAATGTACGGTTTTCTCAAACATTTTCATAACAGTTGGCACGGCCATTCGAAAACTTTCCACACCGACACATACACATTTCGATGTTTATGCAGGAGAAACAAATTTCAAATCTGATTGCAATATGTCAGTAAAATAGTGATAGTACAGCTTCCTAAACATTGTTTAATAAACAAAATAAAGCTATTTGAAAGAAAAAAATAATAATAACCCATGTGGAAAATAAATGTAAGTAGTGCAAGGAAAGGATAAACTTGTATAAATTGTTTTAAAAGGGGGAGATAAAACCAGCTAATAGTTTCACCTGAACCAACTGAAACATCAATTCATTTGAGGAAACTTAGTAATCAAATCCATAAACAAAAAGATCCAAGTGCACGTACCTCTGATACAGCCAGTATAAAATATAGGAAATAGAACATATGTTGGGTGAGGGAGCGTGTCTTGTTATTCATGGCCACCGAACTTGAAATGTTCCCGTATTTTAATCAAGAAGAAGAAATTACAGTCGTGTGTCATGAGTGAAAATATAACGAACTCTGATGAGCCTTCACGTTAAAGAGAAAAAGTAATAAAGATTAATCGAGAGGTAGAGAACCTCGAAGAGTAAACAGAATTGTCAACCTCTTAAAAATGCTTCAAAATTATTTTCTGATCTTTTAGTCCCCAGAAGGATCTCAGTGTGGTTTAATGCACTATAGGAGTTCTGACTGTCCATACCTTTACAATGCAAATGAAATATCCTCTGACGGTTGTGGTTTGTTCTTTTGGGGAATTTGACGCCATTTTTCCATCACATGGCATGCTATACATGGTGGCCAGTATATTTGGTGGAGTAAGAACCCTGGAAACCCCTAGGTAGAACCACAAAACCCACGGAAGCTGCTGGCAAGCTTTCGTACATACCCACGTTGGTTGAGCTGAGACTAGAATCCAAGGGACAGGTGATATGTCTGATTTGCAAATTCTAGCGGCTTAGACCACTCGGTCATCCGTGGATCCTGCTCTGAAACTGATGAGTTGGAACTGAATACCGTTGACTGGAATTCACGTATGTTATGCCATATTTGGAGTACATAGCTCTTGAAACTGAAAACTCTGAGAGCTCACTATATCGCGCCTCAGTATATCGCGGTCCCTTTTATAAGATATGTATGTTCATTGATCACATTAAAGTATGCAATATAAATGCCGTTCATAATGTATTCTAGTATACGATGACCTGACATACAATACAGTGCGCTAGTATTGCTCCCTTTAGTGAGAACTCACTGTATCTGACTTTCCTAGTTATGTTAAACGGCAAAAATACCTTTAAACTAAGTTTGTTCAACTGCTTTTTCTGGAAAACGTTACTTAGCAAGTACACTTCATGATTTTGTGGAGACTTTAAGTCAGCGTTTGCCAACCCCTAGGTCGCGATCCAAATCAGGTTCGCGAAGGCGTTCTTGAGGGTCGCGGACGGTTGCCAGAATTTTGTTTAGGGTGGCAAAACTTATTAAAATGTGGGCATGAGGTCATGAGGCTCAGAACAACTATTGTTTAGGATCGAGGCAAAAGAATGTTGGGAATAACCGTTCTAAGTATACTGTTTTGTATATTCGATTTAGTTTATATTTGATTTAAATTAATTGTCTGTAAGTTTCAATTTTTTTATTACATGTTAAAATAATGTCATTTTGTTTATTGGAATTCGATATTTTCCAGAAATTAGTTTTACCTGACTGTTCTGTCGAAGACACCTAAAAATATAACTTTGTATCCTTATGCTGACCTAGTTCCTTACCTTGACTGAGAATCAAGTAAATAACTTCTTTTTTATTATTTATTAGGAAAGAATTTTTTAGTAAAAGTAATAAGATTAAAATTTTCTCTAAATTGTATTAAAAGTAATTTTTGATTGAATTATATCGAAAGTAATTTTCTATTACAATATATTGAGATTAAATCCATTTATTGCGGTATTACAATTATGTGCTATTTAATACAGAATTGGTACTGGCATTACAACATTTTGAAGCTTACATTAGTTCAGCTCCTCCTTCGATTATTGTGTTTAGTGACCACAACCCCCTTACTTTCATCGGCAAGATTAAAAAAATCCAAGATTACTAAGATTGAGTTTGTTGTTACAGGAATATAATATTGACATCAGGTACATCAAGGGGAAAGATAATTTAATAGAAGATGCATTTTCCCATGTATAGAAATGTATTATTTCATGTACACTTTGTATAATTTAAAGAGCTCATTTTAAACTCATGTATAATTAATATATGGTAAAAGAAAATCTTTATCATATAAATATTTCTTTTTCTTTATGGGTGGAAGTGTTATTTATATTTGATTTAATTTATATTTGATTTAAATTAATTTCTGTAAGTTTTAAATTAGTTTCATAACATGTTAAAATAATGTAATTTTGTTTACTGGAAATTGATATTTTCCAGAAATTAGTTTGACATAACTGTTCTGTTGAAAACACCTAAAAATAGAACTTTGTATCCTTTTGCTGACCTAGTTCCTGATCTTGATTGAGAATCAAGTAAACAACTTCTTTTTTATTATTCATTCGTAATGTAGAATTGATGATAGTGAAATCTAGACTGACTGGGACTACGTGACTTTGGACGTAAATAGCTTCTACGATGTTCTAAAAATTCTGGTTTTGACGGAGGGTTAACCTTCATCCGGACATCTGTTTTGCGCAGTATTCAGGTTTTATACCGATGTCTATATATAGAGAATTTTTAGTCAGTCGGGCTTCTAAACTCTTGATGTCAAGGTGTTATTTTTTATTTGACCATTTTTAGTTGAAATTTGATTTTATGGAATTATTAATTATTTTTCCTGGAATATTTTAGCGCTCATACAGAATTCATGAACACATACATTTCTTGAAACTTTATTCGGAATTCAAACACCGGAATATTATCTTTTGTGGTACAACAAAGAACTGTAGCCTCATCAGTCTTATACAGACTACAATATACGTCATCGCCTTCCAGATTGGATTTTCGTCGGGACTCGAACTCAAATTTCATTAGAACATTTTATTATTAGGACTTCTAATTTGAAAATTCTTGGATTATTTATTTCTGGATTTGATTCTTAAAAACGTAAGTTCTTTTCATCATTTTTACATTGTTTTTCCGGGGAAATAAATTATTTGTTAAATTTTACAAATCTTGTTGTCTTCACTTTTTCTTTGTTACTGTTTATTAGAGCCTAAACACGTAAAAATACGATTCAAAGACAAGAATGTGGAGCATGTACATTGCATTGTTACCAGACTCCAACCATGACAACTATTTTTAAGGCCTCCAGACTTCTCTGTATGAAGTTAAATATTACGCTTAAAGGCTGTGTGTGTGTATATCTCTGCTTTTGACGACGGAACATAAATTATCATTATACCTGAAGAATGAACACTGAAAGAAGGTGACATAGAAATGAAATATATTTTTGTCAAGCAAAGGACGCGGCTATGTGAAATGGCGAGATTCAGTACTAAAGTCACTGTAGGTTCATTCCACGTGTTACAGAATTTTGCATTTTGAAATATTAGATAAGTCAGCTTTAAATTGTAGTTCTATTGACCTCCTCTCCGAGAACATATGAAATTTTATATTCCTAGAACTTGTCATAAAATCATTGAAATATGTTTTTGTGACTCTTGTTGCTCTAATATGACATCAAATATGATTCGCCAGCGTAATAACTGGGGTCGGGGATCGGACGGAGCGGTTGCCCAGACCCCTTTGGGCCATCATCGTTGCAGAGAGAGAGAGAGAGAGAGAGAGAGAGAGAGAGAGAGAGAGACGGGGTGTAATAGAAGTACAACGTAATGATCCTCGCAAAATTATTGTAATTTAGATTTATATAAAGCAGGTGTGCACAACCTGTGGCCCGTGGGGCGGATCCGGCCCGCGAACGTGTTCTGTCCGGCTTTCAGGGCAAATTAAAACAACACATAAATCTGGCCCGTGAAAAGTAATTATGTTAAAGAAATTAGTGTTTGCGGCCCTCGAGTGGTCTTAGAAAATGTAATCTGGACCTTGGTCGAAAAAGGTTGTGCACCCCTGATATAAAGGATAGACACGTTTCCTTTCCGACGCATTTCGCACTTGTCCGATGCGTTATTTTTTATTCTCACATAAAAATGCGTGCTGCATTGTTGGACGTGTCGTATCAATGTGAACGTATCCATGTATCAAAATCGGATTTCCTGTGCCATCGATAAACTGGTGTGTTATTAAATAAATTTCCGGGCCGCACTTAAAACGAATGACTCTGCAATTTTGCATCGTGTGTGTCTTGAAGTGAAAACAAGCAATTCAGTCGCACAGAAGAGAGAAAGTTTTCGAGTAAAGAAATGGCTTGCGCTTCTACTCTGATGAATATTATTAGCAATTCATTCAGAACGACAGAAATAACTATGCTCGCAATGGGAATTTTTCAACTCGTCAGCTTCACAGTAACCTCTCTGTGTGCTCGTTTGCAAATAATTCAAAATACGTTTTAGGATTTCAGTAATAGCATGTAATTACCTGCCAAATATCATGCAATTACCTGCCAAATAGCATGTAATTATCTGCCAAACATCTGGTTGAAATAACAGATATTATACTGAACAGTTCGCTAAAGTCGTTATTTCGTAATAGATCTGAGAAGTTTGTTTTCTGTGTTGGTTAAACTATATGCGCTAGTGTAATACCATATACAATGTAGGGTTGGTTGGAAATGGTACTGTTAAAGAAATCGAGCGACCTATCGCGCCTGTTGTTTTTTTTTTTTTTCTTGTCTTTTTTTTCTTTCTGGCAATACCCTTTGAGTTGCCCACCCTACAGTATGACTGATAGCACGTGAGAGAACTAACTGATCTATTTTATGATCACGACTTTTTTCCAGCAATTCGATATTTAGCTTTCATTTGTCACTTGGCACATGAATCTCCCGAGCGCGCCTCTTGCATCTTATTTTTGGCGAGAAATTGCTGCACCATTCAAATGATTACCTGAAAGTATCCAACCATTTAAATTACTTAAGTGACAATAATTGTTCGTCTTTGAACTCATCCACATTTTTTTGAACATGTAAAATGGCCAGCAGCAGTCGTTTTCTCAGATGGCAATGACCTCATTTTGTCCCAAATTTTAAATCTTTTCAAAGTCGTCACAACAAAAAAAGGACACGGGGCACTCCGAGAATGACGACGACATTAAACTGTCTGCAGCTATGGCTCTTGTTGAATGGACTGATTCAAGAAATGATCCTGTCAGAAATGCTATGGAAGTGTACCATGTTTTCCTGATTTTGGAGGGAGATATGTTTTAGTTCCTGTGTAACATCTTTCAGTCAGTTCAGAAATAGTATGCATAGAATATGATGAAATCTTAGTAGTGCTATTTTCATTTTTTATGTACGCTGTGTTCACGAACTTTTGAATCATCCGCCGTATGTATGTATGTATGTATGTATGTATGTATGTATGTCTTCACGCAGTGAAACCAAGTAACATTCAAACAGTAAAGAAAATGTTTTGTCACTGTAATACAGGTAGTGTGTATGACTAATTATACAGGTAGTGCATATATTATACAGCTAGTGTGTGTGACTAATTTTATTAAATCAATGTATTTTGTGTCCACACCAGATGCAGCAGTCTGATCAAAGTTTTCTTTTTCATGGTTTTAATTACTTGTTGATACGAAAATGCAATAATTTGCACTCTGCTTTTCGGATGTGTATTTGTTTTACCTGTCGAATATCACCTTGACAAGAATATGCAAGACTTCAAAGCACGTACCGTATGTATCCGAGTAGAACGTGGACATAACTCCATAAATTACTGGTATAGTGTGGACTTCGATGTTCGTTCAATACCATATTTAGAATAATGGGCGTTGACAAGGATCGGTGTTCGCATTATGCGACCAGCATATCCAGATCGATGATGTTTATAGATGAGGGGGTTAAAGAAGAACAATATGGCGAACATGATGTTTGTAGTTGGAGCGCGTTATAGAAGAACAATATAGCAAATATGATGTTTGTAGTTGGAGTGCGCTTTAGAAGAGCACTATGGTAAACAAGAACATGCATGACCACGGCTAAACTCCATTAAAGTTTTAGGGCATAGATACAAAAGCTATAGAAGTGATGGCATGCTATCAGTATTTCATTTTTATGATTTAAACATAACAACCTATTATGGCAAGATTTTATCATATAAAATGTGTTGTTAAAACATGTAAAACAGCTTAGGTATGTGACAGTTTGTCGATACGTACAGACAAAAAATTGGTTGACTTTCATAAATAAACAGTTTTTAATGCCTTTAAAAGCATAACTTTTGGAAATCTCATCTGTGTCTCTCTCTCTCTCTCTGACACTAATATATATTTCGTCCTGATTGGGTGGTTCTTTTAGAAAAAAAGCAACTGTTTTTATCACATAACATATCATATTAAGTGGTAATTTGACAGTCTTCAAATAGCAATCAGGAGCTTGTGGGACGGTCACTTAAGGCATTAGACATTATTAATTGTATATACTCTTAAGATGTGATAGTGGCTTGGTGTTGTTCGGTACATCAACATATGGAGGTGATATAGTGCTGAGGCAATCGAAGTAATATGCGCGCTCTTTAGGTCCCTAGTCAGTTATGCTAACCACTGAGCTACAGCGGAATCCGGAACCTTAAAAGTAACTATCAACATAATGAACATTGTAGTTTTACTACTGGACTTTTTATTTCTTTTTATTCTTTTTGAGGCATGTGTGTATATATATATATATATATATATATATATATATATATATATATATATATATATATATATATATATATATATATATATATATAGTTACGTTTAGGCTCTTACAAAGAATGAAGACAAGAAGCTTTGTAAATTTTAGCAAATAATTTATTTCCCTCGAAAAACAAAGTAAAAATGAGAAAAAGAACTTACGGTTCTACGAATCAAATCCAAAATTGATCCAAGAATAATCCAAAAATTAAAAAATAGAGGTCCAAGTAATAAAAAAAGTCCTAATGAAATTGAGTTCGAATCCCAATGAAATCCAAAATGGAAGGCGATGACGTATGATGTGGTCAGCGTCGTACTGATGTGTCAACAGTTCTTTGATAACTGTCTTTGTGCAAGAATCAATTTAGAGCACAAGTATTTCCAGGGAAAAATAACCTTTTAGAATCCAAAAAATGTGAAGAAAAATTAAAAATTCAACTCAAACTGGTTACAACAAAACACCTTTAAGTGTTAATGGTTTAAAGCCCGACTGCCCAAATTCTCTATAGAAAACAGGTATACACAAATTTAAGATATAAAACAGACTCCTGTATGAGGGTCACATAATCACCCTTCTAGAACAACAGAGAAGCTTTCTACATGCTCAACATTACGTACTCCCATTATGGCCTTCATTTCACTTTATGAATCTTACACTGAGAAAGAATAAAAAAAATTAAAAAAGTTGTTTACTTCAACCCTTACCGATTCTGAATCCAGGTCAGAAACTAGGTCAGCATTAGATACAAACTTTCTATTATTAATTGTTTATGAAAAACAGTCATGTCAAAATATAACTGAACCGATTTTCTGGAAAATGTCAAATCCAGTAAACAAAGTTACATTACAATAGCATGTAACAGAATAAAAAAGTTTAAAACTAACAAACAAACAATTAAATTAAATCAAATGTACATAACAATACATACATACATACATACATACATACATACATACATACATACATACATACATACATACATACATACATACATACATAGTAAACGGTAGGTATATAAACGGACGTACAGACATCTCTCATAGATATTATTGTCCTTGACAAATTCCATCCTTTCTACTTCGTTCAAACATAACCTCGAAAATAAAAAACACCCGAACCAAACACCTAAAACACAGAATAAATATTAGAAATAAGTTACCCTGAAATGAGATTTTTTTGGGGGGTATTAAAAATACTGCATTATTTATACTTACAGGAAAACAAAAGAGGTTCGGCTGAGATATAAAGATTTGGGAGTGAGATAATTCAGCATGACTGTGTACAAATACTTTCTACAGCCTGACTGAAAATCACGGATATTTATTATTTTATCCAATAATGTGTTTACAATTTATAGTGCAGTTTGCAACTGAAGTAAACCTTTCTAGTTGTGAGTTACAAAAAGCAAACAAGCAACAGTATTAATCAAAACAGACAAAATACAACCAGCAAAGACACCCCCAAGATATAAGTGCAAAAATAAAAGTAAAACCACGAAAGAAATATTCACAAAAATCACAACAAAGCGTAAACAATACACAATCGAGATATGCCTTGCTTGAGAAAAGCCATCCTCTTAAGTTGAATTGGACCAATGTTATTTGGAAAGCGCTTTTTGGGTTGTGGGCATGATGAAAAATAAAACCACTTACATTTTACTCGTTCTTATGTATTTATGTGCAAGGAGACATTAATATGTATAACCTTGTTTCATCTTCATGGTACTCAGTAAAATTCCTTTACTTTTGGAGTGCATTTATCACGCCTACGGATGTCTTTTCTTGTATCCGCCCTTCGACTGGCCGTGTCGGTCCCCTGGCAACGTAAAGCTTAATCGCCTCTGATAATGTTGAGCTCTGAGATGTAATAATTTGCTTCTAAATCTTATTCAAACACCGTGAGCACCCTTACATCTTTTTGGTTAATGTGCTGATTTATGGGTGAGATTATGCATCTACGATAGGAGAAATATTTCAAATTATTTATTTGGTAAATATAAATCAATATTTAAATCGAAATGATGTGAACATTACTGTCTACAAATAGACAATACTTGAATTCCATTTGACCTACTTGACCACTTAACTTGTGGCATCAAATGACATATATAAGATCAAGCACAAACAGTCAACAGTCTCATAGCTTAATGCATATAGTGCCATAATTATTCAGAATCATTGTGTTTTTTTGCACAAATATTACCATTTCGTATTCAGCATAGCAGCGGCTGCCTTAACGTAAATCTTTTACAACACCATGTGACCCTTATCACACATACGTTTTTATGGGATGCCAGATCGTTCAAAAATTGATGAAGGAACAACAACAAAAAAAAAGATCGAGTGGTATAATTTGAAAACAAGTGGGAGTATTCTCGCTCGAGCTGGAGAGATGACAGAGTCAGCAGGAGAGATCACACGCAAAGCTGGAGAGATCATGGGACTAGCTGAAGTAATCACAGAGACGATAGGGGCAGCTGACACCATAGAATGAGCAGAAGATGACGCATTGGAGTGATAGGGAGCTAGAAAAAGTAACGGAGATCGAGCACGAGCACGTGAAAGCGAGTGGGAGAGGGCGAGAAAGAATCAGAAAGGGGAACTGGAAGTAACTCTATGAGTGATTTAAGATTAGCTAAGACCATTAGTAATGAAGACAAAATTTATTTTTCTGTTTGTCTGTCATAAGGATATGATTCTTTGTTCTCTAAGATATGGTTTTCTCTGGCTAATGAAGCGATCAGTTACAACTGGCTGGAGGAATTTGCGGTATATATTTTGAGGACTAAAGCAAAATGAAAGTTTCAATTTTCGTGCTAAAATACCCGCGTTGTACAAGTATACGTATCATTGTAGGGCAAGAGTGGACAAAGTAAGGACCGTCATAGGGTGTGGTTTTAAAAACCACTTATCCAGCCCGTGCCATGGAGGAAGTTGCACATGCCTGTATCTAGGGTATAATATTCTGTTTGACTGTTGACTGAGTGGTTTAATTTCCACATAAAGTAGGATTTATAATAAAACCGCCCAGTTCCATTTGCTTTTATCTAAGAAGTACACCTGATGCAAATGCAAATCGAATTGTGATTTTAAACGTCCGATAAAGAAGCCGATAAATGTGATTTGAGCTTAATAGAAACTGCTTTAGCTTCATTCAGATCGTCTCCTTCTGTCCAATGATCTATTTAGATCGCCTCCTTCTGCCCCATGATCTATTCAGCTTACCATACTCGCCTTACGATTGGTAACACTCACTCTATGAGTTCGCCCTATTATCTCTCCCAGTGCTGGACTACCCATTAAGCACACTAAGCACGTGCTTAGGAGACAAGAACAAATTGGGCTCCATAAAAAATTAATTGTTGATGATAAAATGGAATGAATTATATATGACAATTTCGATCTGCGTGTACGACTATATTGATTTGGAACGATGGCGACACTGGTATTTTCCCACCTTTTTAGCGTTTACTATTGTTTTTTATTTTAGCTTGACGTTTTGTAGGAACAGAGTGGGGCTCAATAATATTTTAAGTGCTTGGGGCTCTGGAAGGCACTGATCTCTCCATCTCATCTTCTTTCACATGCTTTTAGTTATTGCCCCAAGATCTCTGTTTTTGGGGTTCTTGTTTTATACAATTTTAAAAGATTTGGCGTTACATACGTTTCAGTGTGTGTGTGTGTGTGTGTGTGTGTGTGTGGCGTCAGTAGGGAGTGCGGGGGGTGCGTACCGCACAGGGTGGCACCATCAGAGGGGGTGACCCCAAAATAACTGTCTATAAAAAAATAATTTTTGTGCAGGAAGGAGGTCCATGGGGGTGAAATCATGATCCGCATATGACTATCGATAAAATTTAGATTTTTTGCGCAGGAAGGTGGTTCATGGGTGTGACACGATGAGTTACCGCACATGATTGTCTATAAAAAAAACATTTAACCTTTGTGCAGGAAGGAGGTCCATGGGTGGGTGCCCCATGGTGTCCATGAGTTACCGCACTGGGTGACACCAACCCTAGTGACGCCAATAGCGATGCCGGATTACCAAATAGGCAGAGTTGACACCGGATTATGGGCCCCGCGACAAAGGATCAAAATAATATTGATAAAACGTATTAGGAAATAATTTGCTGGGGGTGGGGGGCGCTAGATTTAAACTGCCTAACGGCCTAAGGGCCTCGACATGATTTAATTCGGCACTGACAAATGGTGTATGTGTGTGTGTGATTTGGATTTTTTAACGTAACTTTAACAATTTTTCAGTCATATCGCTACGATGTCTGCAGTGTGGCAGTTTATAGTGATGTCTAGCACCGAGGCTTCATGCCGCAGACGTGTAGCACGATGTCCCGCCCAGTCACATTATCCTGACACCAGGCCGACCAGTCCTAACACTGACCTATTATTGCTGAGCGCCTAGCGAGGCAGATGTTAGTACCATTTTCATAAGTCGTTGGTATGACTCGAGGGGATTCGAACCCGTCAGCGCGAGTGAGACACTCACTACCAACGACTGATACCATTCGATACATGGCTGTCTTAAAACATAACTACAGTCCTCGTGTATGTATATTCGCCATCTCTTGCTACGATCCATACATGCAGACATACTGTCGGTTATACAGTGTGATCTGTACTGAAATCAATACTAACCGTGCGCAGACCGTACCTGCAACAGGAGGAAACCATCAGTGCAATATTGTTATTGTGGCTTTTTTCGGAAACATACTAAAATAACAAAGTGTATGCGCGAAATTTCGCTGATGTTGTGTTTACAGTCGGCGCTGCAGAGACAAATGCTACTCTAACCTGCATCGATAGTGATCCATACACAACTTACATGTGACAAAAATAATGAAACCTAGGAAACAATAAGATATTACTAACCACTAGGCACAATCGCCTCTATGTAAGTGCAGCCGCGATCTGTCGATTTACTATCCAAGTTTGGATTATTATCTCAACGCCGACAAACTTGGTAGACAAATATATATGTTAAGAGTCTCACAATACCGTTCAAAGAAATGTGACCCATGTCCAAGTTTGTTATTACATATAAACGTCATTCTAATATATAATTCACTGTAATTTGAGCTGAGCACAATTCTTCTTCAAAAATGTATTAACATGTCTTTTTGCAAACGGTAAAATTACCCATGCTGTTAGAAGGACTTCCGTTGATCATTCTTCAGCTTCGGAGGTGTGTTTTTGCACCTTGTCAAGCACTCTGCGCCATAGTCGCTAAATAAGCGACTTCCTGCTATCTGCCGATTTACTATCCAGTTCTGAATAGTATCCCTACTCCGACCAACTATGAGGCCACGTCTGTGTGTTAAGAGCAAACCTTTAGTTCCAACACGTGGCCCCATTACTTTGTTAATTTTCACGACTTACTGACGTCTAATACATCACTTGGAAGCAATTTTAAATTAAGGATATTTTTTTCAACAAAAAAGTGTGTTAAATATGTGTTTTTGTAAAGCATAAAATGCCGATGTTTATTGGAGCACTTCGAGTGTCAAATCTTCATTTTCGAAGGTGCGTAGTTTTGTACCTTGTAAGGCTCT